>VWZI01012350.1:122004-167381 GCA_013396835.1 Psilopogon haemacephalus | reverse complement strand
TGTTCAGAGTAAGCACTCTCCAAGGGTAAAGATCATGCTATTTTGAACAGAGCACATCAGATATAATCCTGCTCACTCTTCTCCTTCTTCAGTTTCACATGTGTTTCTTTTTGGGGGTTGGGGATGTAACATCCCTGTCCTATTTCTAGATGGTGTTTCTGGCCTTGAGAAAGTTCCTTCATCTCTCCTTACTTCTCCATGCACCAGTTGCTCTTTGAGCTCAGTTGCACAACTTTGCTATCTAATAGCCACATGATGTCAGAAGTGGCTATCCGATTCCCAGATATACTTCTGGCCATCCTCATCGCATGCCATTAGGCTAAGGGTTACTACACAGTAACCCACTCTTGGAAAGAAAGTTGACAGTAAGCATTGTGTTTGTGCTGTGTGGTTAGCATTCTGCTGATGTTCACACAGAATCACAGGATGTTAGGGGTTGGAAGAGACCCAAAGACATAATTGTGTTCAACACCCCTGCCAGATCAGGACCATACAGTCTAGTTCAGGTCACAGAGGAATGCACCTATGCAGCCTTGAAAGTCTCCAGAGGAGGAGACTCCACAACTTCTCTGGGGAACCTGTTCCAGTGTTCTGTGATTTTTGTAGTAAAGAAGTGCCCCTTTGTGTTGAGATGGAACCTCCTGTGCTGCAGCTTATATCCATTGCTCAAGTGTTGTTCCTGAGCTGGTGCTTAGCAACATCAGGCATGTGGCTGTCCTGCTGCAAATGTGGCAAGAAGATTTGGAGAGGAAACCGTACAACAGCAATCTCTTGCTTTGGTGCAGTTGTGTTGCGAAACTTCACCTATTGCTATTTAATATCTTCATCTCTCATGCTAGGATTTATAGGATGTGTAGGTACCGATCTATCCACTAATGACAGGGCTGTCTGAAGTTTAGACACCTCAAACTGAAGTACAAAAGTGCAAGATAACTCTATCACTTGGTAAACCATCCATGACTGAAACCCCTTCCTGTGTGTTGGATGTCCTTACTAGTGCATCTCCAACTGCCTAATGAGTTCTCATGTATTGGGATGGAGACTGCATGTTCCTGAGGTGTTGCCCATGCACATGCACTAGTTCTACAGCATCTCCTGGCCTCCTCAGAAGATAGGCAGCTGAGCAATAGCAAAGGGCAGGTTGGAAGAAAGAGGGAACAAATCTTTAAAATCGAATGGCAAAAAGCTCTAAACGACGAGGCAAAGATCACGCTAAGGAAGTAAAAGAAGCAAAAGGAAATATGTCTTTTCAGCTGAAGAAGGAAAAAGCTCCTCTCCGTCCCCTTGGATCAGTCTGAGATAATAAGGCTGCTACCTTTCTGATTAGTGCTGTGGCCCCAGCCCAGGCAGGGAAAAATCTGCATTTCAAATGGCATATATTAAAGTACACAATACCCAGGGGCACTGCTGCTATTGATTTGCCTCTGGTGGGGTCACTGCCTCACTTTCTACAGCTTTATTAACTGGGACCATACACCAAGCTTTTTTCAAAGTGAAAAGAAAGTGGGTGGAACATCTGTCTTCGGGGGGAATTTGGGGAAGGAGTGGAGTGACTTTTACCAGGAATGCCTTGGAGGTTTAATAAGGGAGACTAGTGACCCTTAGAGGACTTGTTCTCCTTTTGTAAATTTCCCTGGAGCCACACTGGGGGAAAGAGGTAGGTCTATACTGTCAACTTATTTCAAGGTGGCAGAGTTTCCATCCTTCCATTCCCATGATGCTGCTGTGCTTGTCTGGGCTATGACCATCTGCTGCTGAGCTGGGAAGGACCCCAGTCTTCTTCACCCTTAACATTTACCCCTGAGCACACATGACCAATGAAGCAAGGACATGAACAGGAAATACAATTGTAGGATGACAGAAATGTTGTCAGGGTTTGAGATGGCCAGACATGGTTGCAGCATGTTGTTTGGATATAGTAATGCTATACTTCTTGCAGTCCTCTAGGTTGTAAGGTACAGGTGTCCAGCTCCTTTCACCATGCCAATGCGATTTCCAGGTCTCCAACGTGTCTTGGGTGTTCCCACAGTAGAAATGGGGTGGCTGCTCCCTATAGCATATTTACTTAAGCAGAAGCAAATGAATCCCAAATCACAGATCAGGGCCTTATTTTATGGCAGTAACTTTTTTACCTTAAGCTAAATTTAATCACTTTGTTCTTCAAGATCCTAAATCAGTCTCTGTGGGAGTATGGCCAGCATAACCTACTATTTCACTTAATCCCACCAAGCTTTAGGCTGTAGACCTTGCCCTTTCAGTGCTAGTAAAAAGATTAGGCTCTTCCAGTTCTTCTCATAAGGAAGAACTAAAATAGCCTTCTTCTTTCTGAAGATCTGTAGCAGAAATGCATGACTGATATTACACTGCAAAAAAAGAGCATGAATTCAGCCAAAGTACATTCTACAAATGTGCATCTTCCAGTGCAAGTTTATAACCCTCTGAATACACAAGAAGTCCCACACTCAGATTACCTGGTTTACAAACCAGGAGGAGAACATGCTGCTGTGAAGTTAACTCTGAACAGCTTAAAGATGCCCATAATCAGGGGAAGAAGTTGCATAAGCCATAAATAATGTCACAGGTGATTACTTAGCTCTGCTATGTGTAAAATGGGTATTGTCTTTGGTGCAGCACAATCATTAGTACTACCATTGGCAAAGAGGTGTCTTTTAGATAGAGCCCTGTTCTCTTGTAGCATAGGTGAAATACAACTGAAAAAAAAAATAAAAGCACTTTTCTTCTAAATGGTTGAGAACTAAGGTCCAAAAATATCCAGTGGGGGCCAGGTAATGGAAGGGAATGATTTCATCTCCCTCTGTTGGTGTATGCAGCTGAACTGATCACCTGAGGCTCCACAGGCAGTCAATAGGAAGAAACAAAGCTGCAATTCATCTGCCCAGAGGCATTTAAGTACAGAAGGGAGAGATGAATCTTGGCCCAGACTCCTCTGCCTGTTATTGTGTCAACTGTAATAGATGACCAGCTCAGAGAAAAACCCATCTGTATTTAGTTTATGGAATCTAACAGGAAACGCCAAAAACATAGTCCCTTGCCTACCCTAGAAGGTCTCTGGTACAAATACCAGGCAGACTGGCCACACCACGGAAATGGCCAGCCATATGTCCCTCTGTTTTGAGGTGGGTTCGCTTATGTAACTCTGGTCAGCTTTTGATAAACAAAGAGAAAATCAGCAAAGGCAAAGCTAGAACTGTCCCCTGCCCTTGCAACTCTGTTCACCTCAGAGAGTGCTTCTACAATTAGCAAAGCTAAATAAGTGCAGGTCATGGTCATCATTTCTGCAACTGTCCGGTTACATCCTCAGGTGTCCCCAGGTAAAAACAGTCAGCACAGAAAATGAGATATGAGTCATGTGACCATACTCAATCTTGAAGTCAATCTGGTGTTAAAGATGGATGGATTCTCCCTTCATTATTCACTTAATTGGCACACTTACTAAAATCACCTGCTCAGTGCCTCTTTTGGAGAATAAACTCAAATGATGCTTAGGAAAAAATGTGCTCCTTAAAGAGGATTCAGCATTGTGGTATAATAGAAAAGATTGTCTCATCACTCTATTAGTAATTAAAAAGACCAGAATATCACTAATTAAAATGTTAAAGTGTCTTATGAAGGGTATAATAAAAAAAAAAGGTAATTAACAATCAAAGAGAGAGCCACCACTACGGCACCAATTTGCATTAGGCTTTTGAAAGTAGTAGTACTCAGCTCCAGCATAGCACTTTTCATCTGTAGATCTGAAGGCACTCTTACTTGGGGAGGCAGATATTCTGTGTCCAGTTTGATTGCTGGAGAAGCTGAGGCAAATTTACACAGCTTGTGCATGTTTATAGAGCAAGTCAGTAACAAAGCTTTGGTCTCATTACTGATGGCGACATGGACAATGTCAACATTTGATCAAGCACAGCAATTTCGGGGGTTTGTGTTACTGTATATGTGTATGAACAGCTAGTTTAGATGATATTTCAATATTAAGGTGAACAGGAAGCAGTCTATTCCTTGCCATGACTTTTGAGATCTGTTTAATGCTGAGAAGCATGTCCCACACGCTTAAACAATGAAATCAGCGGGTGGTTTCCTGATGGGAGAGAGAGTGAAATCACAGAAAGAAACAAAACAGAGGTACTCCAACTCTGGAGACAACAAAGACACAAGTCACTTTAAAAATCACTACAGAGAAGCAGTTTCCTTCTCCACAGTTATCATCAAGTCACACATTATCAGAGGCTGACGATTTCACTTTCTGCTCATCCTCTTTCCCCCTCATTTTCTGTAAGCAACCATCACCAGTGACTAGTTGGATAAGGACTCCAGAATCACCTTGTCTGATTCTTGCACAGCTCCGGTAAAGGACACATGAGGAGGCTTCATCCAAACTGTCTCCTTCATCACACCAGGAGCATTTTAAAATCCCAATGCAGCCATGAACTGCACCAAGTGTGTGCTAGGTTCAGAGTGTAAAATCATGATTGCAAAGTCCAGTTTTAATGTAAAAAACATTTCAAGAATACACAGCCATTCACCACCCTTCTGCTCCTAAATTTTTACTCCCAAGTTCCTGAGTTCCGTATTTCTGCCTCCTGTATGTACCCTAAAGGAAGCAGAATTTTGATCACTTTTTGGAAAACAAAAATTAAGGGAGGTCTCCAAGATCAAAACTACGTGGAAGGGATTTCCCCACTACACTATATTCTTCCTAAAGGGAGCTCCCTTCATTTGCAGAAATCTTCCAAAAGTCTCTGGGTTTTGTTTTTTGAGTTTTTTTTTTGTGTTGGAAATCAGTGCTTTAACCTGGTTAGAAGGTTTAGTGATGCCTACCAGCAGCACGAGAAACAAAATATTTTGTCATTGACAGATGACAACAAATCAGGTTATCCTTTCTCAGTGGGGAAGTACCAGGGATTCAGAGCACCAAATCCAGCTTATGATAGACCTCCACACTGGAGGATACATCATTTGGGGTGGGGATCATAAAGACCTCAAGATGCAAAAATGCTTCTGGACCTTAATATGAGTAGAAAGGCCAAGTCTGGAGGGTGAAGCAGGGGGGGCGGGGTGTCCATGGGCAAGGCAAATGACATCTCAAAAGAGCTGAGTGCCTCACACCCTTACTGGGTCTGCATCCTGATGCCAGTGCCATGGGGATGCCCTGCCAGTGACCGCGTGATATTTTTTCCCTTCTCTCTTTGTTCCAGCTGATGCAGCAGCAAGCCGCGATCATGGCATCGGTGGCACAGGGTGGCTACCTGAACCCCATGGCAGCCTTTGCCGCAGCCCAAATGCAGCAGATGGCGGCTCTGAACATGAACGGCCTGGCGGCTGCCCCCATAACACCAACCTCAGGTAAGAGGCCAGGCTGGGATGGAAGGGGCAAAGGATAGGAAAACCAGGCCATAAGTCAGAGAGAGAATACCTGGAAGGGCATGTTAGCTCACTAGGTTCTCCCCCAGTAAGTGTTTACTGAAGCATTGGTCTTGCTAGCGAAGGCCACCAGAAGTGAGGAGTGAGCTCATAATATGCTTTTGTGGTCTGAGACGGGGGAGATGATGAGAGAAACACTTGTTCTGCCTTTTCCAGGGATGGGTCCAGTTGCAGATCAGCTTCTGTGTCATGCAATAGTTGTAAGGGTAAAAGGACTCACCAGCAGTGGGTTGTTGGCTAACTGTGCCACATGTGGAGTGATACTCACTGATGAATGAAGAACAACAGGGCTGAGACCCACCAGACCCAGGAGAGAATGGACTTGTTGGGGAGGAGGAAGGGTGTCATGAAGGAAGGTACTAGAAAAGGCTCTCAGCCATGACACTTCCCTCTCAATGTTATCCCTTACACAACATTCCTTTAGCTATGAGCATTCTCCAAATGGCACAAAATACCCTGCAGAGACATACACTGGTTTACTGGGGGTGCATATAGGTGTACAAAAGCTCAGTGTTGGTGATGTTACATCTTGGCTGGTCCAAAGACAGACCAAGTTTGGTGGTGAGATGCAGTACAGTTAACAAGAGGAACTATGTGTTTGGGACACAGATTCATTGGCTTCGGTTGGAAGGGATCTTAAAAACCATCCATTTCCTTCTGCCCTGCCATGGGCAGGGACACCCTCCACTAGACCAGGTTGCTAAAGACCTCATCCTAGCTCTGAACACCTCCAGGGAGGGGGCATTCATGACCTCCCTGGGCAATCTATTCCAGTGTCTCACCACCCTTATTGTAAAGAATTTATTTCTAAAATCTAGTCTAAATCTACCCTCCTCAAGCTTCAATCCATTCCCTGTCATCCTATCACAAGAAGCTATTACAAAATGTCCCTCCCCAGTTTTCTATAAGACTTCTATAAGATATTCTGGAGTGCATTAAAAAGGTCAAAGCAGGTTCTCCTGTGACTCTACTTTGCTCTAGTGAGACCTCATCTGAAGTATTGTGTCCAGTTCTGGACTCCTCAGCTTAAGAGAGAGTGGGCTACAGGGATGGTTAAAGGACTAGAATATATCTCTTGTGAGGAAAGACAGAGAGACCCAGGGCTGTTCAACCTGAAGAAGAGAATCTGATCAATGTTAACAAATACCTTATGAGTCAGTGTCAAGAAGAAGTGGCCAGAGTCTTTTTACAGGTGCCCAGTGATAGAATGAGGGGCAGCAAATACAAGCTGCATCACAGGAAGTTCTGCCTCAGTGTGAGGTAAAATCTGCTTTGCTATGAAGATAAAGAGATTAAGGAGCACTGGAACAGGCTACCCAGAGAGGTTGTGGAGTTTCCTCTGAAAAAACCTTTCTGGATGTGTTCCTGTGCCACCTGTCCTAGCTGAAGCTTCTTTGGCAGAGGTGTTGGACTAGATGATCTCCAGAGGTCCTTTCAAACCCCTATCATTCTGTCATTCTGTGAGCACTGTCTCTAATGGTTTGTGATAGAAGGGTGCCTGGGGTGATGCAAGTTGTTTCTATGGCAGGCACTGGGGATGGAACTATGTTCAGAAAGACATTGCTTACCAATGCCTTTGTGTTAACCTGGAAGCATCAAGCTGCCATCAAGGGATCCTGTTTGATAAAAATTTGGAGTGAGACATGAGAAAAGTGAGATATGACTGAACCAGCTGCAGTGCAGGCATTATTGAGCAAAGCGAGATCTGGGATTCCAGAGCAAAGAGGCAGCTTCATCACAGAATGTGAAGAGGTATGCAGTAGTCATGGAGCAAAAAAATGAGATAGGAAAGAAGTTTCATGGCAGAGAAACACCGGATGGCAGGGAAACAGGTAATGCAGCAGGGCAGGCTTGGGGGATGTTTCTAATGAACTGGTTTCTGCTATCTCTCAAGGAAAAACTCTCTGCTCACAAATAGCTCAGCTTAAGCAACTTCTTGAAGTCTGTAGCTGGTAACAATATCAACAGCCATGGGATCAGATACATGTCTTTTTGTTTTTTTGAATCAGAATTTGGAGGATAGGTGGAAAAGAAAGAAAGGCAGATCTCATTTCACGCCAACTTATGGAGACCCAAAGAAGAGCAGTTGACTCAAAAATCTCATACCACCCATTTTTAAGTGTATGTTTACACAATGATAAATGTATAAACAAGAAGTCAATGGAGATACTGGAAATTCAAATAGAAAAGTGACAATTATATGTGCACCCTTTAAACCTGCTGCTGGAAGATTATCATATGTGTGTCAGCTAGATTTGTTTTGTGTTGGTGGGAGCACAGAGAACATCAAACAAAGACTGCCTGGAATTCAAATGCTCTCAGGGGCTGGAAACCTGAATCCAGGCAATAAGTTGTGATGGCCCCACCACAAAAGAACACAAGCACTTTTGCATATAAATAAGTCTCAAAAATGAGAAAGCTCTGTGACAGGTGTGTAAATATTGGTACAACAGCCAAATTCTATGGATACCTCATATATCCAGCATATGGAAAATCCTCCAACTCTTTCCTGATCATAGGTTTGCTCCTCTTCTGGTGTGCCTGGTGCCTTTTGAAGACTGATAAACTCGTTCTCAGAAAATGGAAGAGAAAAGATCACGTTTTTAACGTGTTTCCAGAGCACCTATGACTACTCATTATTGAAAATAAGGTGTTGATCTAGACCATTTGTTAATCCCTTTCCTGATGGCAGATTTTGCCCTTTTATATGACATATTTTCAGTCATGGAACCTATGGATTTAGGCATTGTAGTAGAGTTACCATGAATGGGCAGCTTCCCTCATGAAAAGTCTCTGTAATGGGTTGTAGAAATGCCCATTGACAATTATTCCTTGAGTGAGATATTTAGACTTTTAAATGCCTCCTTGTATCGCTACAACATTCACATATCTTGTGATAAGATGCATAGAAAATGTTTCACATAATGTCTGACCAAGCAAGCCTACAACAGTAGCAGCAATTTCTGAGTAGCCAGAAGATATCTGAAGCCTAACGTGAATTCTCCTGCTGGCTTTACTTAGCATTCAGAAAGCCAAATGGAAAATGATCATTCTGCTTCATAGCAGGATTTCCAGTCATTGAAGTACATCTTTGTTCTCACTTGGAATGAAAATGAAACATTTCAAAGTTCTCTGANGGGGGAAGAGAGAAGTGTTTTGATCTTTCCTAAGCAAAAAGAAAAATTGTGCTAGAAGAACTCCTAGAAGCTTTGGACTTGTTGACTGAATACAGTGCCTCTGTGAAGGTATTTGCAGGCTTCCTAATCCTGGTGATTTCCTGTGCATTCCATTTCTAGGACAGCAGGCTCCTTCAGACACTGCCATGAGTTCACTCAGTGTCATGAGTTCCCATGGGACCTAGGGACCTTAACAGTTTTTCACCCAGGCAAATCTCACAGACTAGAGACAAGATCCATCTGACTTGGCTTTAACCATATGAAAGTTAGACATCTGCTTTAAGCAGGTCTCTTGGCTTGCCTGCAGTCAGAGGAATGGAGTTGGTAGTCCCATAAGAATTTAATGGTGTTCACAGGCGCTTTGGTGGTTCTCCAGCAAGAGTCATGTTTGTCTCACACAACAGTTAAATGGACATTTTTCAAAGTTTGGTTCAACTGGTATAATCTGGATGAAAACTGGATCTGCAGAGGGCCTGCTACTCTAGTAACTGTGTAGAAGGGCTAGAAATTAGAAATCCTTCCTTCCTTCTGAATTTTGAATTCTGTATTCCTTCCTTCTGAAGTCCATCCTTCACCCCTTCCAAATTCACCAAATCACAGAATATATCTGGCTGGGAGAGACCTCAAAGATTGTCCAGTCCAACATTTGACCCAGCACTGAATGGTCAAAACTAAATCATGTCCCCAAGTGCCAGGTCCATGCACTGCTTGAATATCCCCAGGGATAGTGACTCCACCACTGCCCTGGGCAGACCGTTCCAATGTTTGATAGCCCTTTCAGTGAAGAAGTATTTCCTACCATCCAGCCTAAACCTTCCCTGGTACAGCCTGTTACCATTTCCTCTAGTCCTAACTCTCACCACCAAGGAGAAGAGGCTGACCCCTTCCTTGCTCCAACCTCCCTTCTGGTAGTTATAGAGAGCAGTGATGCCTCCTTTCAGCCTCCTCTTCTCCAGACAGCAACCCCAGATCCCTTGGATGATCTTTGTAGACCAGGGGCTCCAGGCCCTTCAACAGCCTCATTGCCTTTCTCTGGACTTGCTCCAGCATTTCAGTAGCCTTCCTATATTGAGTGGCCCAGAATTCAAGGTGTGGCCTCACCAATGCCGAGTGCAGGCACATGATCACCTCCCTGTTCCTGCTGGCCACAGAGTTTCTAATACAAGCCAGGATGCTGTTGGCTTTCTTGGCCACCTGGGCACACTGCTGACTCATATTCAGCTGACTATCAACCAGTAGCCCCAGGTTTATCTCCAAGTTGCATCTTTCTAACCGCACATCCTGAAGTCTGTAGCTTACCATAGGGCAGGTTCAGGGCCTGGCACTTGACCTTGCTAAACTTCATACAATTAGCCTTGGTCCATCTGTCTAACCTGTCCAGGTCCTCCTGCAAAGCTTCCCTACCCTCTAGCAGATCACCAAGCCACTCAGCTTGGTGCCACCTGCAAACTCACTGAGTGTAAACTCAATGCCCTCATCCAGACCATTGATAAAGATATCAAAGAGGATAGACCCCAATACTGAATCTTGACAGACACCACTAGTAACCAGACACCAGGCAAATCTAACTCCACTCACCACCATGCTTCAGGCCTGGCCATTCAGCAGTTTTATATTCAGTGCAGAGTGCACTTATCCAAGCCTTGCACCATGAGTTTCTGAAGGAGAATGCTATGGGAGACTGTTTTTGAAGGCTAAAGTCCAGGTAGACAATGTCCATGGCTCTTCACTCATCCCCGATACTCATCCCTCATCCTTCCTTCCTTCCTTCCTTCCTTCCTAATTCCAAATTCAGAATTCCTTCATTCCTTTCTTTCTTACAAATTCCTTCCTTCCAAATTTCTTTTGAATTCGTTCATTCATTCATGCCTTCCAATTTCCAAATTCTGAATTCCAAATTCTGAATTCCTAACTTCTGAATTCCTTTCTTCCCTCCTTCTAAATTCATTAATTCTGAATTTCTTCCAAAGCCCTTCCTTCCAAATTCCTTCTTTCCTTCCAAATTCCTTCCTTCAGAATTCATTCCCTCCTTCCATTTTTTTTTTCCTTCCATGTTGTAAATGTGCACCTGGTACAGCTGAAGCAAAAGATCTCACAGCAGGGATGAAATCCACGACTGACGTGCACCACTGCCATTTGCTCTCTGCAGTGGCATTATGCCAATTTTATTCCAGCTACAGATCTGACCTCTCCAGGGGGGGCCTTTTTTAGAAGAAAATTAAAGAAATGTAATGAATATGGCTAAACTGCATTAAAAATGCACGAAATAGCAAACAAAGATCCCTTGCTGCAATTTTAGAAAAAAAAAACTTACATTGTCTATGCAAATAATGGAGAGATCCAGAAAAGCAACTGAAATTTTAACTAGGCTTTGTGGTTTGCAAGCTGATGGCATATGCTAAGAGCATTGCCTTTGGACTTCAGTTGCCACTGCTGGCTCACTGTACTGCCACAGAGGAGATTTTTAAAGGCCAACACCATTTAAATAAGCCAAGGGGAAGCAGCAGCTTGTCTGCTCAGGGTATAAGAAAATAACTGAAATATTGCCTACTTTTGGGGCTACTCAAATCAGAATGTGTAAAAACATCTCATGCATCTGTATTGGCTTTCTTAAAGCACCAAAGCAGACTTCAGTAGTCAGTAAATTGTGTTATCAGACTAACCCATCATAGAATGATTCTATGGTGAAGAAAATTTCTGCAAGTGGTTTAAAAAAGAGGTTACAGAAAAAAAAATAAATTTAAAAAATTGGTTCTTTCAGTCAGTAGGGTACCCTGAATCAGAAAGGTGTTGCTGAAGATAGTTTAACTTCCCACTCATCAAGAGAAAAATACCTTTTCATACTCATCTAAAACTCCATTTTGGTCCCCAAAAAACTGCTGAATATCTTGTAAGAAGCACAGTGTCATTTTAAAGATACGTAAGAGCAGATTATGAGGTAGCAAAGGTATTAAATTCTGCCCCCAGAAATTTAACGATTCTCTACTGAAGTGCAGAACTCTACAGTCCCCCACAGGATGTGTCTGGGAAGAAGTAGAGGAGTATGTCTCCATGCAAGAAACTGATATAACCCAAGTTTTGCCCCTGTTGTGTGGCAGGTCTCTGCAAATACTCTACAAAGTCAAGTTTAGGCTGAACAGAGACACTAGAAAAGGAGTATCACTATCTACCTTTAGGCTGCAAATCAGCTTGCTAAACCCTTTCAGATTCCCTGGTGCTGAGAAAGTTCAGAATGTGTTTGTACATGAAATGCATATTTTGAGAGAATGGAGACAGGGTAGTCCTGGAAATTAGTACACCTACAAAGCTGACATCTGCAAAGAGAAACTGAGAGGAAGTCACGTAACGAGGTGGGCCTGAGAATTTGCTTCTGGTGCTAAGTGATATCTAGGAAATAAATGTCTGATTATTTAGCATTGTAAGCAGATAATACTCCAGGGTGCTATTTCTATTGTTTTCTGCTGCTTGCTATTAGCTGTGGATCTTTCTGTTGAAGAAAGTTTTGCAAACGTTTCTTAAGTGCTTTTCAGGAAGTAACAGTAACCAATCATATTACACAACAACTTGGGAGATGTTTCATTTTGTGAATTAGCAAAAAATTTCTCCGGGGGAAGGTGTGTGTGTGTGTGTGTGTGTGCTGTTGTGCTACCAGTTTTGTCCTTGTAATTACTGCTTCCAGTACTCACCCACTCTGATTTTGTGTCCTTCCCACCTGCAGGTGGAAGCACGCCTCCTGGCATAACTGCACCAGCTGTGCCTAGCATCCCATCTCCAATTGGGGTGAATGGTTTCACTGGCCTCCCACCACAGGCTAATGGGCAACCTGCTGCAGAAGCCGTGTTTGCTAATGGCATCCACCCTTACCCAGGTAAGCCAGACCAGCATTGTGTTCTCAGTCTGCTCTTTCAGTCTCAGGGAAATTGCTCACATCCACAAGCTTTGCCTAGCACGAGGCACCTCGGAAGGATTTTACCTTACAGTATCAGGACTCACTCTAGCATTGGTGTGCTTGAGTTTTACCTGGATATGGTTACTATACACTTAAATCAGAGTGACAGATATTGAGGGCATGCTGGAGGTGGAAAACTGGAAAATTTTTATGCTGAAGAATCAAGTACTTATCTGCAGGTAATGTGTTTGGTGAATACAATCAGAATATTCAGCACAGAACCATAGGATAGAATCATAAAATGGTTTAAGTTAAAAGGGACATTAAAGATCATCTAGTTTCAAACCCCCTACCCTTGTCAAGGACACCTACTTGACAGGGTTATTCAAAGCCCTGCCCAGCCTAGTCTTGAACACTCCCAGAGAGTGGGAATCCACAACTTATCTGGGCAGCCTGTTCCACTGTCTCACTACTCTCACAGGGAAGAATTTATTCTCTTCAGTTTAAAACTGTTACTCCTCATCTTATCACTATGTTCCCTGATAGGTTGCTTTTTTCTCTTTTTTTTCTTTAAGCCCCCTTCAAGTACTAGAAGGCTGCTATGAGGTCTTCCTGGAGCTTTCTCCAGGATGAACACCAGCATGCTCAGCCATTTGTCCTAGGGAAGGTGTTGCAACTCTCTGATCATCTTTGTGACCCTCCTCAGGACTTGGTCCAACAGGTCCACCTCCTTCTTATTCTGGGGGCCAAAGGTTTAACTCCAAGAGGAGTCTCATGAGAGCAGAGAAAGGAGAGAGAATCACCACCATCAACCTTCTGGCTACATTTCTCTTGTTGCAGCACAGGTTGTACACAGTATTTTATCCACCAGTACCCTCAAGTCCTTCCCTGTAGGGCTTCTTTCAACCCACTCATCACCCAGTCTGTGTTTGTTCTTGGGATTGCCTGACTCAAGTGCAGGATCTAGCACCTGGCCTTGCTGAACTTCACATGGTTCACATGGGCCCACTACTCAAGACTGTCAAGGTCCCTGTAGATGGCATCCCCCACCCTTACCACAGCAGATTTGCTGAGGGTGCATTCTATTCACTGTCCATGTCACAAAAAAAAAAGATGTTAAATAACTCCAGTTCCAATACCAAGCAGTGAGGAGCACATATTTTGATTTGCGTAAAACTGACCTAAGATTTGACCAGTTTGTACTGTCAGATCTCCCAGTGGTACTCCCAAGGGTCTTGCTCCTGGCTGGCCTTGAAGAAGCTGTGCTAATCCCACTGTTTCTATCTCCTGTTCAGATTTCCTTTCAGCTACATGACTCTAGGACGATGGGTCGACATGGCTGCTGATCCAAACTGCTTCATGCTTTACATAATGTGTGTAGGCAGCAGCTGTTGGTCTTCAAAATGCCCACTGCATCCAAATCCTGCTGCCTTACTAGGCCTGGAAACTGAATATCCTTCAATATAATATAACAGGGTTTTTTTCACCCTTTTGTGGAGCTCCACCAGAGAGGTGCTACTGGTATACAGATTGTGTCTAGCTCAAAAGATACCAGCACAGAGAAACTGATTTTGTAAGCCCTGGCAATCAGTGATGAATGTGGGAGATGAAAAGATACCAGTCTCTATACCTATATTTACAAACATCTGGATAATCTGAGGCTGCAATTACCAAGAATTGGTGATTTTTCCAAGTCCTTAATGTGAACCTGATTTTTTTTCAGCATTTTCTATTTTTTTAAATAGCCCTTTCCTCTAAGCTGTAGTTGGTGCTGCAGATTATGTTCATTATAATTGTTGTACACATACTGGTAGTAACAATTGTAACAGTAAGAAAAATTATATAGATGTTACTAATTGATCCTAGATGCCAGCTGTCAAAGTAGTATTTTACCCTGGGGCATTCGTAGATTGATCTACTCCCTTAGGTTATCAAACAGAGAGTTGGATGCTCCAGCCCAAAAGCCCGCAAAAACCCTAAGGGAAAAAAATTATTTTGATCTCAGCTAGTCCTGAAAACTCAGAAGCTTCAACATCAGAGGGGACTTCATGGACTACAAGGAAAAATAGTGCATAATGTAGAAACACAAAAAAATTACCGTAGTCATAGTTCAGACAGTGTCACTGAAAAAAAAGCCATCTGGTGAAAACAGTAAAGGAAAACCCAGAAATACTAGAACTTCTGCTCTTAGTATACTCAGTGAGCTCAATCACGGTACCAAGAATGCATCCTGTCATTAAGTTTGCATAAATAAGGTCATCTATTCAACTATCCATCTAAGTATCTACCTCTTTGCCAGTCTATCATCTCTCTGCTTATTCACACATTTCTATGTCTATCTTTTCTTCTGGTTTATCTATCTCCTTTTCGCTAATCTTCCATGATCCATTACTGCAGGTATCAGAGAAATCATTATTTTTCTAGATGAATCTTTGTCACTTGAGCTTTTGTTACTACCTCCAGCTACCCCCATTAAAGACAGAATTCATCTAGGTGTTTCATCCATGATTATATAAAAATCAGTGGCCTTTATCTGATTCTGAGTTTGAAGAGACTTACTGAACTGTCAATTCACAGTACGTCCCTACACAAACACCAGCTGAAAGGTGGCAGTCATCCTTGCTTCACTTCACTGCAGGCAGAAAGGCTCCTTTCTCCCATTAAATCTGACATCCAAATAGTCTGCTTTGTGTAAAATTTGGATTTATCTCAGCAAGTCTTCAGCAATATATTGGCTTTGCTCAGTGCTCAGCTTCCCCATAACTCCCTGACATCTTAAGTTATAGCAAAGGTGTAAAGGGAACAGTGGCAGAGCAAACTTTCACCTCTTATTCTACTTCTGCCTGTCTCCACTAGCAATGAAACCCTGAATGCAAGCCCCTTTGTGGCAATTTGGGTGTAGGACACATCATGTCTTTGCTCAGTCTTACTATCTTCTTTCTTAGGAGCATTTATACATTCACCAAAACATTACTGCNAAGTTGCCCAACTCCAGACCTGCTCAACAAAGATAGATGGAAGAGGTTAAGTAAAAATAAAAAAAAAAAAAAAAAAAAAAGGATTTAGACATTTATATGGGTAATGAGAATATCATCAGCCGTATTAGACTGGATGAAAATGTAGAAAGGACACAAGCATTCATGCTCAGTTACATAAGCTGTCCACAAATTGCTTGGGGTTAAAAAGATATTTTTGTCACTGGGCAGTTTATTCCATCGTTGTTCAATATGGGATTTTTCACACTTCCCTCAGTAGCATTTGTTAGTGACCCTACCCTGTGTTTCTGCACATCTGTATTTCTGCATGTCTGTGTTTCTAAACGCAACAATAGTTATAAAATATTAGAGCTGAGCATGAAATTGCACAGACATTAAAGAGAAGAAAAGAACATGCTGGTTCCTGTACAAAGTCAGCATCTTCTAAACACCTTTCTTTTATGGTATGTCTCACTCTGAAAGTGGCAGCATTATATACATAACCATGCTATTGATATGATTATGACTTGCCATATATTGTTTAAAGCCAGAATTTTGCTCTCAGATACTCTTTCATACTCAGAAAAAAACAACCCTCAATGTGGTCTCACACCATTATATCCTGTAGTAGAATGTTCTTTGTTGCCTGAAAATAGCTAAACAGGACAATCAAAATCTGTAGAGGCATGACATTCACATCATTTAGACAGAAATAAATCTCATTAATTGTGTAGTTTGGCTACATGTCCACCTTTGTGCCTAGTGTAATATTTTTGATGCTACATCTAAGGGCTCCAGAACACCACAGCCTTTGCGCTGTAAAAAAATAGGTCCATATCATGCAATCTATCTCTCCCTGTGCTCTTTTTTTCAAGACTCCTTTTATCTGGATCATAGACATAGACAGTATTATTCAGATATGTCAGGCAATTAAACCATTCCTGGCCTCCAGTCAAAGGCAAGAGAAGGTTGAATATCACCATTTGCCAGCTCTCGATCACAGCCCCAAACCCTTCAGAAACTACCTTTTTGGGGGGGTTTTGTTTGTTTGGTTTTTTGGTGGCTCTGGCCAGGCAATAGGTCCATGCAATAGCACTGGGAAGCCATTCCCTGCAGGCATATTATTTGCAAGGCATGCTCTCACATTCTCCAAGCTCAGTCAGAACATAATGCCTCACAGTACATGTTTTGGCATGAGCATAACAAGAAGGGAGTAAATATTTCCTCTTCTAGTATTCTGAGCCCCTTTACATTTGACCTTTCTGTGTATTAATGCATGCCCTTTAGTCTTTCAGCTTGCAGAGCTATTGAACATGGCAATATGTCACAACATATCGTGAGGACAAAGAGCATAATCTGTTGTGCCATGATCTTGAGTCACTTTGCAGCAGTGCAAGAGTACTATTGCCATGCTGGCCATAGTAAAAGGGATTGTATCTTCTGCCAAAACTTCTTGGAGCCAGAGCTGAGTGCTTCTCTTTTAACACCAAGTGATGCACCATAACAATGAAGACCATCTGCACTGGTTCGTGCAGGGTCTTATACCATTTTCATTCAGCTCTCTGACAGCAAGTCCTCTCTTACAGGTTTACATTGTGAGGGACTGGACAAAATGCTCTTGTGATGGAGGGGATTCTGGTTAATTAATGCAAGACGAATTTCCAAAGTTAATATTGTTTATTAATTTGATATTCAAACTTTTCCACCCCCAACCACTAATTTTAATAATAAACTGGTTCTTTCATAATGGTCATGGAATACATTATATAAATGATATCTAGATCTAGTATTTACTATCAATACCCATAAATGATTGAATTCTATTGAAATTAATTAACTCAGTTAAAACTGGAAGAGAAGGTTTGGCCACTAGATGGATTCAGGGCACCTCTGCATAGGTAAATGCAAAGCTTAAGGTCTTTAGTCACAAAATATTATTTTCTAGACTTGCAAGCCTAGTAATAAATTGAGACAGTACCCAAAACACTTGCAGGGATTTCTGTCTGTTGCCTTTGTGGCTGGTCTAGCCACTGGCTGCTACTGAGACTTCAGATTCACTCCATGCTCCACAGGCTGCTGGGGTAAAGAGAGGCAGACAGTTTCTGACCTGGTCCTCACTTTCAACAATCTGTATGCCTCAGGGCTTGCTCGTCTTTGGAGATGCAGGGCTGCTCTGGCAGATGCAGGCAGATGTCTTGCAATGTGTCTCAGTAGGTGTGTGTGTCACACTGGCTGTTGCGTGCAGCTATGGTGTGAAAGCAATTAAAGTTGGTAAACTTGAAGCTGTTCCAGGCTGAAATAGAGCTTATGTTGCTATAAATAATAAGGCATTAGCATTGCTGGTAGGCATAACAAGCACAAATACAGCAGAACACAGAATATCAGTTAAGCACAAAATAATGGCAAAGGCACATTTTGTTACCTGCTTATCTGTTTTTATATCAGTGCCTGATATATATATTGGTTGGACTTTTAGACATAATTAGCTGTACTGCCAATCAGCATGACAGTAAGCCAAGTTTTACCATATTTAGATGAAGCCACAGGTCTGCTATTCCCATACAGAGAGACAGCATAAGCCTAGAACAAGCTTAGCACACGGCAAGTGCATACAACTTGTTTGTCACAGGATGCAAACAGGAGAAAAACAAGTTGGATAAGCCAGAGTGCTCAGACTCCATGGCTCCGTGTCTTTTGTCCTTTTTCCTGCGTTTCCTTCTCCTCAAACAGAAAGAAGGAGAGCAGAAAAATGTGTCTGGGCAAGCCAGCACATGCATAGGCCTATTTTGACCCTTCAGGTCTACCACAACAGCTCTCTTCAAAACTGAAGCTTCATTAGGAACAGAAGGAGAGAGAGAGGGGATGAGAACACTAGGATGATAAAGAGCAGTAAAAAGAGAGGAGAAGGTACTGACAGTTAAGGACAGGCAAAATGAGGGAAATGGGAGGGTACACAGAGTAGAGATCTCAGAAAAGACTGAGGATTGCTCTGTGGTCCTCTGCCCAGTGATGTGCCCAGGAAAAAGCAGAAAAACACCTCCTAATATCCAACAGCTCTAAAACAAACTCATTCCTCCTAGGTCAAGTGATGTCCAGCTTGCCTATAGCCAGGGAATGGATCCAGTGGTATGGCAGCTTTGTGAAGTATTTCCTAGTATCCAGACTAAGCCTTCCCTGGTGCAGCTTGTTACCATTTTCTCTACTCCTGTCATTTGCCCTCAAGAAGAGGCTATCCCCTCCTCACTCCAGCCTCCCTTTAGGTAACTGTAGAGAGTAAAAAGATCTCCCCTCAGCCTTTATTTGTCCACGCTGAATAACCCCACCTCCCTCAGATGCTCCTTGTAGGTCATGTGTTCCAGGCCCCTCACCAGCCTCATTGTCTTTCTCTGGACATGTTCCACCACCTCAATAGCCTTCCTACAGTAAAAGACCCCAAAGTGAACATAGCACTTGAGGCATAGCCTCACCAGTACTGAGTGCAGGGTGATGGTTACTTCCCTGTTCTTGCTAGCTGCAGTGTTTTTGGTACAAGATGTCTCATTTACTGTCTCAGGCACACAGTGGTTCTGTTTCTAACTATCCACCACTGCCAGTACTAGCTTCATCTCTCATCTATGTTGACATAGAAGAGGATACCCCACTGCCCTTTGGTTACACTGTTTGTACATCTGGACTAGCAAGTGAGCAAGCTCCCTTTCACAACTTCTTTGGGGCCCAGACCTCTCCGTGAGGAGTAGCTATCATTATGAACGGGCAGCCAAGCCTTTATGCCCACAGGTTTCCCAACCACTGCTAAGACTGATAGTAAAGCTGTCACCCACAGATGATTTGCTGTACTGTAGAAGTTCTTGTATTAGGAACTGAACTGAGATCATCAGTGTATTTTCATTGTCTCAACAAAATGCTATCCAGGCAGTAAACAGCTCACTCACTACAAAGAGAGACAGGATTTTAATTCTACCTCAAATTATTATTACCTCAGTTAATTTTCTATGGGAGGAGTTTCTGGCATCCTAATATGACAGTCTTATCTATTAGCTTGTCATTTAGTTAGCAGCACTGTTGATGGACAGGCTGCTACTCTGGACCAGTCAGTCCAGGATCAGTCCTAACCACAACAGACACCACCCAGTGGCACTGGGTAAGAATAGGGATTAATTTGTGCAGGCAGAGAATGAAATCAGCTTCCTCACATGCCCATCATGATGTTTCATTCCTGAAAGATGTCAGGCAAGAAGAGCTTAGAGAGGAAGTGAATCAGCAGAATAGAAAATGAGTGACCTGTTTGTACCCCAGGAGGTCCAAGATGAAAACCAGACCCCACAGCATTCAGTTCAGACATACACCATGCCCTAAAAATGTACTTGGCTCAGCATCCTTGAGGCTATGTTACTTATTATGAGAAATCTTTGGCTTCATTGTATTTGTCTACCATAAATCTCTGGGTAAGAGTTTTTCCATTCATATTGTGTATCAGCAGTTTCGAAACTGCTACAGTGAGCACCTGAAACATCATTATGAGTAGGAAGCATTTTTTGACCCATTTGTAACAATCTGCCACGTGCCATAAACCACGCTTTGCTCATAAAATAAATAAGTGAAGGAATGCACTCATTAAAAATATAATAATAAGTTGCCATCTTCAATTGTAGTCTAAGTTATTTTAATGATGCCATGTACCTCAAATGATCATGCTGCAGCCAAAACAAATGCAGTTGTTTAAGGCAGTTGTGGAACTCTTTCCAGAACCAAAGTATTTTCACCTATAACTTGGAAGGTTTAAATACACATTGGGCTCCATGCTGACATTTTCAGAGACAGCTGTAAGCTAAAACCTTGAGCTTTATTTTTAAATGTGACTTAAACTGTGATTCACCAAAATATAAAGCTAGAGTGACAACAATTTTTAAAACCTAACTCTGACCTATGTGTTTATGGCCTTAGACAAAGGGAGGAAATTCTGGCCCTGACTGATGCTGCATTTTTTCTCGCCTTGGCCAGATACCTTTACCTCTGTATTTTTGTGTCTTCTGTGTCTTTCTTGCTTTTTAAGCTCTTCATTGCCAGACACAAAACCTATAATATTTTTACACAGCATTCATCTGATTAGGGATATAATCTGGAGGTAGGACTTTTAAGAAAATAATAAAGACAATTATGGTTTCCAGAGATGAAGTATACAAATCTTATAGTAAGTTCATAACGTAGTTTCAAACACGCATCTATAATACTTGGGGATCCTACCAAAAATGGGAAGAGTAAGTGGGACAATGTGTCTTTGGCTGAGTCAGGTCCAGCCCCTAAATGGTGAAAGGAAACTGTAAAATGCAGGATTGGCCTCTGTTTTCTGCCAGATCAGCACATTCTTTCTGTTACTGCAGTTATTGTTGTGTCTGAATACCTAATTAATTACAAAAGTAAACGCAGGCTTCTTTAATCACAGCATCAGCTGTCCTAATCAATCTTAATAATATGGAATCTGTACTATGGCACCCATGAATTTTAATCTACATAAATTTCTTAAGACCTCTTGCAAGCTTGTTGTATGAAATGATATAATTATGGATATAGATTAGGGCTGTAGAGAGCGATGTAAATTGGATTTAAGAAGGTGAATAGAGCCCTCCCACTCATTTATTTATTTATTTATTTAAATTCTGGCCTTCACACAGAGTTTTTTTTCCTTTGTTATTATTACCCCCTCACTGACTGAACAATGCTGCCTCTCCTTTATCACCCACCTCCTCCATCCACCCTCTCAGAGATGATAGTAGCTAAGCTCCTACTGGAAGAGGTGTTAAATACATCCAGAACAGTTGAGGAACTAATAGATGGGGCCGAGCACAAAACTGTAGATCTGAGTGATAACACATTTTTGTAAACCCATGCAAGGTGCAGTGCTGCAAAATTGAGTGAAATAAAGTGGAATAAAGCATGAATGCCAAGAAATGCTTAGGCAATCAGAGCAGAGGGTGAAGACGATCTCATATAGATGTGAGACTCACTGACTCCTTCCATTGGAGTAAAATCTCACAGTGTCTTATGTTTCCCAAATGTACCAAAAAGGGTCTTTGTCTCTCAGAAACACTGAGACCCTCTGACTCAGAAAGCACATTTCCTCAACTTAGTCTTACTCCAAACTGGGACATAGACATGAGGGAGAGGGAGATGGACAGCTCTCTTTTGATGGCTCAGGCAGTAACCATCATCCTTTTTTTCCACACACAGCAGTTTCAGTGCAGCATTTCCTGATTTACACCCATGACCATCACAGCAGTTTCCAACCCTCTGTCCTGTGCAAACATTTTCACCTGGAACACTCACATAACAGCTCACCTTGGCCAGACACTAGCTGGGTAACTGACATCTCAGGAGGCATTCTTTATGGAACATCACTTAAACTGATTTTATTTATTTTTAACATCATATTTCATTTTGCCACCCTCCATCCTTTCATTCTCTGACAATAGCTAAATGTCAGGCCTAACACTATCTGAATACAGCTTTAAAAAGCTGGATTTAAATCTGGAGGATATATCAGTAGCAAGAAAGCTTCTTGGTGTTAATTTTAAAGCCCTGATATTTCATGCTGACTTGGGAAATCATCCTTAGTTTTTGGCATCAGGCAGAGGATTTGAAAAGTGACATTAACAGATCTACTTTCTTTGAAGGACTTGGGAGTCGTTTCTTGACTTCTGCCTAATGAATAAGTGCTGCCTTCGTTAAATTTATATTTATGGCCATATAGTAGGTCATTGGCTTGTTTTATGTCTCCAGGTTTATGGAAGGTTATCTGCTATGGTCACCTTGTGGCATCTCGGCCAGGGGCATCTTGCAAAGCAACAATGGTACCTGAGCAGGATTTTTTCTGTGTAGATATGGAAATGATCAAATTAATATAGAGGTGATATCCAGGGATAAGCCTCTTGCCCTCAGCTGCCAAATGAAGTTACAATTAGCATCTGTTTTCACAGTACACCTTTAGTTTGCCCTGGCAAAGCCAAATTTTAAGCTTCTGCACAGCCACAAGGCTACACAGACTTCAGCAGAGGTGACTGATAGCTCAACTCTGGCCTGTCAGAAGCCTCTTTGCTTTTTCCACTTCACCAGCTGATCATCAATGTGCTTAATCTCTTGACCATCTGTATGGGGGACATAAGATCCCCCACAAGTAAAGCTTTCAAATATTATCTATAGGTGCATTTTCATAAATAGCCACCAGCACATTCAAGGTGTTTTGATGATGTTACAATTTAAAGCTATAATTGTTAAGGTCCAAAAACCCCTTTAGGGTGCTCTATGATATCTATGTCCTTCATCTAGTGTCTCCTACAATCCTATAGTTTTACTCAGCTATTTACCTTCTGGGCCCCAGTGAGCTTACACCCTGACATAGACAGGACTTGTAGGAGGTGGTGTCTATTCTCAGCCTCCTATGACTTTGTTCAACTAATAGTTGCAGTAACAGGGAATACTGGCCAGCTTGGATGGGGAGGAAGTGTGGCTTGAAGAAGGTAGCTCTACTATATCATCATTGAATGATCTGTGTAAAGGCCACAGGGGTGAACACCTCAGTAGATGATGTGTATCTTACTAAGGAATAAAGCAACCTTCTTTCATGGTCTCATAGTGGTGGGACACAGAAATTATTCATGTGTCCTCCTTACTTTGAATTTTAGTATATGATATGCTCCAGGCGACAGTCATGTGTAACCTCCAGGGCAGGTTGGCTCTGGGTAATGAGCCCTGTATCCATCTCACCCCTTCCTTAAGTCCTAGTGTGTTATTAGTATGTAAGATGGCTGTCACTTTACTGAACACAGCATACCAAAACTTCCTCAAACGTATAAGTTCCATTTTGAGATTTCTGGGTCAATACCAGTCACTGGTTTCATCCACATTACAGCTGGGAGCTCAGACAGTTATGACCTTCACTAGGTTTAATTCACTGGCAGACTGAGCAGCAGCATGACTACCCAGGCTACTTTGGCTTCATACCAGGGTATCTAGCAGGCCCTGGAGCCTGTCCCCCCACATCTTCACAGGCCTCGTTGACCAACATAGACACATCCACTGTACTGAAGTCACACCTTCATCTGATAAGTAAACACACCCTTTGAGATAAGGAAGAAGACATCTTCACAGAGCAAAGGTCACTTTTGGATTTAAAAGCTGCCAAGTTAAATTCCTGCAGATGACTCACCACAGCTGCTTTTTTCAAACAGTCATGGTGGGGTATGAGACTAAAATAAAACAAGGAGCCTCAAGCTGGGGGCTGCTGCCTCTCTATGCTGTCTAATCCTACAGTCCAGAGACTGTTTTCAACTCACTCCTTTCCAAGAATGTCCAGAGATAGTTGTGTCAATACTAGGGTTCTACATCTTCTTTTCTTATAAGGAAATTATTCCCACCTGTGCAGCAAAGGTGATTGAAACCAGGGAAGAGTCTTCCCACTGCGTTGGGAATGTGCCATGGGCAGAGACATTTCCCACTAGAGCATGTTGGTCAAAGCCTCATCCAACCTGACTTAAACACTTCAAGGAATGAAGCATCCACAGCTAGAAGGAAATTCCTTGCCTGCTCTGGGGCACAAGGCAGACTCCTGAAAAATAAATATCCAGTTAGATACTACTCTTGGCAGCAAGTCATTATGACTCAGAAAAAAATATTTAATTCTTAAAGCTTTTTAAGACTCAGGAAAATATTGAATTCTAAAAGCTTTTTGTGGGAGGCAAAAAAAAAATTGTTGTTCCAAACTCTTTAAATAGAGCACTTGTACAGTTTTAATATTTAATCTTAAGGGTGAACAATGACTTTCAGTGTATTCTTTCCTAAGCAGCACAGCTTAATTGCGATGAGCAGAGTATGGCTCCAAAGGCAAGCAAGATATCCACAGAAGGGGTAAGGAGAGCAGCTCTCTAGTAAGCCGGTTGGTCCTGTTCAAGACATGGACTTAGCTATAGCCAAGGGTGTGGGTAGTTCCCATGTGTGTGTACTTAAAGAATGAAGGAAAGGACCACAATCAGACAGGTACTGCCTAGTGACTTTGGCCTTATCAACAAAAGGGCAGTCACTGCTACTTGTCAGCATGTCAGGTGGAAAATGAGCATGCTTGAGTCCAGCCTCAGCTGGAGAGGAAGAAAATGCTGTGAAAGTATCTCCTGATCAATTGAGATAATTCTAGCTTCATTAACAGATGAATGCAACTAAACAAGGGCAGTTTCCTTTGGGACAGAGTAGATGATCTTCAGGCTGCAAAGCCATAGTTGCCTTACAAAGATTTACTCTTTGTGTCCATATCTTCCTCAATGGATACCTTCCATCTGACAAGACTTGGTCATTTTGTGGGATCCATTCTCCTAAAGGGCTGCAGGAACTGGTGTGCCACTCTTTCATAGCCATCCAGTTTTATTCTAAAGTGATATGCTCAACATTCTGGTTTTAGAGGAAACAGTTTTGAGCAGAGATTAAGAAGAACAGACTTTAGTTGCTATCTTCTGCAAGAAGGAAGGAATAAGTGGAAACAATTTTTATATTTTCCAAGCATTTCTTCCAGTTTAACCTGGAGCATCTACTGCTAAAATATACAGCTTTGCATCTTTACTACGTCTTCCACTGATTTCACACAGGTTTTGATACATTCTTGTTAGACCTCTTTTCCAAGTGGTGAAAATACTTAAAGTAGGATAGTGCTTTCCTAATTCACATACCAGGAAATCAACCAAAATAACACCAACTTAAGACTGCAAGCCCACTTACTTATTTTTTCCTGTGACTACCCCATCTTTAAAGTTCTTGCAACACACATAAAGATCAAGAGTCTCCAAGCCTTAGCCAGCTAATGGGGTTTGTCCTCTCCAAGTCTGATCTCCTCAATACTCTTCCTTTTATTTTGGGAGAAAAGTGCAAGGTCTTGTATGCTTCCATCATGATAAATAATCATCGTTGAAGTAATGGCTCAAGTTGGTATCTGTATTTGTAAGAAAACACTTTGCCTGTATTCCTTGGTTCCATAACACTCATTTTGCCAGTATCCACCACACTTCAGTACCCAGTCCATACCTCTCCTTCAACAGCTCAGACACCAGATTTCCTTCCAAGAATCACAGCTTTGCATTCTCCAAGCCTTTGCCTCCTCCAAGACCTTGCTTCCAGCCACAAATCCGTACTTGTAAAAGGAAGAAGATGGAAAGAAAGAGGAAAATGGTGGCACCCAAAGGGATCATCCCAAAAGGAAGAAGCCAGTGGGACCGTATAAATGTAGAACTGTACAGCAACAATAAATACAAATTAAACTCATAACAAAAAGTGAAATATTAGGGCCAAAGTGACATTTGGACATGAGGTTCAGCCAAGCCTTGCCTTAAATATTTTATTGCTGCAGATAAAGAAAGAGCTTATCCAACGTGTTTGTCTCTCTTTTTCTGTCCGTATCAATCAAAAGAAAAGAAAAAAAAAAAAAAAAAAAAGGAAAAAACCATCTTGACTACTTGACTAGCTTTGGTTGTATTTGAGCTAGACTTCAAAGTTTCACAAAATAAATAGTTTTGGGGGGAGGAATGCACAGTTGTAAATAGAAAAAATGCACTTTGAAGCCAGCAAGGGACTGCATGCGTTACGCAGAAATTCACAGCATCCTCCCTGGAGCAAACAAGTGGTGTCCCCCTCCCCTTCAAGCAGCATCTCCTCTCTCACAGGGGGCTGCCTGGCAGCAATACAGTCCTTTGAAGGGATGTCAGGATGGCAGGAGTCACTGCTTTGTTCTCGTCTCCTTCTTCCTGCTATGCTCCTGTTGTTTTCTACTCTGATTGAGTTTTATGTGACTGTAGCTGTCACTGAGATCTGAGTTTGCACAGCACTTAGCACAGTGTCAGTCCTGGCTTAAGATGAGAGTTCTTTAGGGTTGACTACTGCAGTGCCAAAAATCCTCATGATCAGAGGTGGGTTCCATAATTTAAGCTCAGGAAAGGAGAGGAGAAGTTTATTTTACCCTATGCTCCAAACTCTCACAGGGTGACAGACAGATGGAGGACAGAGCCCTCCTGGCCATCATGAAAACCTCTGTGTGGTCCTGTCCATAGGATGAGACTTACTCCTTTTCTGGGGCCTTCTGCCTCTGATCTGTCTGTCTTCCATGACAGATTGATGAGGGAAGTTAAAAGAAGACTGATTGTCTGTCATGTTTTAACACTTTTTTTTTTTCTCCCTTTCTTGTGTCTCCACAGCACAGAGCCCCACTGCAGCAGACCCCTTGCAGCAAGCCTATGCTGGAGTGCAGCAGTATGCAGGTCGTTAGTATTAACACTTTCTCCCAGTAAACATTTCTCTTCTCCAGAGCCTGAGGCGGGGGAGGGCTGGGGGGAAAGGAGGTGCTCGCTGATACAGGGATGAATGGGGGGCCACAGACTTTCAGGTTATGTTTGCACTTTTTGTGAAAATAAAGCCCAGAGTCTTCCCTCCTTGAGGAAGCAACTCCGATCTTCCACCAGGGAAAGAACCCCACTGACCTGTGCAGTTTCAGTGGCAGGACAGGCCAGACCTGCTTAGCACAGTGCACAAGTGCAAAATCACACTGTGGATTTCAAGGTCACTTTCTGTAACAAGTCTTCTGAGTACTGCAGCAAGGAGGTGAGATGGGAAACCAGACTGTGCAGAGCCACTGCTGTTGTGCCTCATGGGGCATAGTACCTTTGCCCATATCCATATTTTAGGGTATGCATACACTGGTCATAATCCAGCTAGTTAGTCTGGAGCTTGCTTGGGAGCTCTACAGATATACTCCTGGCTTCCCAGCAGCTTTCTCCGTGGGTGCCAATGGGTCAGCCTCCACTTGTGTCACCCTGTATGCTGAGTAGTTCCTTTGCAGTTGATGGACTGACACCAGCCAAAGTGACCTGGTGCAGACCATGACCCCGCCATGTTCAGTCTCCCCTCATGAGGTGTCTTTGGTCGACGTTGCAAGGAAGCTGACACCCCAAAGTCATTATTTCCTGTGGTAACTGGAGCAATCATGGGCTCCCACTGAGGAATGGCTATTATCTCATGTCAGTGCTGTATCTGGAAACTTAATTTAATTCTCCATGTAGGGCTTCATTTGCTGGTGTTTTAGTTATTGTCATTTATTGCTTGTGAAGTTTGATAGATGGGAAGCAGCTCAACCCTTTGAGCTGTTAATTAACCCCTCTGCACACACATGGCCCCTATCCCCCTCGCTCTGGGCTCACAGGCGACCTGTACTCTGTATTTTTAGCAGCAAGGCACATCATCTGCCATCTGTGGTACTGAATGGCTCCCCTTGTCTGCTTGATGGGGAAGCTGAGGTGGGGAAAATTGTTTAATTGCTGCACACTGTTTCAAATGTGTTTGTATGAGAGAGAGGAAGTCTCTATGGATATGAAAGAAAATGTATATATATGAGAGTGTATGTGCAGCTGTGCCTGTACCATGAGTGGACATGCAGAGGTTAGAGTAAGGGAGGAAACATATGTGTGGACTGTTTTTATGAGCATGCGAATTAATCAGGGTACAAGAGCAATTACACAGGGAAACGTGTGCATGTGCTCTGCATGTGGCTGTCAGCATGGGCATCAACTCATGGAGCTCATGAATGAATGTGTTTGTGGTACCATCTGTGATGGTTATGCATCTCTGCTGAGAGAGCTCTCAGCAGCGAACCCCTTTTACACCACGTGGCTGTCCCCAGAATTACTGCTGGTAAAGCTGAAGGGAGGGTGGTGGCTCAGGGCTATGTGGCATCTTCTGGAGCGTGACCATGATGCTTCTGCCACATTTTAGGCTGCACAAGATGTTCTTTCACAGAAAAATATGCCAGGGGAAAGCCCACCTCTAGCTTGTTATGAGGGTTTGGAATGAAAGCTCTTTCCTTCCAAACATTGAAATCTGTTCTTTCTTCTCTCCCTTTCTCTACTCTGTAGCTGCATATCCTGCTGCTTATGGCCAGATTAGCCAAGCGTTCCCACAGCCACCTCCCATGATCCCACAGCAACAGAGAGAAGGTGAGTAACTGGTCTGCCCTTCTTTCTGGCCCCAGCACACCATCCGTACCCCATTGGTTTCCCTCCACATACAATTAAAGGGTATCCATTAAATGGCCAATGGCTTTGACTGTTATGGTTCACCAAGCCTTTTTTTCATTTCTATATGTGGCACAGCATCAGTGTAACTTACAATGATATACAGCAACATCCTCATCAGGAACTGTTGCTGAGGTCTCCTCAGTCTCCTGGGAGGGGAGCATGCTGATGTTCATGGGCCATGGAAAGACCTGATAGCAACACAGGCAATGATGTCCAGTGGGGGTGCATGTTTGAGGCAAGCAACAGGAATGCAGATGAAAATGTAGGTTTTTGGAATAAATTATTTATCAGAAAGCAAAGCACTGGTGGCCCTTTATTAGAAGCCAGTAACCTGACTTCAAACACCTGCTATTAAGAGAGCAAGGATTTGCTATTTAGAGAAACAGATCTAGCCCTTTTAGCCTGCTTCGATAACTCAAAAACAGAAGTCAGTCCTTTTAAAGCACAATCCCTGTATGAAGATGACATTGATTATGCATCAAAAATCTATATTTCTTTACATTGTCCATGAGAGGAGCCTGGGTGATCTGGTCTAAAGGAGATAGGAAAGTAAGGAGAGGTGAATCTCCCACTATTGCATGTAAATGCTTTGGGAGGCAACTATGTCATGTTCTGTTCCATTTACAGTCAGTTTGGAGCAGGGGGATCCTCAGAAGCAACCCATTCAGGTAGTCCCAGTTGTCCTCCAGGAAATCCACTATTACATTTTGACAAGAAGAGAGGACTGCTTGCCTAAGTGAGATATTTAAGTCAGGTGCTTCAGCTTCATTTTAAATAATTACATTTCAACTTTTATCCTCTATTAGATCACTAATTCAGATATATTCAATGTTATACATGTTATTATATATATATAATGACATTTAATATTTTAATATAGTGTAACAGTCAGAACAAAATTAATCAAGATTACGCTATCAAACTAAAACATTCTGATGGCCTAGAACTACTTTGAGGGAGAAATCTCATTTTGTGAGAAAATTAGAAATGTTGGCATTTTGATCTAATTTGGAATTAATTTTTTTCTGATGTCAGAATTTCCTGGGGAACACAACTTCCAGCTTCTGATTAGCTCTAGTACATATCCCTGCTGTGAGAACAGATGCACAGACCTAACGTATCATTACAGAGATGTTTCCCCCATGCTGAAGGACTTTGCTTTTTATTACTTACTGGGGCTAGATTAAGCACAGGACAAAATGGCGAGCAGATCATTGCTCAGCAGAGCATTCTGCCAGGAACCATCAGAAGCAAGGGATAGTTGTTGTGCACACTTGGAAGTTCTGCCTCCCAGTGACCTCTGTGGTTGCAAGGCATGATATGTCCCTGTGGGTTGAGGGTGAGTGTCACCCAGTGGACAAGGTGGGTGATTGAGTTTTATGTGACCGTAGCTGTCCATCCCTTCTGTAAGGAGCTGGTATTGAGGATGGTTGAGTGCTACATATTTGAGATAAAGCACCACTGTCCTCCATTTTTCTGCAGTGTGTAGCTTTCTCTCCTGCCTTCTAGAGGGATAATTTCTAAGGCATGATGCTCCCCTTCTCAGAGGCTCAAGACCTTCAAACACCTTTAACAGGAAAACGTAGTAAAGAGGGAACTCTCATAATAATAATGTTCAGTGCTGAGAAGAGTGCTTTGTACTTGCAAGGATGTGCACAAACATTGATTCATTAATGAACCATCCCTACCACAATAATAACATCGATGATCACATTGTTATTAACAATGCTAACTCTCCACTCACAGATTCTGTTCCAATAACAAGCCCAGAGACCCTTGGCTGCTGCAACATTCCTGTAGATATTAGTCATTCTACACGAACACTGAGGCTGCCAGGATGCAGAGGGTGGAATAGATCTAAACCAATGAAAGATAGAGAAGAAATCTTGATACAGGCCATGTCAGCCAGGGAAAATTTAGGAGTAATTTAAAAGTCATCTGGTATTATTCATCTTGATGTAGTTTCTGAAGCTCAGAAGTAAAGAGGTAATAAAATAAAGTGGTGTAAGCTTGTGACTGTCACCTGCCTGTACTTAACCATACTGGGGACTGAATAGCAAGTAGATGCAGAAATGATAATGAAATTCCAGCCTTTCAGTATTTTCTGTAGAGGTGAAGTGTATCTGACCAAAGGGCTGCATTTTTAATTACTCATTACTCATTTTTAATTACTGTTGCAAGAGGAGTCTAGTCACAACCTTTTCTTATGATACTGATTCCCAGTGTTAGGAATAAAGTGATACATGGATGGATGGATACTTAGATGGATAGATAGATAGATAGAGAGAGAGAGAGAGAGATGGATAGATAGATAGATAGACAGACAGACACATACATACATAAAGTCAGCACAGGTATAGAGTCTACTCATTTTGACAGTTGACAGGTTGGGTCTACAGCTGTCCCTGTACTGAAAACCTAAAAATGAGTGGAAGGGTGAGCAGCATAGGCAGAGCAATTCCTTAGCAACTCAGGACCAAACAAGCCAAACCAACACGGACTCCCACAGAGTTCTCTACCATGTGCTTCTGTGCCCTCAGTCTCCTGTTTTCTTATGATTTAGAGAATATTCATAAACTGCGCATTTAAAGTTGTTTTTTTCTTCCTTCCTTCCTTTTTTTTTTTTTTAATTTTTTTCTGAATCGAGGGTATCTGTACTTCTGATGTATTAATGAACAGAAATACCTATAACTTAAAAGCATAAAACCAAGAGCTACAGTAAATGTCAAGGTAGAAATGAACCTTGATTCTCTTCTCATAGTACGTCATATCCTTTTGAAAACCAAAGTAAAGTGTGTGGTAAATAATTTTAGTACTCCATTCAGCCCTGAACTGACATGTTTCCTGACCTTTGATAATCTTTGCCCATAAAAGGACCTCTCTCTAACAAGATAGTTGGAATCTTCACTAAAGGTTTGCCATACCAGTTGTGATTTCCTTCTTGCTTCAGTGATCCTGACCAAGTTTTTAAAAACTCATTCTGTATATGCACTGAGAAATAACTTATCTGTTCACAATATTCTGAGCTGAAATATTCATGCCTTTTGTTTCTTAAGAAAATACAAAGAGGCAGCCATACCCAGTCTTCCACACAGTGCCAGATTAATTTGACTCAGGAAAATAAAGCAAAACAAACAAACAAACAAATAAGCAAAACCCCAAACAAACGAGGTAGAAGATCTGAGGCAGATAGATCTTGTTTTGTGAATTGTTTACCAGAGAGTTTAACTATGACAGGTGACTTTTGGATGGATTTAAGATGAAATTCCTTGTTAAATTCTAATGGTATAATTTTCATATCTGAGAATGGTAAATCAAACCAGACAACCTCAGCTTGCTTCTCAGTAACAGGTGAAGTTTTCACCACTGGAAATCTGAAAAAAAAAAAAAAAAATCAGTAGCTGGGAATAGAGTGACTTTGGCCTTCAATATCTGAGATGATATGGGAAGATGCAGCATGGATCCCACACACATATTTCAGAGCTGAGTTGGGCTTTGAGGATAGTCTTTGTTTTTTTAATATTTTCCCTGGTCAATTCCTCTTGGTCTCTCTGAGCAGTGTGAGACAAAGCTGCTTGCAAGGTGAACTATGGGTTGATTGTTTCCTCCCTATGCCCAACCTCCAAACCTTGCGTAGATGAAGTTCTGTGCCTCCTGGTCTGCCTTATGCCTTAGTAGGTGTTACTCAGTACACATTGGCAGAATCCCTACTTGTGCATAACACATCCAAGACCCCAGGAAATGCAGCTGGTATTTTTGAAACAATTTGCTGGTTTTACAAAGCAAACTGCTGTCTCTGGTGATGTCAGTGGAAATTTTGCCATTAAATGCAGCAAAGCCAAGGTTTTACCCAAGTTTTACACATTATAATGTGGCTCTCAAATCTCACAGCAGAAGTGCTCTGAGGCACACTCAGATGAAGGAATTATTTTTTTCCTTGCTATTCTGGACCATGTTTTTCTCTTGGGTGGAATTTTCTCAATTCTGACAGACACCTAAGGGGGTCAGTGTTTGTTTAACACTTTCAGACTGTTTCATATCTAGTTTATCATGCCAATAACTCCACGTTGTGTAGAAATGAACTGTGGCAAGGACTGGAAAAGGGATAGTTGCTCAGTGAGGAGTCTGAAGAAGAGGCAGACAGGAGGTGGGGGAAGATGGAAAAGCTTGGCATGAAATAGGGGAGCTGATTATGGGCCACTGAGGTTCAAAAGTAATTTAGCTAAGCAGACGACCGGGTGCCTAATTAGTTAATTATCCCACTGTACCACTATCATCCCCATTTGGAAGAAACCCTGTTACCATACTCATGACCTCTAGGAAATGCACAAGATGCAAAGGATCAGCTGTTCCTTCATGACAGTCCTTTTAGCAAATTAGTGGGGAAAATCGTGCTTAGCAAATATTCATTAGGGCTTCATTTTCCATTAATCCAAAAGGAAATGTGGAGAGCCTGTGACTTCAATCATGCTGAGGCCCAAGAATTTTAATGAGCTTTAAACGGGCATCTGTCAGAATCCTGACTTTGCCGTACTTCTCCTGCCAGCCGGGGGGATGAGTAATGGCTAATAAAAGGTGGGAGCATCTAGGCAAACTCCTCTCCCTAACAGGAAAGGAAAAGTTGTAATTTGCTCTGTTATGACACTGTAATTATGACCTGATGAAGAAAGCAATTGTATTAAAAAAACCCAAACAAACAAAAAACCCCCCGCAACCAAATAAATAAAAAAGAAACAAACCAACAAAACCCCAAACAACCACCAAATTTTCCTTTCCAACACTGTGCTCAAGACATAAATGGGGGAATGTTGGTTGCATCAGCTCTCAGGGTTGAAGCACATGGGCTGGGGTGGGGGCAAAGAGGATTTCCTCCTTCCCTCTGTCCTCTAACACTTGTGACAAGGAGCACACACTGTATCTCCTTCATCTCAATGCCCCTGAGCAAAGCAAAGATGGAGGTAGCTGTTGAGGTCAGCACAGAGCTGGGCAGCAGCCGTAAATACCCTTGGATATAATAAAACCACAAAAGAAACAATCTCTGCCTCCTCAAATTGTGCAGTTTTCTGCTAGTGGACACCACAAGGGGTTTAAATGTCTTTGTTTGTTTGTTTTCAGCAAAATCACTTGGACGTACCTGTGCCCTTATGATTTTTGCTCAAGTAAAGCATTCTTTAAAATAAAGTTGACATTGAAAAGTTCCATTCTAGGCTATTTGATCAGAGGCAGATTCTACCACTTCTGCCTCAAAGTGCTATTTCATCAAAACATATTCTGAGGGTCTCTGTTTTAACAAAACTGCACAATCCAACTTAAAATTACTCTCTGGATATTTTTGCAAACTCCTTCTGAAGTGTCTCTTGTCTGATTACACCCTAAGATGGGCGATATGGAAAAACTGTCCAGATTTGGGGGGAGTCTTCAGGTCATGTCAAGCTGGAGAGTCTAATTTAAAATTCCACAAAACAAGCCTGGGGAGGCTGTGCGTATTTTTCTGCTTATCACAGATCTTACACAGATACAAGGGTAATGAAATTTCCACATGCAGATGATGAGAAGAGGCAAGGGCTAGTGTGGATCACCAACAGCTCTACAGACTAAAAAATATTATGAGAACAAATAAAAAGTACAGCAAATATTGTTTTATTCCTTTATTCTTATTCTTTTATTTTGTCTTTCCATGGCCATATGTGCTGGTGCATTCTTCAGTCTCTAGATTTTATCCTGGTGTCTATCCTTAGAAGGTTAATGAAGGTAGCATAGCCTCTGGGCAAATTCCTGAGTTCCTGGTCTTCTGCTTTGTCTGTTCCTCTGAGAGTCTATAGACTGCTTCCTAGAGGTGACCCTCACCAGTCAGAAGGCGTAATTCTCCACCACATGCTTTCCATATCCTATTTCTCTTCATTTATGGGTCTTCTTTTTCTCTTGATAGGACCAGAGGGCTGTAACCTGTTTATCTACCATCTGCCCCAGGAGTTTGGGGATGCTGAGCTGATGCAGATGTTCCTGCCTTTCGGTAATGTCATCTCCTCGAAAGTGTTTGTGGATCGGGCGACAAACCAAAGTAAATGCTTTGGTGGGTAAAGATAACAAAACAATTAGATTCATCTAGGAAAGGGCTTTTTCTGAATACTTTACCTTTCAAACTGCTTTCTTTCTGCTTAAGCTTTATGATTTCTCTCAATTTACTCCTGTCGATACTTTCCCCCTTCCCTTTTTCACTCCTAATCGTCTCATGCTCAGTTGTATGCATTGTGAGAGGTGAAGGTTTGGCATCTTATCAGCATGAAGGTGCTGCAGCTGCTAGTGATGGGTGCAGAAAAGGCTAAAGCACCTGAAGTAAAATGGAGGGTGCTGAGGGGTAAGTGAAATGCTAATGGGATCAGCAAGGGGAACGTGTGGCTGAAGGACAATTTCTGTACCTAAGGAAAAGGAAAAAGAGGTCATGGGGTTGAAGGGAAGACAGAGCTGTGTGGGCAGGTTTTCAGCAGCTGTGATACATTAGACTCCAGCAGGACCAGAGCTGAGCAGCAGTTGAAAGCCTGGTCTTCTTGAGCGATGGCTGATAGGTACATCTTAGACAGTCTGATCCCACCAGGCCCAGACTAGCATCACAGCAAATACAGATAGACTGAGCCTACCCTGCACTTCAGCTGACTGTCCTTAAAAGGCCAAGTATGATAGTTGCACATGCTCAAATAGCTTGCTGCTGGCTCAAACACATTAGCTGGAACACCAAAAGAGCACAGCCTCAGCTGCCTGTCAACCACCAGCTAAGAACACATTGAGTTGCACTCACTATGGGAGGGCCCAGCAAGCCAACAGCCACATGGTGACATGTACATGGTGTCTCAGTAAGATCCCAGTTTATGCAAAGGTGTTGCTATGAAGCAGCCCTTTTGGCAGCACAGTGGCATGAGGTCCTGTCACCTGCCATCCTTCACTCTTGTAGATATTCCCTGAGAACTGCAATGGATCAAATTATTGCTTTTCTTTTCCTGTTGCAACTGATCAGGTTTCTGTCTCTCAGGCAAAGTTCCATCTTGGAGTTTCATCTGTTTTAAAGCTGCTTTTTGTCTCCACACTATACTTCCCTTCCATGCTGTATTTCCATTTTGTCTTCAGGACAGCCGCATCATAAAACTTTTACCTGTCCCGTTGCCAGCTATGGTGCATACCAGGCAGTACATGCAAGAATTTAACGCCCATAAATAATTCTTCCTGCCCATCTACACAAGGTCCAAATAGGCTGCTTTCCCCTTTGATTACAGTAGCTCTCTCCCCTGGTATGTGGGGACAGAGCATTCCTCTTCATCAGTAGTTTTTGGTTGCTGAATTCTCACACACTAGAAGAATGAAGGTCAGAGAGTCTGATATGAAGAGGCAAGTGGGAAATTCAAATGAGAAGTTACAAATTAGTTTCATTCTCTCCAGACCCCTCCTCCTTTTTAGAGCTTTAACCATATAAAAGCTTGTAAAATGAGCAAACCAGGATAGCTCTAGGTGACTTTGAAAACTGTTGCTTCAAGGATATCCACCAGTAGAAAGGGACTTTTGGAAATGGAGTGGTCCTTCCTACCATAAATATTTAGGAAACTAATAAGCCTGGTTCTCTAGAGATGGGCGAGTCAGGGAGACAAAAGTTAAATGAAGAAACAAGATAGCAGCCAAAGAGTTAGGGAGATTATCTTCTAAATAGCTATTCACCTTATCTCCTCTCAGTTCAAAGGCTTTCTGTCTAGATGAGTCCACAAGGATAACAACAAAGCTTGCGGGACAGGGTTGTGGACCAAGCTTTATTGCTGCTTCCAAGGTACTGCAAGACAGTGATTGATAGGTGAGCAGAAATTGAATGATCTCTGCAGAAATGTTTCTTAACATTGAGTCTCACTGGGAGAAACTAAACATCACCTTGTTTGATGAAGCAACCTCCAAAACTAATGGTGGGATATTCCAATCTGAAAGGAAGAATGTGTATTTTGAATGTGTTGACCAAAGTACACAGGCAAGTAAAACCAAGAATTACAGATTTTAGTCACCTTATATTACTTCTGAGACACAAATATCCAAGCCATAAAATCATGGAATTGTTTTGGTCGAAAGAGACCCCAAAGATCATCAAGTACAACCATCAGCCTATGACCACCATGACCATTAAACCATGTCCCAAAGTGCCATGTCCACATGTTTCTTCAACTCCCACAGGGACAGTAACTCCACCACCTCCCCAGGCAACCTATTCCAATTCCTGAACACTCTTCAGTAAAGAATTTTTTTTTCCTAATATATAGTCTAAACCTCTCCTGGCACAATTTCAGGTCATTTCCTCTTTATCTATCAGTTTGTACTAGGGAGAATAGACTGACTCCCACCTCGCTGTAATCAAGAGTCACAGCAGGCACTCAGCTTTGAGGAAAAGTTAAAGCCAGTGGAAACTAAGACTTGACCCTTGAGACCCGAAGTCTGTGACTGCTGATCTCAGACAAACATGTTCACTATGTTGTCATGTGCACCACCTCCAGAAGGATAGAAATAGCAGAAGTATAGGTAGCTCATTACCTCAAGTGTGTCATACTGCTCTTCCAAACCTCCCACCCTGCTGACCTTCAGTTTAAAGTAATGTGGAAATATAGAAGACATTAGAGAAAATCAGGCCTTCCTTTGATTTACTAAGTCAGCTGAAGTTGATACTGATTGTAATTTTATGTTCAGAAGGTCAATTAAAAAAAATAAAAAGAGAAAGAGAGAAAGAGAGAAAGAGAGAAAGAAAGGGAGGAAGGAAGGAAGAGGAAGGAAGGAAGAAAAAGGAAGGAAGGGAGGAACGAAGAAAGAAAAATAAATAAAGACAGAAAGACAGAAAGAAAGAAAGACAGAAAGAAAGAAAGAAAGAAAGAAAGAAAGAAAGAAAGAAAGAAAGAAAGAAAGAAAGAAAGAAAGAAAGAAAGAAAGAAAGAAAGAAAGAAAGAAAGAAAGAAAGAAAAGAAAGAAAGAAAACCAAATTTTTCCTGGAGGAAAATAAAAGATGTTAACTTTGAAAGTAAGAGAAGTATGTCCTTTTCGACTTAAACATTTCCCAAAACTGAACATGTGAAAACAGTATTTGCATTCTGTTTTGCTTTTCTTTTAAACCAGTTAGAGCTCTCCAACTAGGTAGCCTGGGGGTACAATTCTGTCTGGCCCCAGAAAGATATTCCACCATTATATGACCTTTTAAAATGCATCTACTATGTAGATCCCAAGTAAATTGCTGTAACAGAGTCTAGCCTCAGGTTGTCAAGAACTTATCATGAAGTCCTGCTTTAGACAAACTTCAAAAATTGTGTGGAGAAAAATATCACCAAGTTTTGTTGTTGTTGTTTTTTTTTTTTTTCCCATGAGAACAGAAAATACTTATTTGCTGCTCTTTTCTTGCTGTTGAACTACCTGGCCTACGTGGAACGAGTCAGTAGAACAGCACCTCAAAGTAGGACTTCTATTTTTCCCCACTTGGATTGGAATTCTTCCCCACATTTTCAGCACAAAGGTATCTCCTTTGGCTTCTGCTGGCAGTATGGTGTAGGGGAAGCCACTGCAGTGTTAGGAATGAGAGTTTCTGGAGTTCATGACCCTGCAGAGAAGCACTAGCATTTGCACATGGTAAGGAAACTACACTCTGCTCATAAACCTTTATTTCCCAGTTTAGAGGCAACTGCTTGCTAGCTGACAAGAAGCAGCAAAGAATGCAATCTACAGCAAACACCAATCTCATGTATAAAATGCAGAAGGGTACAAAATCTATGTGTTGTTTTACACAGAAGGAGTGCTTGCTGACTGAGAAACTTCTCAGTGAAAGGAGGCATTTAATTTGGGAGGCTTTGACTTTTCTTCCATTTCATACATCCTGGCTAGACTCAAATCTTTCATTTTCTCTTACAATTATTCAGACTTCTGGGTTTTCTTTTCCTCCCATCTTGATGCAACTCAACTACTGTCAGTTGGGTGTAGACCACACTTCTCCTTCCCACTTACCAACACCATGTCTATCCTCATGGCCAAAGACTTCATCACAGCCATTGAATCAACATCCTCTTGGGTTTTCCCTCTGGCTCTGCCTTGTGCACACTCTCATATTCAGACATAACATTTTCATCTTCACAACTCTTTACCATTCTGCCCTTCTTCTGCTTTCACTCAGTGTCCAGCTGGTACCTGCAGCCTCTTCCCATGCACTTCTTTTATAGCAAACATATTTCTCCCACTGGGCCATGTTGCCCATTCCTAGTGAAATGACAGAGTCACAACAGGATTAACTTCTCACTAAGGGAAAAATTGCACTCAACTGGATGTTCCTTGAGGATAGTGACTCTCATTCTCACAGAAGATTGATTTAGGATGTCTTGCACAGATGCACAGTGTGCCACAGCCTGAACCTCAAATTCTGCAAGACCCTGGAGCTTGTCTCTGTGCAAGGCAGAGGCTGCACTGAATCTCTCACCTTCCCACCACGTGTGTAAGGTTTTCATTGTGCAAGTGAACTAAATGTCAGAGGACATTATGTGCTGGTCTCAGTCATTCTGTTGATAATTCCCCTCTCACTTATGCAGAAAATTTAGATGTGACCAGTCTGTGTACAAGAGAGGAGAAAAACTCCAGTAAAATGATACCATTAGGATTACTATGTTCTTGGAAAATATTTTAACAGAGAATAGAAAGAAAAGGGATAGGTTTGGGAAATATTAATTAGGGAGACCTGACAGAAATTAGAAAAATGGGGAAGTGGATGGAGCAGCAGGGGTAAATGGATACCCCAAGGTGTCAAATAAGATGACTTTTTGTATGCCATCAAGCAGTGGATGCTGTCAGGCCAGTTCTGCTTCATGCTTTCCCCCTGTGCCCCGTGTGTCTCCTTGGCTTGTGGCTGTTCCCCACACCTGCTGGTGTGACAGCTCTACTTTCTCCCCTTGGGACAATGACTGAAGGAAGCTGTCAAGAATCACTCTTATGCCCCAGAGACACTGTGGTTTCCTTCTACTCAGCTCGACGTGGTCCAACATCCCTAGTGTAAGCAGCTCCAACTACTGGATGTTTTAATCCTTTCTGTGCATTCCAGATGGTCTGGAATGTGTTAGGAGGGATGCCACACATTGTTTAAATATTCCATATTAAACACAGCAAGGAGCACTCTGGATTTGACTACAAACTGTAAGAGCTTCTCAGGACCATAAATTTACATGATCTGTAAGAATCATCTTGTCAGACTTGCTAAACTATGTACACTGAGTTTCATTCAAAATTCCTGCAGGTAATCCACTTGAAAGTTGCTAGTGGGCCATACTGGTCAGAAAAAAAACATGCAGTCTTCTTTGAAGATGCAACACCAGAGAAAATAGAACCATTTGATAGTAGCTAATTGCCTTTGCTGTTAAATATTTCTAATCCATATTGAATGTTTTCTATCTCCTAGCTTATGAAAAGAAACAGTAGAGACAGAGGGAGATTAAAGGTGAAAAAAAACAGTGAGGTATGAGGACTGGACACAAAAGGCAATGAAGCTCAGAAGGGCTGAAGGATGGGTAGAGTTTGTATCATATTATTAAAAACACATTGTGCAAGTTCAATACTGCAGAGTGGTGCTAGAGATGTAAAGCAGCAGGCAGGTCATGACAGTCCATAGTTTATGGAAGCTGAAACAGAAAGAAGCATCAACAAACTAGGACACTGGCAAACCTGTGCAGGGGATCTGGGATCAGAGACAGACCAAGTCTGAAGTGCATTCACAGCACTCCATAAGATATAGGAGTGGAACAACAGGCCCTGAGGTCTGCACCTCAGCACCTGCTCACAATGCACCTCTAGCACACCCTGCTAAATCTACTGGTTGCTCATTTAATGATAAAAAAATTCCTAAACTCTCCTCTGATTCACCCAGGTAAATGAGTAGGACCAAGAGTAAGGTGTTGTAAGAGAATTTCGAGTTACATATTCCTGCCCCATATGGGTAACCAGGGGTCAAACTAGCTATGTGCCACATTTCCCCTTGTGCAGAAGGATACTGACTCATTTGCACAAGGCTTTAGAATCCTTGATGAGGTCAGTTATTTCTCAGATCAAAGTGGTTTGTGGCTTATTTTCTGATTTGTCAATTGGTAAATAGGAAAATTCTTACCAGATAGAGGAATTATTAGAAACCACTTGGGAGAGAGGTGGAGTTCTGCTTTTTGCTATTACCAGTACTAGTAACCCATGTTGCCCATGGAATTAGGCTATGCCATTTATTTTGCATGATCTAGTGACAATACATCTTATTCCAGGTCTCTGGACAGTAAAAGATTGTCATTTCCATATAGCTAGGCACTGTGGACCAAAGCTCAGAGTATAGTGGAAGAAGAAACTAATTTGAGAGCCTGAGCTGACAGTATGGGGACAATTTCCGAGGTGTGTTAAGTGTGCCTGACCCTTGGAGTGTTTCAGCTCAGATCAACACAGACAAGGAGAGATTAATGAGACATCTAGCTTAGCTGGGAAGTCAAAGGGGAGGAGGACATCATTAGAAGGCTGCTTAAACTCCTGGAGGAAAGAGAAAGTAGGAAAAAAACTTTATTATTTACTAGCTACTCTGTTATAATCCAAAGCAGACAAGCTCTGAGATTTCACAGAATCACAGAACTTTAGAGGTTGGAAAGGACCTCCAGAGATCATTGAGTCCAACCTCCCTGCCAAGGCAGGATGCCCTACAGTAGTTTGACAGGAACACATCCAGGTGAGTTTTGAAAGTCTCCAAAGAAGGAAACTCCACAACCTCTCTGGGAATCCTGTTCCAGAACTCCATCACCCCCCACTGTAAAGAAATTTCTCCTCATGTCGAGGTGAAACCTTCTATGTTCCAGTTTGTAGCCATTGTTCATTGTCTTATTGCTGCTGACCAGCAAAAAGAGATTTGCCTCAGCCATTTGACATCCACCCCTCAGACATTTGTGCATATTGATGAGATGTCCTCTCAGTCTCCTCTTCTCCAGACTAAACAGCCCTAGGTTTCTCAGTCTCTCTTCATAGTAGAGATGCTCAAATCCCCAAATCATCTTCGTGGCTCTCTGCTGGATTCTTTCCAACTGGCCCCTGTCTCTCCTGAACTGGGGAGTCCCAAACTGGACACAGTGTGGTCTCACCAGGGCAGAGCAGAGGGGGAGAAGAACCTCTCTAGATCTGCTGGACACACCTGATGCAGCCCTGGATGCCGTTGGCTCTCTTGGCCACAAGGGCACATTGCTGGCCCATGCAGAACTTGCTGTCCACCAGCACTCCAAAGTTTTTTTCCACAGAACAGCTTTCCATCAGGGCAGCCCCCAACCTGTACTGGTGCCTGTTTTTATTCCTCCCCACATACAGGACCCTGCACTTGTCCTTTTTTAACTTCATAAGGTTAACTTTTGTCTTTCAAGTCTGCACAGAAAGGATGGGACTCTTCCCCAGCTGATAAAATGTTGTATGAGTAAGAAAAAGAAGGAACTTTTCATCAACCTCACTGCACAGCGCCTCTAGCCATTGCAGTTGGTTGGGGGAGGCTTTAAGAGGGAGGAGAGGGAGAAGTATTAGGGCTGTGAGCTGCTATTCATTTACAAACTATAATTAATTTGATGTTTAGATTAATTTCTGATTCACTCTCAAAGGTGCACTGAAAGCATTTTTCCTTTATTATAATGTTGATTGCTTATTGGGGAGATAAATCTAACTGTCAGTTATGCACTGACTTACCAAAACTTTCAGACCAAGCAAGCATGTATGCATAAGGAACAGCTGTTTTCAGCTCTCCAGTTAAAGGGACAGCTCTGTCTTTTCCCAATAACTCACACTGAAGAAAATCTATACATTGTACACAGGGACTTCTGCCTTCTTTTGTAGCTTAACAATTTATAAGACAAGTACGTGTTAGTAGAATCCATCTTTTATTTATCTGTCTGTCCATGTGTTTGTCTCTGTTCTATCCATCTACCCACACAAATGATAAACTGGAGTCCATCCAGAATATTTTAAAGTTATGAGTCTTATTTGCACAGATCTACCCACAGAAACACTTACACAGACATGTTAAATATTTTTACCCATGGGGTAATTAGGTGAAGTATTCGTTACTGCAAGGTCCTTTTCATTTCATGACCTTCAACATGGAGAATACCCATTTATACAACAAACAAAAATGAAAGATGTGAAGTTTGCACCAGAAGAAAGAAAGAAAAAGAAAAGAGATCAAAAACTTAATGGTCTTGGCTCCAAATCAGTCCATCACACCAAGGGGAAAAATCTGACTGGTCTCTTGCATGCCTGCTCAGTGTGCTATTTCCTTCTATCTCCTCTAGAATTCCTTTGACAGAATGGATGAACCTGTATCATTTATGGCTGATTCTACATGTGCTCCAAAGTGTGGGCAACAAGCAGCAGGATTTATATGCTACCATGCTGCTAGAAAGTTGTGAACTGATTTACATTACTGAAACTTGGTGGGCCGAATTCCCTGACTTGAGTGTGGCAATCAATGGCTGCAAGCTGTTCAGAAGAGACAGCCAATCAGGGAGCCAACAATGCATTCTTGCAGCCCAGAAGGCAAATTCAATCCTGGACTGCATCAAAAGAATCATGAGAGAGATGATTCTGCCACCTACTCTGCTCTGGTGAGACTTCACCTGGAGTACTGCGTCCAGCTGTGGGGCCCTCAACACAAGAAGGATATAGGAGTGCCACAGAAATAATTAGAGGGCTGGAAGATCTCTCCTATGAAGACAGGCTGAGAGATCTGGGGTTGTTCAACCTGGAAAAGAGAAGGCTCCAAGAAGGTCTTACTCCCAGGGAAGTTGAAGGGAAGCTGTAGTACAGTGAGGGTCAGGCTGTTCTCCCAGGCAAATTGTGACAAGACGAGAGGGCATAGCCTGAAGTTACTCCAGGGGAGGTTTAAGTTGCATCTCGATAAGGGTAATGAGACACTGGCAGTGGAGTCACCATCCCAGGAAGTGTTTAAGGAAAGATTAGATGTGTCACTTAGAGACATGGTCTACTAGTGTGGTGGTAGTAGGCCGTAGGCTGTACTTGATGATCTCAGAGGTCTATTCCAGTTCTGTGATTCTGTGATTTACAAAAACATGTAGAAGTAGGACAGGAGGCAGTGGTTTTAAAGTGAAGAAGAGTACATTTAGATTGGGCATTAGAGAGTGATAGAACACTGGGACATGTTGGCCAGGGAGATGATGGAAGCCCCATTCTTGCAGACATTCAAGGTCAGGCTTGTTGAAGCTCTGAGCAACCTGATCTTAGCATACTGCAGCAGGTTTGGACTAGATGCTCTTTAAAGGTCCCTTCAAACCAAAACCTTTCTATAATTCTATGGTTCTATGACTGACCATACCCTGTTCTTGTGAGACCATAGGCAACATCTCGTCTACCTAATACATCTGGGTTTTTAATTTTATTTTCCCAAGATCTCTCTGGTGCAAGGTAAATTCAAGCTGTAGAAAGAACAAGTTTCTATCAGTCCATCCAACCATCCATTCATCCCACCATATATCTAACTCCAGTGTCTTTATATCCATCTATAGTCTCTCACTCACCACACAGAACTGCTCTTCAGCATTTTGAAGTCTGTCAGATAGCTAGAAACTAAGCAGCTGTTCAATAGATCCTCACAGCAGAGTGCTTGGCTTCAGGCCTTCCTTCCCGCACAATATTGAAAACCTGCCATGAATAAGAATTTATTGTTATTTCTTCATCTGTTCTCCTAAGGCCCTTCTCAGCAGAGCATTTGAGAGGTTCATAGAGTAAGTAACAGCAGTTTCACAGTGTTCATGGTGTCTTCATTTCACCAAGGGTATGAAGAGACATAGAATGATATTCAAAATTGTTTATTAAGCTTGAATGCCTAACCTGAGATGCCATAAGCCTGACCAGCTTATATGCTTGTTTTCTAAAGTATTTAGCACAATGCAGGGCATCTTCTGCTTATGTTAGTTTCAGATGCAGGTAGAAGCAGCAGCCTTTCTGCCTGTGAAATCTCAGGTTGTGCACTAAGAACCAAGAAAAAAAAAAAAAAGAAGCACATAGTAAAGCTTCATGTTCACTGGTAAAATAGAAGCCTCACATATCTGCTGAAATACACTGCCATGACTATCCACGTCTTTTTAACATGTGTGTGACATTGACTCTAAATGGGTCATGAGAATTTACTCCAGCTAGACATCAGTCGAGCATGTCCCAGCAGTAAAAAGGGCCAGAGTCTGTCTCTAGATAGTAGTACAGACAAGATCACTCCCCTTTGAAAGGTAAGAGTTTAGCCATGTAGGTATGAGCCATAGTGTACTATCTGGACTCAGAACCTACTTTATTTTATTTACTAGAAAGAAGTAACCTAGAACACATTGTTAAAGGAATTTCATGATATATAATATACCCAGCATAACTGGGATATCATAGCAGAAATAGGGATCAATGCCAGTTCTCCAAGGCAGCCTTTGATTGTGCAACTACACAACCATTTTTTTCCCTGCCTTATTTACTGTCTACATTCCAACTCTTGCAATAATGAGTCTGATACATTGCCATTTTCCGCACCCTGTTATGTTATTCACTCTCTACAGTAATTAAAACAAGGATGCCATGAAAAAGAAAGCTACAGAAATGTGTGGTTAGCAGCAATGCCTTAGTACATATACAAAACAATACAGAATTAAAATTTAATAGGTAACACAATTTCTTGCATTTCTAACTGAAGTGCTTCATTTTGCTGCCTTGTCATTGTGTTAATGCATTGATGCAGGTAGTATCTTTCCTCTTCAAGCTGGCA
>VWZI01012350.1:91364-121984 GCA_013396835.1 Psilopogon haemacephalus | reverse complement strand
CTTCAAGCTGGCAACCCAACTTTTAAAAAAACAAACAAACAAAGAAACCCAACCAAAACCCAAAAATAATCCCAAAGTCAAAACAACAACAAACAAACCCATCTGAGATTACCATCTTCAAATTATTGACAACTTCAAAGGTTGTCGTTAAGGTACCAGCTTGCAGGTCCCCACAAAAACAGGTGTACATTTCTTAACCTTTTCTTGCTTTATGTATCTCAAATCCCCCCAAAAAATGCAACATCAATCTTGAACTCTAATATATCACATACATATAGATATGTATATCATCTGTATACTCTCTATTCATGTATTTCTGCAATAACAAATATGTCTGCAAGCACTGAAAAACAATGCAATTCAATAACAATTGATTTGAATTTAGGCAACCTGCTCCAATGCTTGCTGCGCTTTAAGGTGAAAACGTTTTTTTGTTACATCCAGTCTGGACCTCTCGTAATTTCTGTCCTTTATGTCTCATTCCACCTCTGTACACTACTGTGAGACATATAATCATAGAGTATCTCAACTTGGAAGGGTCCTATAAGGTTCATTTTCTTCAACAACTTACTCCCCAAGAGACTACCTAAATCTAATCCATATAGCTAAGAACATCCTCAAAATGAATTCTGACAGGCTTGGTGCCATGACCAACTCCTTGGGGAATTTGTTCCATGAACTGATTATTCTCTCAGTGAGGAACCTTTACCTAATGCCCAAACTGAACATCCCCTGACACAGACTGTCTCTGTAGTACTGCTCTCATTGGGAAGTGCTCCAGATTTTGTCCATACTGATGGCCCTGTGATGAACTCACTCCACTTTGTCACTGTCTTTCCTGTGTTGAGGGGAAGGGGTGCCCAAAAATAGATGTCCAGGTGTGATCTAATGAGTGCTGAGCAGAGAAGGGCAATCACTTCTCTAATTGACTGTCTGTTAATAGAGCTCAGGATGCTGTCAGCCTTTCTTGCAGATTAAGGCACATGTCCAATGAGATCCCCAGTGATATAACCCATGTAAATTCTAGATACAGTGGGACCATGCCCCTTTCACCAGCTGAGCTTCAGTGTCCTTGATATTTAGCCAGGCATGTCTATTGTTATTAAAGGGAGGAGGTGCTGCTAACATCTAAGAGCAGCTGCTGTCTTTGGCTACTTCACAGGCAACATGTTTTCTCCCTTTTTGGCAATGTGACCTACAAATCTGATTGTGTTCTGACCATTTAAGGTGAAATTACATGACTGTTCTAAAAATAGGTCTCTAATCACCCTTTAAAATCCTTCTCTAGAAGGGTTTCCAGAAATTGTGAAGTATTTACCCTGCACTTTGTGCATCACTTGACAGGGCTGAACAGGCTCCAGAAGGATTATTATTTTTTTATTAGGCTTCTAAAAATGCTTATGAGAGAAGAATTTTTGCTACTCAAATTTAGGAGTCATTGCAAAAGCCACATTTTTATGGGTAACTGATATTTTTCACCCCATCCTCTCAAATCAATATCTCTGTCCAAATTATTAATAACCATTCTTTCTCAGGTCTTCACTTTTTTTCTACTCAAAGGCATTTTCATAAATGTGCTTTGCAACATTTTTAGTCCCTTTATTTCAGTCATTAAAACACACTGATTTTCCCATCTCCCACCCCATGGGAGACCAAGAGATCACACTGGTCACTGAGAAGGGGCCCCAAAAGCCAGAATTAGATTAGACTTTAGTCGACCTATAATATGATTCCAGTCCCACAGACTAAATATAACTCTTATGAGGAACTGCAAAAGGCTCTTCACAAGATTCTCCAGGATCCAGAATATTCTTTCAAGGTCATTAGTGGTGAATGCTCTGCTGGCATACCCACAGGAATTTATCAGTGTCTATGCTATAGTATGAAGGTGTCAGCTGATCTTTCCCTGTCCATTGTGAGTAGTTGAAAATACAAAAGTGTCAGTGTAAGCATTGACACTGAAATGACCACAGGTGAAATAACTGATTGGATCTGGAACAGTATGTTATCAACATCCAGCTCAAAATGTGATGAATAACTCTATCCTTTCTCCCCTTGGTACTGAGCATAGTTCTGTGCCATTTCACAGCTTCCTGGTTTAGAGAGTAAGGGATTTTTTTTTTCTATACCTTTCCCAATGACCTGTTTATGAGGAGGATTTTTGGTTTGGGTTTTGGAGGAGTTTGGTTTTGTTTGGTTGGTTTGTTTCATTGTTTTTTTGTTTGGTTTTTTTTTTTTTGTGGATGGCAGATTTTTTTGGTTCATTGTTTTGAGGGGTGGTTTTTTGGTTGGGTTTTTTTGGGGGGGTTTGTAGCAGGTTTGGTTGGTTGGTTGTTTTTTTGCTTTTTCTGTTGATCGCACTTCTATTTTTCTTAGTTTACACAAAGTGGCCTCCAAAGAAAGTGAAGTGTTGCTTTGAAAATAATGGCCAAAAACTATGAATCACTGTTTCTGTCTTCTGAACAGAAACTTCCAGACTGTCCCACAAGAGCAGCTTCAGATCCAAGACAGAACTTGGGAGCAAACAAATTAAGATTAAGATGAGAAATGAGTCCTGGTTTTCTATCAGATTTTAACTATTTCTTTTTAGAAAAAGCCCTGATCAGGTGCCCTTGTTCCAGATATGTGTATGAGTCAAAATCCCAGATTAGACCAAATTCTATCCAAATTCTAGTCTAATATTTAATGTTAACCTTGTGCTTTCAGTGTGAGTCAAGACAGTATTTTTCTGTGTGAGAATTTAAAAAAAAAAAGAAAGAGAACATATTGTGAAAGAGAAGACTCACAGGAAGAAAAAATCCTTAGTTTGAAGCATTATACTTGTGATCACTATCTGCAATCCTTAGTCTTCTTCAAAGAAGATGCTACTCCTTTGAGGTGCCTTCCAGAGATCGTCCAGCTAATAATGCACAAGAACAGCAGCACTTCTATGCACAATTCAGTTCATGCTGCCTCAATGTATAGAAGCAGTTCTGTGCACAGGAAGATGGGAAGGTGACATAAGGAAGATCCTTGTGTATTTCAAGCTACCTTCTTCACTGGATGTTCTGACCTTTGGAGAAAGTTAATCATGCCATCTAGTTTCACTCTTCATTTAATCTCCCCTTCCCATCTGTTCAATTTTTCTCAGCTGGAAGCAAGATGAAGAATGAGTACCAGTCAGCTGTCTCAGTGGTCCACAGCCCACACTTTGGGGCCATTTATTATAAGGCATAAACATCAATTGTCACTCCTATTATGACTGTTGTCACTATTGACACCAGATTAGTAGGCAGGAACTGATGTTCTAAATATCCGAAAATGTGAAAGGAGCAACAGGCAGACAGACAGACAGACAGATACACAGTGTCAGAAGAGACTATGCTGATCCTTTGGACTGAACTCTAAAATAAACAAACACCAGATACATCAGCTCATGTGATAGGTTCAAGCCTTCTGCTTCAATAACAGAATCACAGGATCAGAGAACGTTAGGGATTGGAAGGGCCCTCTAGAGATTGAGTCCAACCACCTTGCCAAATCAGGAACAGTTAGGGCAATCCATACAGGAAAGCATCCAGGTAGGTTTTGAAAGTCACCAGAGGAGGAGAATCCACAACCTCTCTGGGCAGCATGTTCCAGTGCTCTGTCACCCTCACCATAAGGAAGTGTCTCTTCATGTTGAGGTGGAAACTCCTGTGCTCTAACTGGTAAATATTATTACTTGTGCTATCACTGGGCACTATCAAACAGAGACTGGCATCTTCATCTTGGCACCCACTCAGATATTTGTGTACATTGATAAGATCTCCTCTCAGTCTTCTCTTCCCAAGACTAAACAGTCTCAGGTTTTCTCCATAGGAGTCATAGCATCACTTTTATAAAATTTCCTAGGCAAGATTTCTTTTGATAGGTGCCCCACCCCTCTTGCTAAACAAGATGTTCCAAAATATTCAATTACCTTCATTATTTAAAAAATGAAGACTAAGTGTCTTATTTCCATTTTAAATTTGTCAAATGTGTGCATGCATCCAGAACAAATCATCAAGCTCTTTTCCTTCTATATTAAAAAGTCTTGTTTTATTAGAAATTATTTATAAACTATGGTCAGAAGACTTTTTAACTTTCTCTTTGGTAAAATTTAGCAACTGTCCTTTATTTTTCAGACCCTGAATTATTCTTTCAATTCTGAATAATTCTTTCAATTTCATTTTTGTAGATAAGTCACCATAACTAAATGTAAAATTCCATTAAGAACCTTTTCTGAGCCATAGTCAGAGGTAATATCACCTTGCTACTTCTAAGATGTGTCCCCCAGAGACTGACTTCATATTAAGATTGCACTGACTCTTGGGACTTTGAGGAGAATAGAATAGAATAGAATAGAATAGAATAGAATAGAATAGAATAGAATAGAATAGAATAGAATAGAATAGAATAAGCCAGGTTGGACGAGATCTCCAAGATCATCCAGTCCAACCTATCACACAGTCCTATCCAATGGCACTAAGTGCTCCATCCATTCTTTTCTTGAACACTTCCAGGGATGGTGACTCCAGCACCCCCCTGGGCAGCCCATTCCAATGGCAAATCACTCTCTCTCTGAAGAACTTCTTTCTAATATCCAGCCTATAGCTGCCCCAGCACAACTTGAGACTGTGTCCCCTCATTCTGTTGCTGGTTGCCTGGGATAAGAGACCAACCCCACCTGGCTACAACCACACTTTAGGTAGTTGTAGACAGCAATGAAGTCACCCCTGGGCCTCCTCTTCTCCAGGCTAAACAACCCCAGCTCCCTCAGTCTCTCCTCATAAGGCTGTGCTCCAGGCCCCTCACCAGCTTTGTCAGCCTTCTCTGGACACATTCCAGTACTCAACATTTCTCTTGAATTGAGGGGACTAGAACTGGACACAGTACTAAAGGTGTGGCCTGACCAGAGCCAAATACAGGCACATATTTCAAAATAATGCAGAGAGCTCCTGTATTTGGCTGTTATCATGAGACCCATGTTTCTCTTAGAAGCATTGTTTCCTAGTGAAGATTTTCCTGTTTGCGGGAGGAAATTTATGTCACCCATTTGCTTTTGCCCTCTTTAATATTGTGTTTTCCTGTTTAATTTTGAATTTAATTGGATTAAAATGGACAGTCTTTAACTCACTAAGCAGTGACCCAGGTCAACATAACTTACTTCTGTCTTTATTTACCACTTCACCATTTCTGTATAACAAACAAATTTTACCAATATTACTTTAGATTACTTCCAGCTAGTGTTAGAGAAACTAAATAGCACAGTGCATTTTATACACACCTAGACGAGGAGCCTACTAGAAACTGCTCAATTTTCTAAGTCACAATTTACTGCTTGCTTTTATTTTTTTTTTAACTGGTTGGGTGTTATCTATTACCTATTTTTAAGGAAGTCTGACATGGGCTGCTTTCATTTTCTATTAAAAGATTCTCACAAATACTCATGAAAAGTATACTTTACAAAAACTTACTTTCTCTACCAAACTTGCAATTTCATGCAATCAGGTTCAATTTGATGCTATTTTCTATGAAACTATGATGATTGATACTAATTGTACACCTTTTGACCCTACGCCGTATCACCTCATATGAAAATTTTATTCCTTTAACTTAGACTTATGAAAGATTAAGCAGGTTGTCCAGGTAATCTAGTTTATATCCTTAAAAATTAATAATGATGTTGTTTGGTTTGGTTTGTAGTTGGTTTGTTTTGGGTTTTTTTTTTTTTCTTTGCTTTGTTTTTTGGTGGTCCTGGTGGTTTTGTTTTTTGTGGGTGTGTGTTTTTCTGTTGTTGTTGGGTTGTTTTTTTTTTCTCTAATACTTTGAAGGTATTCTGATATTCCGTGGATTTCTAAAATTAACATTAATGGTTCAGAAAATTTCTGAGACAATTCTTCAAATATTGTACGGTTGCAATTATCTTATCCCACATCTGTGGCATATCTAATAGTAGTTTTTTAGCACAGTCTTCATTTACTGACCATTCACACTTTAAAAAAAAAAAGAGTGGACAGATGGGATGGATAACTGGATAGATGGTTCCCACTTGAACATGATTAAAGATTAGTGGAAGGTCAAATATTCCAAAAATTCATCCAAACCTACTACATACTGGAAAACAGCTCCAGTACTGTGCCCTTGATCTGCAGATGTATCCCTTTATTGAGTATTCCAGTACACATAAATCACATTCCAATACAATACCTTCCAACACAATACCTTCCAACGTACACATACATTATAGAGCTACTTATATACAGATTGTATCCTGGAATTTTTTACAGCACTAAAAAATTGCAAGGAGGCAGCAAGTACATCGTGTAAAGAACACAGCAAGGTAAAGACCTTGCAAGGCAATTAGAGGAAAACGTTCATTCTCTGATAAGACCAATAAACATGGAGAAAGAGAAACTGCAAAGTCTTAGGAATTAAATAGACTGAAGCAGTAGGGAAGTACTGAACTGTAGGTGGTGGCCAGGTCCTAATGTGGGAGAGAGAAGAGTAGGAGCTACTCCTCAACACAACTACCACTGAGAAGTGTTCTATGGTTTGAATGTCTTGTTCTTGCCTTCCCACCAGAAAATGCCTCCCTAGCATTTCTAAATTTCACCCTTCATCAGTTAGCAACAAAAACAAGAGAAAAAATGGCAAGAAGGATCCCTCAGGACAGTAAGACAAATATGGTGACAGGGAGAACTAGAAAAAATATATCTCTGGTCTAAAAGAGCTTATTAGCTCAAAGATACTAGAATGTGGTAAAGGATGACAATGTACTTTTCAAGAAGGATAGACCAACAGGGCAAAGTGGTAGAATTGCTCTCTATGTGAGTAAGCAACTAGAATGCATTAAGCTTAACCCAGGGGGAGATGATGAATGTATTGAAAGCTTATGGGTAAGAATCAAGGAACATGTAAACATGAATGACATAATTGTGAGTCTTCACTACAGGCCACCAAACCAAGAAAAAGCTGTTAATGAGGCCTTCTACAGAGAGCTGGAAGTATCCTCAAAATTGAGTTACCTGTTGCTCATGGGTGACTTCAGTCACTCTGATATTAATTGAAAAGGCCACACTGCCAAGCATAAACAGTCTAAAAGGTTCCTGCAGTGCATTAAGAACAACTTTCTCCTGTAGGCTGTTGAAGAACCAACAAGGAGAAGCATGATGCTGGACCTTGTATTAACAAACAATGAAGGAGTGGTTGTAGACGCTAAAGGTGGGGGTAAAAGTGACCATGACATGTTAGAGTTTAGAATCACTAGAGAAGGAAGCAGGGTGAAGTAGTAAAATTTCAACCCTGGACTTCAAGTGGGCTAACTTTGCTCTCTTCAAAACTCTACTTAGAAGTATCCAACGGATTAGGGCTATAGAAAGAAAGGGGGGGTGTCAAGAGAGTTGGTTAACATTCAAACATTACCTCCTCCACACTCAAGAAAAATGTATTCCCTTGGAAAAAAAAACCAAAACAAAAAAAACCCCAAAAAACAAGTAAGGGAGAGGCAGAAAACCTGCATGAATAAGCAGGGAGCTCTTGGGAAAACTCAAAAAGAAAAAGGAGGTTTACAATGTGTGGATAAAAGGTCTGGTCAATTGGGAGGATTATAGAAATATTGTCAGAGAATGTAGAGAAGCAACAAGAAAGGCGAAGGCCCTCTTGGAGCTGAGTCTTGCCACGGAGGTGAAAGAAAAGAAGAACTTTTTAAAATACATGAGTAACAAAAGGAAGATCAAGGAAAAGGTGGGTCCACTACTGAGCAATGTGGGAGATTTGGTAACCAAAGATGCAGAGATGGCAGAGCTGCTGAATGCCTTCTTTGCCTCCATCTTTACTGCTAAGACCAGGCCTCAGGAACCTCAGCCTCTGGAAGCAAGGGAGGAGAACTGGAAGAAAGAGGACACTCCACTAGTCAGTAAGGACTGGGTTAGAGATCACTTGTGCCAGCTTAAGGCACACAAATCCATGGGCCCCAATGTGTTCATCCATGAGTGCTGAGAGAACTGGCTGGTACTGTTGCTGAGCCTCTCTCCATCATTTTTGCAAAGTCATGGAGAACAGGAGAGGTGCCTGATGACTGGAAGAAAGCCAATGACACTCCAGCTTTCAAAAAAGGCAAGAAGGAAGATCCAGGCAACTACAGACCAGGCAGCCTCACCTTCATCCCTGGAAAGGTGATAGAGCAGCTCATTCTGGAGGCCATCTCTAACCACATGGAAGAAAAGAGGGTTATCAGGAGTAGCCAACATGGATTTACCAGGGGGGAGATCTTGCTTGACTAACCTGATAGTCTTCTATGATACCATGACCAAATGGGTAGATGAAGGAAGGGCTTTGAATTTCATCTGCCTTGACTTCAGCAGGGCTTTTGATACTGTCTCCCATAACATCCTCATAGATAAGGTCAGGAAATGTGGCAGAAATGGTTGGTCTGTGAGGTGGATTGAAAACTGGCTGCACAACAGAGTTCAGAGAGTTGTCATCAATGGCACAGAATCAAGTTGCAGGCCTGTAGCCAGTGGTGATCCTCGAAGATCAGTACTGGGTCCAGTGTTGTCCAATATCTTTATCAACAACCTGGATGAGGCCACTGAGTGGACCCTCACACAGTCACTGATGATACAAAACTGGGAGGATGGCCAACAGCCCTCAGGCTGTGCTGCCATCCAACGAGATCTGGGCAGGCTGAAGGGCTGGATGAAAGCAAACCTTATAAAGTTCAGTGAGGACAAGTTAAGGGTCCCGAATCTGGGGAGGAATAACAACAGGCACCAGTACAGGCTGGGGGCTGCCCTGACGGAAAGCAGTTCCATGGAGAAAGACCTTAGAGTGCCAGCAAGTTCTGGCATGGGCCAGCAATGTGTCCTTGTAGCCAAGAGAGCCAATGGCATCCTGGGCTGCATCAGGAAAAGTGTGGCCAGCAGGTCTAGGGAAGTTCTTCTCCCTCTCTACTCCATGCATGGTGAGACCACACTGTGTCCAGTTTGGGACTCCCCAGTTCAAGAGAGGCAAGGAATTGCTAGAGAGAGTTCAGTGGAGAGTCACGAGGAGGACTGGAGGATTTGAACATCTCCTCTATGAAAAGAGACTGAGAAACCTGGGGCTGTTTAGTCTGGAGGAGACTGAGAGGACATCTCATCAATATGCACAAATGTCTGAGGGATGGGTGTCAAGTGGATGAGGCCAATCTCTTTTTGCTGGTCAGCAGCAATAAGACAAAGAGCAATGGCTACTAACAGGAACATAGAAGGTTTCACCTCAACATGAGGAGAAACTTCCTTACAGTGAGGTGACAGAGAACTGGAACAGGCTGCCCAGAGAGGTTGCGGAGTCTCCTTCTTTGGAGACTTTCAAAACCTGTCCAGATGCATTCCTGTGTGAACTACCCTAGAGGATCCTGCCTTGGCAAGGAGGTTGGATTCAACGATCTCTGGAGATCCCTTCCAATCTCTAAAGTTCTGTGATTCTGTAAGCACCCATATCTATTTGTTTCTGTTGCAGTCTCTGAGATGGTATCTGGAACATAACTCAAATTGCTATTCTTTGCTTTAAGATTGGTTAAATATTTGTTTCTTTAAGGTTATTTGTTCCCTTTTCTATTGTCTGAGAACAATTAGTTAAATAAGTGCACTTGCTGTAGGATGATCTGCCCTCAGTTCAGGAGTCTGGATCAATAGCTTGCACCTGAACCTGTTAATCACTGTGGCTTTTAATTCTGATTTAGAGGTTGCTCGATGTAGTTACGAAACATTCTGCTCCATCCAGAGGAAAGTTTCTGATGAAGAGAAACAACATGTTATTCCAGCCTGGTAGCAGATCATCGAAAACTGTTTTGTACATTAACCACTAATTCTTCTGCAGCATGCAAAGAGAAGCAGAAAACTCAGACCAATTAGGGGTCCGTGGGACCATAATGACCTGCTCATTCAGGACTGCACTTAGTGCACAAACTAATTCATGGCCATGCAGAGACACTACTCACTGCAAATGAAAAGTTCCAAAACAGTCTTCAAATGTCCTCTGAGACAAATTGCTGATTTCCATCTTTTTTTATCATCTCAGCTGATTAAAAGAGAAATGCATCCCTTGAATAGTACCAATTACATAAGGCAAATGGTGATCATGAGAGTGCCACTAAGCTACCTCAGCATTTCCCACCAGCAAGAAGACCTATGGAAGAACCACAAGACCCTCCAAAATGCTACCTGAGTTTCTGTCCACTAATTACTTGCAGTCATTCAAGAAAGAGCAGGCCACAGCAAGTCATGGACTCCAGCACCAGTACCTTCATGGAAGATGCTGTGCAGGATTAGGAATATTTGTGCCCTGAGCCGCAATCCTACACATATTTCTTCATTCTTTGCTGCTTTGATTTATTATAGCAGCATTTTCACACAATCTTTGGGGGAAGCCTCTCCCCCCCTCCCTCCCCCCCCCAAATAGATTAATCACAAAACCCTGTCCTCCTACCAGCCATCTTCAGACCATAACATACATATATCTCAGTATTAATTAACTGATACATAGATATAGCTTCAAGCTTTTTAACCTCTTCCTTCTTCTTTTTTCCTTCAAGAGTGTAGATGACAATCCAGGGGTGGTATTCAAAACACAGATAGCTTCTTGGGTAGCTGCAGTGCTATCATCACAATTTGAGCCCCATAGTCACAGGCTCACAATGAAGCCGTTCAGAAAGCATCTAAACTATTTTCCCTGTATGTGTAACTCTGTTCACAGGCACACAGCACCTTTGCACTGCTGACATTGACATGGGGAAATAAGGACGGTTAACTGTGAGAAGTGCACGTAACCACAACAAAAAAGTCACATTACTTATCAGTAGGTATTTTGACCTGAAAAGAGAAAGGAGTATGATGTTAGTACAGCTTGTCTGCCTATCCCTTTGCGCTGTGACATCTCAGCTCCCAGGATGGATCATAGCTTTTCTTCCGTTTGGAGTCCATCCAAATACTTTCAACAATATGAAATAAAACTCCACATAAATAACAGGAAGAGAGAAAGCCAAATGCACCAACAGCTTCTGAGTATATCAAGACCCCCTGAAAATGAGACAATGAAATGCAGCTAGAGGAATTAGCTGCTTTGTCCTTAGGATGTGCTTACAAGGAAAATGCACAATTATTGGCATTTGTCCTCCTCCTTCTCTCTCCCCATCACTCCACTCCTGCCCCCTCATGCTCAGCAGCTATCCAGTGGAGAATTTTACACTACAGCAGCAGATATCAGGACAACTAAGGAGAATAAAATTAACAACCCAATTCAGGTCCAAATATGTAGGCAAATAATACTAATAGCTTCATAGTAAAATTCTCAACTTCGCTATCTGTTCTAAATGAAACGCAATGAGAAAATGTACTTCTAATCTCTCTTTGGGGTGCCAATTGTTAAAATGCTGTATTGCTTGCAACTTTGCACAGAATAAGAACACAGCCTTAGAATTCTATATCAAAAGAAAACTGATGCTAAAAACCAGTGGAGGTTTGTGAATTTATCTGAAGGCAAGGTTTTTTTGGAGAGGTACGACTGTATCAGTACCCTACCACCAGGGCTTATTACCCAACTAAATCTCTAGCCTTGGCAAAATTAGAAAAATAATAGAATTCCACCATATTTCACATTCTATGATTCTGTGATTTCTAGTGGGATTTACTTTGGAGAGTGACTTAGCCAGGCACTAGCCAGTTAACAACCTTTTACACTGGGACACTAGTCCCAGCCACAGAACCAGGTAAATCCCACTACAGAGGTACCTTCATTTAAGCTAGGTGCCTGCCTTCACTGCAGTCAGCACTTGTGCCTATTGTTGGACCAGGCAGTGGGACCTGATTCATCTGAGCAGAGCTTGAAATGTCCTGAAAAAAAGAATAAGTCCTGCACCACATTCAGATGACCATAATGGCAAGGCCTCCATTGATTATTTTAGTTCCCAAGGAGATTTGCTCACAAATGGGTGTATGTATAGACACAGCCTAGATATTCAAGTATAGTCAGTAGGAGATACCTTGCAACAGGACTAGTTGCAAGAGTAGAAAGGTTTCCAGGAAAGCTATGTTCTCTGAAGGGTTAATATCAATAATTATCCAGCTGCAGCCAATTCAACATTGATATTTGGTAGCTGTGTATATATATTAGTAAACTAAATATACTTGGCACTTTCCTCTAGCACTGGGGCCAGCCAGCACAGCGTGGCCCACACCCTAGCTATTAAATTCTATTACTTTCCCAAATAATCATGGCTACATCCAAAACTACCACTGCAAACAGCCTCTGTTCTATGCTAATACTCAGACTTCATCCAGGAATTGTTTTGAGTTAGGCACAAGTCAAAAACATATTGGGGACCCTTCTAAAAATTCATTGTTTGAGTTCCAGTGTTTTTGATCTTCCCTGGTACACACCTAGCACACTATTTTAGATGAGTCTTGGACAGAAGTGTTAGCAATCCAGAGGTGGTTTCAAACAGAAATCAGTTTCACTTTATCCTGTATTCAAAGACGTGAGGTAGAGAGACAGCATATTTCAAGTTGAAGTTCAAGGAAAGCATCTCCAAGGGAACTTCCAGCAGTACTTAAAGACTCGACCAAGTCAGGTGAAATCAGGCAATGTTTGGTTTGTTCATTTCCTGAGAATAAATCATAGAACCTTGTTGACTGATAGGTTATTCAACTAGCCAAATGTAAACTGGGGACTTTACTAGGTTGTCTTACTATTAGCTTATGGTCTGATAAGTGATTGAAAAAGCAGATCCATTGCCTCTGAATAACACTACAGCTCATTACTCACTATAACTCTCCAATTTTCTGTCTGGAGATTGATGAGAGTTATGAGGCTTGAGGAACATTTCTCACTTCTTTAGAACTACGGTATTGGTACCTTCTCATCCAGTTCCTTGAGAGAAACATTTCATGGACAGCCAGCTACTTGGACCCTTGGCTTCAAGAGAAGGGGACCAAGAGAGGTGTGTCATTATTCCATCGGCCCCCCTCTTAAAACCACATCTGCCACACTCAGTAAACCTGCTGTCTCACTTTCAGTCTAAGATCATGGGTTTTATGACCTCCTATCAGTTTTGTTTTCACCCAAGGGCAAGAAATACAACTTTAAGGCAAGAGAAGCTGGGCTTGCATCCATGTGTATGTATGTCCTTCTCAAATGCAAGCCACTGTGTGTCACCTGTGAGACTCACTTTCAAAGAGAAACTATCCGGGATATGCTGCTGCTGAATGCATTCACAGTACAGTCCAAGGCTGTAAGCCAGGGTACTGCCTGTCAGGAGCAGGTGTATACCTGGCAGCAAATGCTGAGTATTATCTTTTTGAGGGGCTCTCAGACTCTCTTCATTTCAGCCTGTCTGTAGAGAGACACTTGGTTCCTAGGGTTGATTTGTGCTGCCAGAGCTTTGCAGGGATGGGAAAACAGATGGCTTTGTCTGGAGTGCAGGATAGCCCAGGCTAATCTTAACAAGGGTTTGTGCTCAGAAATTTTGTTGGCACACAGTGACATTTCTGGCAAAGGTAGCAGAAGCAATTCTTGCACAGTGTGATGGCACCCTGCCTCACTAATATCTCAGACCCGTGGTCACTCCAGCTAAACTCATACACACTCCGGCCAAATGAGGCCTTTTCCTGGAGCTAACATAAAATACAACAAAAATTTAAAAATACAAACAACTCGCACCAAAAACCATCCCCAAAGCTGAATGCATTATCTTTATTTCATCCTGTGTGATTCTGATCTATCTCGGCTATTCTGATCTCCAGAGTACAAGTCTTCCTGTGAGACAAAGGATGTCATTTTAGGTGGCCTGTAGATGAAATATTCAGTCACTACAGGTGTTTGTGCTGCTGGATGCACTCCATGGCTGACTGGATTATTTGCTGGCAAGGTATGAAGCTACTTAAGGAAACTATGTTAGGGAAGTACTAGCATTCATCTTTCTCAACTGTAGAGTCAACATAAAGTCTATAAAAATTGCCAGTTAATAAAGCTCCTCATACTGCTTAAGTAGCCAACAATCAAACTATTTATGCCAATGAATACAGTAATGGAGAACTTATTAAATTCATGTTTTCCTTTTATTGCCATAATAAGGAAATAGTAGTAAGCCTATCAGGTTGCCTTCATCGTAAATAGTGGAAGGCAGGCAAAAGGTTACACTAGTACTTGAAGGAGGGTACAGAGATTTAAGCTAGTCTTGATGGAAGGAAAAAGAGCAAGGCACAATGTCTTTAGACCATGCATCACATCTGTAGACACCCAGCTCAAAGATGACCCAAACCTTGTGTATGCTGCTACTGAGGCACCAACATTTGGATCACCATGCTTCACATAATCTTGTGTTCAAACTGTCACTCAGACCAGGTACTGTGTCCTGGGACACTGATCTCTAGCAACCCTCCTACCCTTTGTCTCCCATTGGCAACCATCCTCTCCTCACTCTCCCACCCATCAGCCTGCCCTTCTACCTGCTCAACCCCTCCTTCCTACCACCCTCACCCCCTTCCCCATGTTCATTCTCAGTAGTTGTTGCATGTACATTCCTTGGCCCCATTCAGTTTATTAAGCCCACTGCCTTGCCTCATGTTTTGACAGGTTTTGTGAGTTTTGACAATCCTGCCAGTGCTCAAGCTGCTATCCAGGCTATGAATGGCTTTCAGATTGGCATGAAGAGGCTGAAAGTGCAGCTGAAGAGGCCAAAGGATGCTAATCGTCCCTACTGAAGAGTTGTAAGAACCACTGGATACAAAGCACTAGCACAGGTAACTGCATGGGGAAGAGAGTGTCAACTGTGGTTGTAGCCTCTCTGTGTTATAGACTGTTGTAAAGACTCAGCTCTGTGACTCTCTAGTTTCTGCCTTTTTCACTTAGGCCTCTGGCTAGAGCCATACTACACAAATACACACTCACATACCAGCCAGGAATCGTTGTCTGTGCGTCTCTTTACAAAAAGAGGTGGAAGGATGCTTAATGAGGGATGAGCCACGTTCCCCACCCCAAGGGCATCCTGCATCTATGGAAAGTCTTCCTAGTCACCAGAGGAGAGACAGCAGCTGTCCTGATTCCTCTTACTCAGCCAAAGAGACCATTACTGGTGGCTGCAGGAAATCTGCAATAAAGACATGGGACTGGGCTGCAGTTTAATCCCAGGTGACTGAACTGGGACAGTGTCTGCCTCAATAGCTCTGTCTTGCAAATGTTTCAAAACATTATTCATTCTTCATGCGGTATAGTCTGTATCCAATTTCATTCCAGCATAATAACTTTATGTAAATATTTCTCCCTGACAACTAAATAACACCTAATTTCTTTCTTCCCAAGCCTAAGAAATTAATAGAATGATCCATGCTCACTTCTTGCTCAGTTACTGCTAGCGTCTGTGTGTAGATAAAACCCATCCAAAACAAGGAAGCTTTGCTTCAGTGAGGAAATACACAAATTTGAATGAGGGTCCCATTTTTAGATGCATGTACTTTGTGTTGTTGGAAAGGAGCCAGCTTGATGATTATGGGAACTTCTAGTACATGTAACAGTGTAAAAATTACAGAAGAAGTATCTCTTTTCACTGGAATTCCAGACTATCACTAATAACAAAAAATGGACCTGTTTAAAAAACCAGAAATACTTTCCACCAAGGGCTGGCTTTTCCATCTGGTGACTCTTTGAGAGACAAAAATGCAAACTGCTATGGTTACACAGAGAGAAAATGTCTCTGGTAAAACAGTCTCTCACCAGAGATTTCCTGGTAAACACAGAACCCATGGTGACCCCAAGCTGCAACAAGCAGTTTGCTCTCTCTAATTTGTGATGAGGATATGGGTTACGTGACCATCATAGCTAAAATGTCTAAAAGTCAGTGATTTTGATTTTGCCTTTTTTGACCCTTCCGAGGTACAGGCAGGAAATTCCAATCTTCAGCCTTCCCAAAGAACTATGAAATGTTCTAAGTTTTCACTGGTGTCTTGAATACCTTTTAAAAAAAAATATTGTTCTGGTCTTCAAAGCAGTATCCTTTCTGCTGAGAATTAAGGAATGTGATCCAAATGTCTTTGAAAGAGGTGCTGCTCTGAAGGCAAGGTGAAGCAGTTTAAGAAACCTTGCAATAAATATGTTAGGTACATGTGCAAGATGCAGCCTCCATAGTTTAGACTCTCCCTTATATGTGACTGTATAAAGATAACTGTAAATATATTCCCCTCTTCAAATATCTCTTCTGTTTTCCTTGTTTATAACAAAGCCCCTTGGAATCTTGAAATCAAAATATGTTCCCACATCCAAATGCTTTTTACTTCATCACATTGGCTTTTTACTGCAAATTTTTCCAGGGGAGGGTGGAAGATGCATGCATGCAATTTTGTTAAAGTGGAGACTGCCTTGTCAGGGAGATTTTCAACAGTGCCTGCAAGGGATCAAGGAGCACAAGTGTATTCTTTGCTTGGTACCAAGCAATAACTTTATATTGCAGCATACCTGTGATTACTGAGGATATGCTTGTTTTATATGGTCATGGGAAGCAAGTGCAGAGCAGTAGACACCTGTGTTGTTAAAGATTCACCTGTATGAGTCTATGGTGTTTTCATTATCACAGATCATTATGAAGTTCTCTCCCCTTATCTTTTCATGATCAGGCTGATTGATGTTGAGATCTCATCATGTTTCTTACTAAAAAGATTACCCAGTAATAGGACTAAAATTTGGGTTTGGAGTATTTTTCCCCCCAGTAAATTGTATACAAAGGAATCAGCTGGTAAAATGGCAATAAAATTCCATTTCTCTCAAAGCATTTTTTTTTTCTTTCCTTTTTTTCTGCAAATCAGGAGAACAGTCTAGAATTGTTGCTTCTGAATAGGAAATCCTTTAGCCTTCCTGACTTGTATATTGCCTTTAGTGCTCTGCTGCCCAGTGAAATCAGTTCAGTTGTTACTATGAGGTCACTTCTGTCTTCTGCAGGAGTCTTTAACAGAGGTTCATACAGTCCCAATCAAAATGGAGTAAATGCAGTTCAGAGGTCCTTATTCTCTGGTAGACTCCCACCTTAGCAGCTCCATTGCAGGAGCTGAACACTCATCTGTCCTTCAGCAGAGGAGTTCTGTGTGGGGTTTTGGTTTGTTTTTTTGGTGGTGTTTGGGTTTGGGGCGTTTTGTTTTTTGGGTGGGTTGTTTGGTTTTTGGTGGGTTTTTTGGTTGTTTGGTTTTTTTTTTTACCTAACAAAAGAGATTGGCCAAGTGCATGTGACTTAAGGAGGCCACTGAAGGAGTATATCCCAGGGGAAAGATTTGATTTAGCTCAAGGAATTGCTTGCCAGGTTAGACTGGAGAGGACACTTAGTGACTGCAAAGATGCCCAGAAGATTAAAAAGGGCTTGGAAACATTCATATCAGCACCACAGAAGCATACAGAGGCTTTTTAGTCATGATGGCCACAAGTCACTAGGGCTGTACAACAGCAGTGACCACAAGGCTAATATCTTGGTAATAAGCCTTACACAGAGATAAGTGAGCTGTTCTTGGTTCATCACAATATACCCTGACGGCTGGTTTGATGTGCAACTGGCCTCCAGAATAGCACTGAAAGTTCCCCACTAGCTCACTCAGTAGACAGCGTACTTAGTGCAATAAGAAGTTCCCTAAAATCTCTAGGACAGAAATGGGCAAGGCTCATGAGTATGTCACAAATAGCTATCACAAAGCCAGAGAGCAAACAACTTCCTTAACTGGCACAAACACCGTAACTCCTCTGTTTTTTATCTAGTTTTAGTTTGATCACAGCTCTACAGGATCTCTAATTCCAATTTGAAGACATCATGACATTTGCTCATGTGCTTCAAGAGGATACTCAAGAAACATTTCAGTTTGAATTTTTTCTAAGGAAAAGCTTTGTTTTATTGAACTCTGAAAATAAGAAGCTGCCAACAAAAACCACAAGCAGCACTCAGTTTGATGAAGTCCACCAGTGTTTTTTCTTAAGAAAGAAAGATCTTCACTAGATTTTAATTCTAGATGTAATTAAAAAAAAAAAAGAAAATCTCCATTCTGGGGCACAAGCAGTATAGGCCACGGTGATTTAAGTCCTTTGTTTTTCTTGCAAGTTCTCTGAAGTGGCTGTCAAACACTGAAAGGGGCTCTGTGATGCAGCAGATAGGACCACAAGTTGTGGCAAGCAAAGTCATGAAGAATTAACATGGCAAACGGTTTCCAAAATGCCAAAATGGTTGCCTCTGATATTTTTTCTTTATACTTAAAGATGTGCTAGTAGAAAAGTAAAATTTTTTTTTTAAAGGGAGGTGGAGGGGAGGGGGCGGAGAGAGAGAAAGAAAGGGCAAAAAAGAAGTGAGGTGAAGCAGAAGGTAGGGAGAAAGGAAAAGTAAGACAGAAAGGTCATTCGAGGCAACTCTGCCAGAATCAATATATTCTATTACAAATCCGCCCTCAGGACTAGGAAGCAAAGATTCAGGGGCATCCTATAGTAAATGCACAAAACAATGAAAAAAACCCGCCAACCTTGAAAGCCATAGCTTCCTTGGGTGGCCACTGCTGGGAGCCCTTAAGTACCTTGTGATATGGCAAAGTTGCAGGTACAAAGTGCCCTGCTCAGGAGTGCACGTGAGCCCTCTGCAAGGCTAACACCTGGAGGACTGCGTGGAAAGGCACAAGTAAGAGTTCCTCTGATCCTCCCAGTGGGAGCAGAAAAATCAGCACGATTCCCCAGCTCTTGGCATTTGGTCTCAAAGCTAGGTTCCCAGTGTCCCATCTGTGATGTCAGTAATAGCTGTTGTAGGACAATATTGTCTGGAAAACCCCATCATTCATGGCACTTCCAATATGAAGTACTTAGGAGCACAGAAGCACCAGCTGATAGATCAGTAGAAGACTCAGCACAGAAGAGCAGGGAAAATGCTATCTGTTCCCTTTCTTTGGCTTCATTGCAGTAACTGCAATGTGCATCAGATAAGTGTTATTTACCACCTCAGACAGGCATTTTGCAGTTGAAGTTTATTTTAGAGCTGGAGATGGAGAGATGTTTGGGCAGAACTAACTTGTGGCACTGACTAGCATGAAACGGAGTGAGACAAAGTGAATGTGAGTGAGACAGAGTAAAGTGAAGGTGAAGCAGAAGTTTGGTGGGGAAATAGTCAACAGTATGATTGTTGGGTTTTTTTTCAGCTGTGCTTCTAAGAATAGTGGCAAAAGGTTAAAAGAATGCATTGTCCAGACAACCTGCTCCTCCAGAATGCCAGGGGAGATAGCAGAGGCCAAAGTTCAAATGCAAAAATGAAAAGCTGTTCAGGCACTGCTTCACAGCTTCTTGAGCATACGCTGATGTGTGCTTTATTGCAGAAGGTGTGAAGGTAGCTGGCTGGAACAGGTGATATTTCTTCCCAGAGCAAATTTCTTTTTTTTTTCCCATTGGAATGCATAGGTTACCAAGTTGAAAAAAAAAAAAACAAACAAAAAAACTTTGCATTTTTTTTTCTACATCCAGAAATTATGAAGTAAACGGGCATTATCAGCCAAAACAAAGAAGTAAAACAAAGAAGGAAATATCCAAATGATGATAAACAAAAATATATTAATGGAAAATTTATGTCCACATCTTTTCATTTCAGTTTATTTTAAAGTCTAAAGAAAGTATATTTTTCACTGACTTTTTTGGTTGCTTTCATTGTTTAGCAGGATAGTTCCTCATGTCTTGCAGATAGGTTTGTGTTACCTCCAGTAAGAGGCTACTCTGCAGTTGCATTGATCTTACTGTTGTCTATTAGGCTGTTCATCTTGAGATACAGATTAAATATTCTTTATCAGGACCTAATCCTATTTCTTATAGCTATATCTCCTGCAGTCATACTAACCAATTCCTCTTCTTCTTGCATTGATTATTGTCATTTCCCTCCTTTAGTCATCATTTAGATCATTTAGGACTTGCTTAACATTATGGAAATCTGCGCTAGTATAATTACATCAGAAAAGTGCTCCGGCAGAAGATTTTCTGAGTGAACAAAGAACAAATAAGAGAAAAAAAAAAATCAGTACAACTTCATTTGGAAAAATCTGTTTAGGTAGTTGAAAAATATCAGCTCAGCCAATTTTTTTTTTTGTTTGTTCTGTTTTGCTTTGTTTTTCCTTTGGATTACTTTTTCTTTTAATTTTCACTGACAACTGTGATTAAATTAAACATCCCTCACTGTGTTTGTAATCCAAACTTTGCACTGTTGTGCTTGTACATGAGAGACTGGAAATGGCTGTTGCTGGGAAGGCTGAAACAGAACTACTGAAGGTGTTTGCAAAACTGACAAGGAAACCCTTTTCTTTTCTGGATAATCATTTTTTACCTGTCTGCCCATTTAAATTACTAGTAACTTTATTGTAGTAAACTTCTCATCTTCACTTTGTAAAATGAAGTTTCCATACCAGGGCATGCAAAATCCTCTTCGTTAATTATTGTAGTTATTCTAAGATTGGCACACAATATAATGCACTGATGGAAAACTACAATAATTAATTATTGTATGTACTCCAAAATTACAATCAGTAATTACCACTCTGAGACTGAATTCCATTCAGCAATATTTGGAACTTGTTCTTCCTCAAAGCAGGGCAGCTTTTCAGTAGTATTGCTGCGTTTGCATCTAAATGAGTCCATGTAGGTCACTAACAGATCTATGCTATTTGTCATGGGAGTGATAGAGCAGCACAATGCAATACCGTAACACTTTCCTTCAGTTCAAAGAATGAGTCCTTCATTAAAACCCATGTCCCCATGAAAAAAAAAAAAAAAAAAAACCAAAAAAAACCCTGAAACAGTTGCATAGTGCCATTACATCATAATTAAATAATAAATATGACAACACCCTCCCATTTCTCATCACACTGTGATGCTGTTGGTCCCAGTGCTCTAAAGTCCACTTTCAGAGGCTTGTAAGAATTTTTCCCAATGACTCAGGCAGAAAAGAGCCTGTTAAGCTGTCCCTACTGTGAAAAGACCAGGAGCTTGATGTAAGTGTGCCATCTTTGACGGCTTCCAGTGGCAAATCTACTTGAGATGACTGGAAGTTGGTAATATTATATTAAGCCACTTGACCAATAAGATTACTATGTGATCTCACATGGATCATGCAGTGTAACTTACCTGAGCAGGTCATATGTAGGCCCTTTCCCTCTAAATGGTGTGAACTTTGATTGAATTAGTTAATGGGCAGTTGCAGTAAAGTGAAAACAATAGCCTTTGATGGAAACTTTAATAGGTTCATCCATCACCAGAGACTGCAACCTGAAGAAAAACTGGGAAATGTGAGAAAAGGGAAGAGTAGGCTTTTGAAGCATCTGTGTTTTTAAATGAGAGCCCAGGAGCAGGAGAAAACACAGGAGACACCCATGGCTAGAATGTTTATCCCAGCAGAAACAAACGCTGTCGGAACACAATCCTCTGCTAAACAAAAGAGATACAAGGAGAATGAGAGAGGGGGAAGACACAGTGAAAAGGGCTTGTGAAAATTCAAGATGAGTTTTAAGAACAGTTGTGGCCATTTTCCTGCAAGACCTTCAAATAAGTGACATGTCAGCAAAATCTTTTGATACTGGAGCACTGGGGACGGCAGTGCACACTAAAAAGTACACAAGAAAGAAGCATGCTTTCATTTTGCAAACGCAAGTACCTGGGGAGAGAGCGTAGGGCAAGTTGTTAAGAAGTCAGTGTGTAAGACCATAAAGTCTAGGATTTTCAAGCAAGAGATGTTCTTCTTAAGATGGTCCCATGATTCATATGCTTGAAGGGTGGTAGGTGTGTCTAGTCAAAAGAAAATGCCAGCTTCACAAACATGCTTCTTGTCCAGATAAAGATGATACAGAGAGTATAGGCAAAATGCAGGATACAGCCCTCTGTCCCTAAGGAAAAGTCAACTAGTGGAGATGGTTAAAGCAGGAAACTGGAAACTTCCAATAAAGCCAGTTACAAGTCAGGTCCAACATGCAGCTCACAGAACTCAGGTCACTTGTGTAACATTGATCAGTAGGCTGAAAATGATCTGATCTGTTTTGCTTCTGACCTTAGAGAGACACAGCAGAACCATGAATTGAAGCTCTATGGGGTAGTATTAGTATTTGGCACTTACACTGTAGGTGTAAAGAGAAGGGAGTCTGAAAAACTCCATGATATTTACTCTGCAGGTGAAAACTGCTAAAGGAGTTGGCAAGAATCTTAATAAGAGATTTCAGAGTGCTCCGTCAATGTGAGCACCTTAAATTGATGTCCTTATGGTTTGGAAGGCATATACAATCGGCTGCACTAGAACACTGTTTCTCATTCCCACAGTTATACCCAGTGATATATCAAATGCAATAATTGCATGTTTGAATAATTCATAGGTAAAGTAACTTTGGCCAGATGCAAGTGAACATCAAAACTCTGATCTTGGAAGAGTTTGAATCAGTTGTAGCAGAGAATTGAAGGCTTATGGTGCAAACCCTAAGGTGTCTTTCGTCCTGCCCTGTGACAGCAGTTAGAGAAAAGACAGCTTTTATTTCAAATGGTTCTTTTTTCCACCTAGCTGATCTTCATCCAACCTTTTTGAAACTGGGTAGAAGGCTGAGCTGGAGGAGAGAGAACACCAGTCAAGTTGTTTCTCAGCAAAGAAGCACAGTAATGCAGCTCTCTCTCTGTAAAGGTGGTAGTCATACCCATGATCAGGCAAAGTTTTAAGGCAGCACCAACCACTAGGTCCTACGAAGTCAGAGTGACACTGATTTATGGTAACCACTGCTACTTATGTAATTTTAAATGGTCTCCTGGCAGAGCTGTTTCAATTATTTGCAATTCTAGATGGAGATGCAATTCAGGTCACCCTGGTCTTTTTAGAGCAGAGACTAGGGAAGGAGCTTGCCTGTGTCCAAACACATTCCTGTGGCTTATTTTAAAAATCACTTTATACAATAACGACTTATAAACAGAAGAAATCCTTTTATAGCCCTGAAATGCTATAGTTGCACACCCAAGTGATCTTCATTAGAAAGCAGATTCTCCCACTACTGAGATATTCTCCTTCCTGACTTCCTCAGACATCACCTTTGTCCAATACATAGGACAGATCCAGCAGCTGGTCTGTTTGAAGCTTCCATTGTATGTAGAGGAGAGTAAGTCTGAAATTTCCACAGCACTAAGATATTTAATTTTAAGATTTCTGGCTTTAAGAGGCCCAGACCTTAAAGCCCACAAGCACTCTCTGGTTGGTTTGGGTCTGCTGTGGCCTGGGGGTCTGATTGTCATGGTAAGACACTCTAATAAAACATCTGTCTTAAAAAGCAGTTGGTTGCAAAAGAAGGCAGGTTTTCATTACCTTGATTTCGAGTGATTTGCATATGACTGGGCTATGAAACACATGGACTTTGCAGTTAGATACTGGTTTGTCTTTGCTGGGTGAAACTCAGTTTTTCTTGTCTGTTGAAGCACCTCCACTCACCAGAAGAGACTGCATCCTGTCTCCTTTTGATATATGACAAGGGAACACTCCCAATCTCTCTATATTTGTCTGTGCATTCTCTTTGTGTGGCACACATTGCACCACCATGGCAGACTGGGCACTGGGAAAGGGAGTGAGGCAGGCAGCCCAACTGAGCTACTGTGTGTCAGTTCTTAATGAGATCTGGTGCTGTCAGAAGGAAGTGTATTTGAAGGTTCCATGTCTTCTGGCCTTAGCTTATAAGGACATTATTTGGAGCAGACTTTACAGACCTTGTAAGACAAAATCCCACTTGGAATTCCTATAGTATTTTCCCTGTTTCTTGTGAAGACCAATGTAAAAAAAGTTTAGAGGGAAGTGTGAAGATCTTCTCAGGGTTAAAGGAAGACCTTATTCCTGAAGAAGCACTCCTAAATTTAAACCTGTTTGTAGGAATTTACTTCTCAATACATGGCTTTCTTGAGGAGCACACTAAAAGTCTGTTAGTAAATGCACATAGAGTCACCCCATGGTAGTCTTTGAGGCCTTCTGTCTTTCAGCACAGCTCCAGTTCTTGATAGTCTACCTTCTGGTACTTACCAATAAGTAGCTCCAGGTTGCTGTTTAGAATTAAAATGAAAATTATTTCTTCCCTCAGAAATATCTTGGAATGAGTTGTCCTGAGGATGAAATCTAGCTGAAGAAGTTCTGNGTTTTAATAGAGCAATAATGATTTGTGCCAGCTAAAGGCACATGGTGGGGTTTGGTCACTTAACACTCAGGGAACAGAAATCTGCTTCTTCTGATCTTTCAAATAGTGTCTGTAATTTTTTTTCCCTAAGTTATGTGTGCTCAGTGAGTTCTGTTGATATGAGAAGTGGTAATGTCACTCTTTGAGGAGTTTTATGGTTCACAGAAGGTAGGATTTGTATTGAGATAGACAGATAAGTGGATGTCTGGTGCCTGAACACAATGTATTACACAGATTGACCCAAAATTTTCAACACTAAAATCCCAAATGATAGACTGAGGAGATCTCTGTCTGGGAGATTTCTGATAGATTTTATCTCTTTCCTCTGATTAATAAAAGGCTTTAAAAGCATATTATCCCTCTCCCTTTGCCCAAATAACTGGCAAAGATCAGAGTAAAGCAGGATCAAAGCAAATAACTAGTCTACGTTTTCGCAGGTGTCAATGTAAAGGAAGTCAGACACACCACACTGGGAAGAGAAGAATACGTAGTTAGGGAGGTCTGTTTGCTTTCGGGTAAGGACCATTCATTGTGACAAAGGAGAAGGTGAATCCCATTGTCCATGTACTCAGTAAACACAAGAAAGGTAGCAATGATGCTCACTTCCCTCCAAAAAGCCAGCTCTAGGGCCACAGTGAGATCTGGGCTCACAGTATTCATGAAGAGGGAATGGAGAGGAGCAGAAACACTAGCTGATGGGAGTAGCGGATACGCCACCCTGTCATGCTGCCTGCAGAGCCTAGAGCTGCCTCCTAATGAATGTGAGTGGCTGGTCACAACTGGAGGCGAGATGTTCCCTGTTTGTTTGTTCTCCTCAGAGTGGCAGGGATCCACTCTCCATCAGAATAATCCAATTGAACAAAATGATTCATATTAGCAGGCACATCTGTCTGAGGCCAGAGCAGAACCCTGGTGTTAGTTTAATAAATGACGTTCATTAAACTCAGCTGAAAATATAATCTAGAGAGACTGATGGGGTGAACAGAGCAAAGAATAAGCAAAAGGAGTTAGCAATTATCAGATGTCATTTGTTCTACTCGTACCACAGAATCGGGGCTTGTTTGCAGAAATCTTAATTTCATTTTGCTGAAGCAGAATCCATCAGAGAAGATTATGCTGCAGCTATGATTCGTTTTTGTCAGAACTGGTAGGGAATGGGGCATTTTTCTTTTACCCTTTTCTACCAAACAGAGCACTAAAGGAACACAGAGCACAGCAGAGAGCCCAAAGAAAGGAAGGACGGAGGGACCAGTCTTGCCATTGCCATGACTGCTGAGTAAAATTCCTTGTGCTTGACGGAGCATGATGGCCTCCTGACATTTCCAGTGCTACACCAGTTGTAGATATTCCCAGATCCTGTTTTCCCTCCATACCAAAAGGGCACATAAGCACTCCCCACCTGGCTTCAGGAGCTAGTGGGAAAGAAGACGACAAGATTTCATAGACAAAGGAAAGGACACACAGAAACTGAGACAGTTCAGGCAGCCATCAGGTTCAGAGCTCAACTCTGATGGTCTTAGACTGCATCCTCCAGGCACAATTCACACTCCATTGCCAGCTTGGCTGGTTGCTTGGCATTAGTATTCCTGACCAGAAGTCTTCACATGAAACACTGAATCCAGAGGGCTTCTCCTAGGCAGGAGAGATGCCTTTCCCATTTCCCAGTGAGCAGAGACAAAATTCTTAGCCTTGACTTAAGCAATTTATGGTCAGCAGTTGAAAACTGACTGGACAAGCTGGTGTTTTTCTGAGCTGCCTTTGTTTTGTTTAGTTTTAATTTCTCCCCATAGGTCTTTGGTGTGCTCCAGAGGAAAGCAAGAAAGGCTTTTATATTTATAGGCTAACCTAGACAGCACTCAAACCCCAGGCAATCAGGAAAANTGGAGCTCTGATTCAGAGGAGGAAAGTCAATGGTCTTGCACACCAGCAGCAAGCAGCTAATTGGGTTTTGATTTGGGGGATTTTTTTCCTTTTCTTTTCCCCTGAGACTGCTCTCAATACACCCTTTGGCAAGAGGCTGAACACCTTCAATTTCCCATAGGATTATGTAAGAATGAGTAGCAAACATGAGCTGCTCTGGAGAGGATCAAAGTTGCTCTTTTCCTGGAGCGCAGAAGAGGGGAAGAGAGTTGCAAAGATTGGTAGCACCTTTCTGATACTTGCCAAGGTCTCTACCACCAGTAGCAGGCTTCGTTCACAGCCATAGAAGTGAGCAAGATATGAGCTCAATCTTACCTCTACCCCACTACCATTCCAAACTCAAGTGAATCCCTAGCCCTTAGGCACAGGATGGAGCCTAAAGACTCAGGCCGTTGTTTGTATAAGAGTGCTGAGAATCTTGCTGAATTCATTTTGACAAAGAAAGCCTCACCTGACATCTCATTGATGGCTGGTGTGAAATGATCTCTTGGGTGTCACCTTAGTTTCTCCTAAACACATCTCGGTACCATGCCAACCCCGATTGCTACCAAATCTGGTAAGTGTATTTGAAAGCTGAGGACTAGAAGAGGGAAGAGAAGTGAGAACTGTTGAAGCCCTGGGGATAGCCTCTCTAGACACATTGGTTAGTGTTACTGTCAAAGTCAATTTATGGTCGACTCCCACAATGTCTTTGTCATGTTGATGCTAAAAATGTAAACCAAAACAAAATAAACAAATCAAATTGACTTACGTAGATAATAGTCTTAGGTCCTTTCACAAAATTTCATGTCCTCAAATGACTGCAACGTTTTTCCAAATCCCAAACCAATGACTTCTATTAATGTTAAAATCATATAATGAAACTATAACGCTAAGACAGAGGCTAGACATCAGGCAGCCCTCTATATCTTATGGCAGATCATGTGGCAGGATTTCCATTTCCAGACACTCAGTGTGTCCCCCACCATCTCATTTCTGCCACCTGAACAGCTTGTGTGATAGCTTCCTGATATGTTTAAAGTCAGCTAGACCAGCAGTGATCTGCTGTCTCAGTTTTTTAAGGTGACCAGTTTGGTTTAGAGTAAAATGGATTAACAAGTAAAGCTCAGCTGAAGGGCTCCAGCCTTGGAGTTCATCCATGTGTGATCAGGGTATGATAGCATGCCCAGCCAGCACAGCTGCAGGCACAAGGGGGCAAGCTTCCTGAGCAAAGGCTGTCAAGGTGACAATGAACCAGGAACCCGAAGTTCTGAGGCTGATTAAACTCTTTACTGAATGCAAATGGCATTTGGAGTTTAATTTTTTAAATTATTAAAAGTATATCGAAATAATCTTGTGAGCCAACCACCATGAGAATGAAGAAACCATCACACTGTTTTTTCATTGTTCTCAAAAAATATTGTTTTGGTTTATATTTCTTTTTAAACTCTCAGATAAAAAGCTTTGATTATTTTTTTAAGCAGTCCTAATGTCTGACTGATCACTTGCATTTCCCACCAAGAAGCTTCAAGCAAAAACGTGTCCAGCTCTAAATTAGAATCATATAAATAACTCATCCATAGCAGTTAAATGAATCACATACATAAGTCACACACATAAGTGTTTCAGAATCAAATTCGAGGATACTAAAATTTGCCAAGAGCTATGAATTCTTCAAATGGAAAATGCTCCAAATATGGGGAGGAGTTTTCTTGTCTTTCTCAAATTTAGAATGAGCTATCATCTTCTCAGTGAAGCGTCTTGTTTCAGAAACATCCCACAAAAAGTGGCTTCAGCGGAGTGTTGGGTTTGTTTTTTTTAACATTAATAAACTTTAATAATTAATACAACTATGTAAGCTTATTAAGTAATCCTGGGATTTAATGAGTTTGAAATATTTGGGGCACCTCTTTCCACCTTACTGCTCCTTGCTGGAGGTACATTAGAGTTTTACTGCAATTAAAATGGAGCAGGAAACATTTTTACCTAATTGCACTGTGCACCTTGAAGGTAATTTGAAGCTGCAGGCAAAAAAAAAAAAAATCAGGAGTAATTGAGTATTGCAAGCTGGGAGCATGTGTTCCTGACTACATTCTGATTTAGAGGGTTACAGTGGTTGGGCATGGTGCTGAACAGGCTTGGCAAAGAAAGGTGAATTCTTACCCTTGGGGAATACTCCTGCTATATATCACAAGAAACCCACAAGTGCAAGGCCTCACATGGGATACGCTGCAACATACTAGTCCTGACACACAGGGCAGTAATACTGTGTGTTTGCTGCATCCACAAAGTCTTGCATGATCACGGGACACAGGGTGTCCCAGCCACCCTAACTGTGACAAGGCCACGTAGCTCCTGAATCCAGACTTGCTTCCTTCTGCTGGCAGGACCAGGCTTGGGGAGGTCACTGGTAACCCTTGCCAGGCGTTTCAGCTGAGAGAAGAGCTGCCGTCTTGATGCCTGCATACAATCCCCAAAACAGCATTAGCCAAAAATTCCTTCCTGCTCTCAGTGAGCAATTACAGAGCAAATTCCTCATTTCCAGCTTGGCAGACAGCTGTGGGCTATCATGTCTTGTGGAAGGCACTTGAGCTCCAGGTAGGGTTGATCAGACAACCTACCTGGAGATCACACACAACATAATCCTGCTTCCTAAAATGTATAAACTGGACTTGGTTTGGGGTCTTGAAATTATCCTTGGAGGTGCTGTTGTCTGGTAGGGAAAATGAAGAACATAACATCTCTATATATTGCTCAGAAAGAGGAGAGTAAAGCACTGGGTTCACAAGCATTTTGATAAGCTGTAGTCAGTCTACAAAGTGGGGGGGGGGAAAGCAGAACCAGAGGATACTGGGCACAGAGGCTTGCTCACAGCTTCTCAGTTAGACTTGGTTCTCTACCTTGTACGTTTTTTTAATTAAACTGTTGGTACAATGCTCATGAGATAGCAAAATCCTTGAGGCCCCCTTGTAATAAAGAACCTTTCATTATCTGTGGAAAGGTAGCTACCACACAGCTTAATTTCCTCTCCACCTAATATTCACCAGCAGCAAAAGTAAGAGTGAGTAATCTATACGAGGCAGGACAACTTCTCCTTGGGGCACAGGACACACTTATCTGACCATCAGGAATGGAAGAGGCTTCAGGCTTTGCTGGAACAGTAGTTATGTAACATGCATTTGACCTTTGCCATCACTACTGCCCTGTTCCCCAAAATGACCTGAGTTTATTGCACTAAGCTTTACTTGCAAAGCTCTTTATTGGTAAATGACAGGTGACAGAAGAATAGGGAGCCATGGCTATGTTTGTGTGAAAAAGAAAATACTGGATGTTGCTGAGGGCATTGGTTGTATCTGCTCAGCCCTTATTCACTGCTCCCTGCCGCAAGCCTAGTGCCTGACAGACCACAGCTCCCTCCCGCACCAACCCACTTTGCATCTCCAGCCCACCACTTTCTGGTGTCTACAGCACTCTGTGATCCCCATCACATTGTGACCACCACTCCTGCCACTTCTTGGGTACAGGCTGAAGAAAAGGAAGCACTGAGCAACAAACCAGTGACATTTTCTGACCATCCAGGCTGGCTTCTCCAGGAGCAGCCACTCTGTTGCAGTGCTTTTTCATCCACTGCTTAAGACTAATGGCTTTGGAAAAATAGATAAATCAGAGGCGACACAGCTATTGCTGCTTGACATTTTTTTCATCAAACTGGCTGGGGGAGGAGGGGGTGACCAAAAAGTGACATTTTGACCAAACTAGATGTTTCCACAGCAAATTTTCATTCTAGTAGATTAGAAAAGAAATGCCAACAGGACAAAAAACAAAACTGTCTTGATTAAAAATGTTGGCCTTGAAAATATTAAATTTCTGTTAAAAATGGACTAGTTTTCAGACTGATTGAAAAAAAATTAAAATTAATCTATTCTTCTGACCACCTCCCCACTCCAGGTTTGTTTTGCTTTTTAGCTAAAGTATGCACAGGAAGGAAAGACAAAATAATGACAATTTTCCCCTTGAAAATAATTCTCATTTTTCAACCAGCTCTTAATGTAGCATAGTTAAATGAGAGCAACTCTAGTAACAACACTGCACAGCAAGGAAGTAGTACAATTATTTGAAAGAAGGGCATTTCAACTTAAGAGCTATTTTTTGTCATCATCTTTAATTTACAAATGGGAAGAATGAGGCAGGATCATCAAGCATCTTAAAAAAAACAAAACAAAGCAAAAAAAACCAACATAAAAACTAACAGAGAAACATTAGTATTTGAAATGCTGGACTCTCATCTCCCTGTTAGACCACATTAGCTTCTCTGTCTGTATTTGTGTAATTGTCTCTGTTTGTTTGTATGTATATATAGTACCTCTGTATGTATACACATGTATGATATGTATGTGTGCATATTCATGTATATAAAGATTCATATGCACTGTCTCCTTTTCAACATTTGGATGTTAGAATTGAAGCAGCTGGAAAAAAGCTTTTTTTCTTTTCCTTTTTCTCTTTTCATCTTCCTTT
>VWZI01012350.1:63305-80318 GCA_013396835.1 Psilopogon haemacephalus | reverse complement strand
AAAAAATAAGACATTGCTTTAAAAAATCTGACTCAGAAAAAGAAAAAACCAATTAATTATTTAAGAACACATATATTTTAAAGTATATCATATTTATTATAATTTATTTTCACAGTCTTAAAACTTGATTTACGTCATTCTCACACTTGTTTGCATCAATCGAGTAATGTGATAATTGATTCTGATTCTTTATGTGGTTTTACTCTGATTTAATGTTCTTGTTTGGTTTTCATAGTAATTTTTATCTTGATCTCAATTTTTTTCCTTTCCTTTCTTTTTATTTTATTTTATTTTGATTTCATTTAGTTTACTCTTAATTCCCTATTGGGCCTCATCTTACAGTCCTTACTCTGTCAGAACTCCCATGGGGATGTAACGGGTATTTTGTCTGAGTAAGGACAGACAGACTGAGCCCACAGCTAGGAATTACAGACGTGTAACGCAGCTGCAGTTCCATACAACTGCTCTTTCACTCTCAATTCCCTAAAACTCCTTGTAATCTTCTGTAATTATTGAATGACGCTTTCCAGCTTAGCCCTAAATAAAGCACAGTTTAAAAAAAAAAAAAAGCCATGTTCTTTGCTTTTTGATGGTTTTCCTTAATGTGTTTGCTTTGAGAACAAAATGAATCTATTTCAACTCTTTCATTAATATACATTGTTTGAGTATGAGAACAAATCCCTTTGTTATATAAAACATATCTCAATGGATTGAATTAATGACACTGTTTCATTTAATGTCTGCTTGATATTCCACTGTGGTTTACCTTAAACCTAGTAGGTTAGAAGATCAAATAATGGTACACACAAATTAGAGTCACTGTAGCTGCCATTTGAAGCCTGTTGTTTGATTTCACACTCATGGTTTTTTCATGCTGATAAGTATAAAGGCCAAAGCTCAGGCCATTGTTCCTTTTGCTGCTTTGGGAAAACCTTCTGAAATTCATCAGTCTCTAGAGATGAGGTTCAATTTTTTTTCCTGAACATCCTTCACATCTTACCTTTTGAATGTTCATGTTGGGTTTTTTTTTATTTTTCCCCTGGAAATGGTTGTACCACATCAGCTGAGCTGAGGCTGGGGCTGAAATGAATAGAGTGACAGATGAATGGCAAAGAAGTGAATGGAGGTAAGTCCATTGCCTGGGATGCAGGCAAACCTGCTCCTTGCCCACTTCACTCTCTTGGGTGCCTCTGTACAACAGGTATGAGGCTCTGGAGAGGAAGGCCAGTCAACAGAGGATATAGATGACAGAAAGGGCTATGACCTGTATCACAACCTTTCTATCCACAAGAACAAAAAGAAAGGTAATACTTGTAGATGGCTGCATCACAGTGGAAAAGAGGGTCCAATATACTGAGCAGAACCTCCTTGTAAGGAAATCTGGTGCCTCCCTGGAGCCCAGGTTAAGGATGTCGCTTCTTAGGATGGCACAGCCCTCAGACTGCTATCTGCTACTGATTTCCATGTAGGTGAAGAGGAAAGAGTAAGCTGTATTCCAAGTGCAATCAGAAGAAACTTCAGGCCTTGGGATGGTTAGTGAGGGATTCTGGGGCACATGGTATTTTTTGATCCCTCTTTCCAGGTGCAGGCAGTGACACTAGAGAGAGCAGACAGTTCCAGTCTATTAACATATGGATCTGTGGGTGATGTCAACACAGCTTTGGTTTGTTTGAAAATCGGGTGGCCTACACAGCACCAGGATTGCTGGTGTCAAATGAGAGTCATCTTTCTCAAAGAGGGTGCAAAGTCTTTGCTCAAGAGCTTGAGAGGCTCATTGATATGAGTTTAAACTAGATGTGAAGGGAGGTCTAGGTTGATAGGGACCTCCAAAGGTCATCTAGTCCAACACCCAATAAAGATCAGACTTGCCCATGACAAGCTGTGGGATGACACAGCAGGTTTAAAGGGAGAGGAATGCTAGTAAGGATCCTCAACTTGTTGGCCTGAGGCATGAGTGGGACAGAGCAGTGCAGATAAACTCCTACAGAGAGAAATGAGGAGGTCCTGAGGTAGTAGGAGCCAACAGAGAAACATCAGTGAAACACCTCAATGGAATTAAGTTGGTGTTCGTCTAAGAAAGTGAGACAGCCAACAGCTCATCTGAAGTGCCTCTGCATGAATGCACACAATATGGGCAACAAATAGGAGCATCTGGGTGATACCATGTTTGCTAGAAAGCTCCAAGCTGATTGCCAGTACTAAAATTTGGTGCCATGAATCCAATGGCAGGAGTGTAGCTGTTCAGAAGGGGCAGGCAAGCAAGGAGGGGGATGTGTCAAGAAATGAATAGAGTGTGAGGAGCTGTCTCTTAGGAATAGCCATGAACAGGTCAAGACTTTATGGGTAAGATTTAGAAACTGAGGCTACAAAGGAAACTGTGTGGTTGCTGTCTACTACAGGCTGCCCAATAATGTTGAGCCTGATGATGAAGCATATTATTCCAGCTAGAAAAATCTTCTCTCTCATAGTCTCTTGTCCTACTGAGGGAATTCAACCACACCAACATCTTTTGGAAAAATAGCACAGTGACCTGTAGGAAATCATGGAGACTCCTGGAGTGGAACGTGAACCAATAATGTGCTCTCACAGCCTAGAAGGCCAATTGCATTATACAGGACACCAAAATAAGCATGGCCAGTAGGTCAAGGAAGGCAATTCTGCCACTCTACTCCAGTCTGAGACTTCGTCTGGAGTACTGCACTCAGCTTTGGCACCCTCTATACAAGGACATGGACCTGATGAAGTGGGTCCAGAGGAGAGCCAAGAAAATGATCAGAGGGGTGGAACATGTCTCCTACAAGGACAATTGGTGTTGTTTAGCCTAGAGAACAGAAGGCTGAAATCGTATTGTAGTCATTCAATATTTAAAGGGAGCCTATAACAAATACAGGGTCAATCTTTTTTAGAAACAGGTGATGATTTTAAGCCAAAAGAGGGGATATTCAGACTAGATACATGGAACGATTTTTTAAACTGTGAGGGTGGTAGTAAACTCTCACTGGTTGCACAGACAGGCAAGGTGGAATCCACTAGAAATAGCCAAGGGGGTTCTGAGCAACCTGATTTAGTTAAATATATCCCTGGTCACTGCCTGGGGTGAGGGCAGAGTTTGTCTAGATAACCCTTAAATGTCCCCTCCAGACTGAAGCATTTTCTGTTTCTATGATTCTAAGAAATCAGGAGCCTTTGCAATTTCTTCCTGATTCTTGCAGCCACATCTGCATTTGGACAAGTTGGACAAGTTGCACCAGTTAAATCCATTTCTAAATGAGACTCATGGTGCTTGTCCATAATTTGAACTCCACAGATGGAAGGAATTCTCTCAGTAAAAACTCTTGTTACTGCTATTACAAGTTACTAATATCTGTCCAGGACCATAGAAATAAAAGAAAATTAAATCAGGTGATGAATACAAAGTTGGAATATGGGCAGTAGTTTCTTTTTATCTGAAAGTAAAAGCAAATGCAGAAGAGTACCTACACCACCTCCACCTGCCTTTCAGCAGAAAGGTGCTCTGTAGTGACCTAAGAGGTCTAAAGATATAGGAACTGGCCACAGGTGTCACTAAGTCAGAAAATGAAGACTAGTTATCTAGTAAGCAGAGGTTTCTGCTACAAAGGCCTTTTAGCTTTCTGCTGTGAGATGTTGGAATGAGGAGAATAACTGGGATACATCTTCTGACCTGGGCCAGTTTGAGAATTAAGGGCAGGGCTGAGAAAGATCACCCTTCAAAGAAGGAATACCCCACATCAGGTAGAGAAGGCTATTTCCCACAGTGACACGGCAAAGGAATCAGTAAAAGGGACTGCCTGATTCCCTTCACACTCCTCTGCCTACTCTCCTCTGCGACCCACAAGATCCCCTGCCTATCTCAAGGCAGATGTTATGTGCCTACAGTGGATATGAGACTGTGGTGTATGTCTTGACATACCTGGAAGGATACAGCCATACTGTCCAAGTAGGATGGACTGCATCCCTGGGGCACCCAGCCTGGGATACCCAGCCTGGGACGCTTCTGATCACTAAGATGAATTTGGAGGCTGTCAGTTGATGATTGTGAGACCACATTTCAGTCTTGTTTCAGGTACCCTTCAACACATAGCAGATAAAATATCCAGTGCTGTGGAGCAAGCAATTCCCAACTGGAGGCCAGAAAATGCTATTAAAGCTACCTCCATGGCCCAGATTTGTATCTCTAAAAATATTTAACTTTTCAGGGATGCAGGGACAGACAGTGAAACAGGAGGGACCATGCACAGTCCTCTCACTTTTCTCCCAGAAATTTCCCATATATTTTACAAAAAAACCTCACATTGATCAAATCTTCAGGTTCTATATCCAAAAAGGAGAGAGGCACCACAATTCTGTCAGTTCACTACAGGTTCATTTACATTGGTGTGTCTGAACTAAGTGATGTTTAATTGTCACACTCAACTCTTTGGTTATTTTAGAAATGCAGACTAGGATGAGCTGAAGAACAAATGCAGGTATAACCTTATGGTTGATTTAAACACTCTCCTCCGGGCTGTGCAAACACACTGGCCCTGTTTTAATACTTAACTGCTTGTCCTATGGAGACTCTATGCTTCTTTCTAAAGGAACTTCACCCTTTATCACTGTAGGTGCTGTAAAGCAAAACAAATAAAGCTTTGCAATGTGGGGCTGTTTAGGAATGGGACTGTATTCCTGCATGTGGCAAGCAGCCAAAGAAATGCAGTGCCCCAGTCTGATGCAATGGATGTGAAGAGAAAGCCCAAGCCATCCTGAAAGCCTGTAGCTGCCAGCCCATATGGACCAGGATACAGCAGATCAGGAACACTCCATTACAGAGGTTCAAAAGCCACTGGTTGTTTGATGCTGACTCCTTATTTGTAGTTCCTAAATCACATTACTTGAAACTAAAGGTTTATTAAAGGTCAAATATACATCCTCCTCCAAAGCCCTGAGCAACTTGATCTAGTTAAAGATGTCTCTGTTGGACAAGATGGCCTTCGAGGGTTCCTTCCAACCCAATGCAATCTATGAATCTGTGCTCCTTGGAACTAGTGTGATTATAGTATACTGCAATCACATACCCATGAATAGCTGGGGGCAACATGTGGCACAAGTACAAGACATGGTTTGCAGTCATTCTTTCTGGAATCCCATGGAGACACTTCAACCACTAATCACATTTTTGTTTCTGTAAGAAAGCTGTAAATCCCTTCCTGGAGTCTCTTTTCCATACCAGCACTTCCTGACTTCTCCACAGAGCCATTCTTCCTTCACACACACAGGAAGAAACAATTAATCTCCCCATTTCCACCCCATCCCCACTCCAGACAGATGTCCATTAGACAGCTTGCTTTTATTGAGAGATGATCTGGGCTTTGGAGGAGGCTACAGAGCAATGCCTGTTTTTCCCTTCATGTAAGTAACATTTGGAAATGTCATTGCAAAGCAAGGTGAGGACTTTTCCCCTTGAATATTCCAGTTTCAAATAGCACATTTTCCCTGGTTCAGAATACACCTGGGCAGCAGCAGCCCCATGTGTTCAGAAGCATGTGAGGTGCTCATGGTTCCAAGAAGAAGTCACACACCACAGGGGTTGGGCAGATGGGAGGACACGTATCAACTGGAGTTTCAATCCAGTGTGCAAACACTACCAAGCAGCTTGCTGAATCTTATGCACACCATCACCTGGAAAAAGAAGCAACTGATGCCAGTGCCTAAGAAGGTAGCAAATTTTATTTAAACTACCTGGTTTGTCCTATCACTGCAGAGACAATGAAATAGGAACAAGCCATAGCCTCAAGTTAGCCAGCTGAGAGTAAAAATACCTTTTATAATAGCACTGTCCTGTGAGGCAATCAGCCCCTAAAATGGGTTTCAATCTCATAGCTGCCCTCTCACTACAATAAGCACTCATAGCAGAGCAACCACATCCTCCCCAGAAATTCCGAAGGTACCAAATTTTGGCCCTTGTGATCCATTTGTTAATTGAATGAGGTCACTCTAGTGTCTGGAGCAGGATATCTTCAACTAGACATTGTTGCTCAGAGCCCTATCCCTTTGCACACTTGCACTCACCATAAGTACTTTTCAAGCCTTTGTTAGTGCCCAACCAACCAAAACTCCTGCTGAGGAACTTGGATATCACTGTTACTGGTAAAATCACAGTAGGTTCTGCTGGCAAGAAACACTTTGGTAGCAAACTTCTCACCATGGCATTCATAAACCATCTTGCTAGGTCTTGATCTGATAAGTTCTGAATTTGTAATGGACTACCTCAATGGAGCACAGACTGGGGAAGGAGTTTCCTTGCCCACATACAGGTAAGCATTCCCAGTCTCATGATGTGCAGTGCATTCACATGAGATACAATTTAAAAAAGCTTAAGATTCTTCCTCTGTCCAGCTGGAACCTGGGCTTTGTCCAGTAACACAGAACAAGGCCTTGATTATACGACTGTAGAGCAGTCTAAGGAGGTATTCACAACTGTCATTGTTCTACCTCGTTTTGTTTAAAAGGTGGAAATATCAACAATGAGTGAATGACTCCATAACCTCTCCTAGGAGACCCAGGCTCCTAACACTGCTCCCATGGATGTGATGCACATTGTGGAGCACCCAGAACATCTCACCATTAGAAAAAGATACAGGCTCCTTGCTTGGTATACCTTAATCACGGAATCACAGAAAACATCTGGTTGGAAGATGCCTCAAAGATCTTCCAGTCCAACCCTCAATCCAGCTCTGAGGGGTCAACACTAAACCATGTGCCTAAGAACCAGGTCCACACACTGCTTAAACACCTCCATGGACTGTAACTCCACCACTGCCCTTGGCAGTGCATTCTGCTACTCATGGCACTCACCTGCCTGAATGGATTGCAGCTATTGATTTCAACCCTTAAAAAAGAGCCCTTAAAAACCATGCAAGTCTGCAGGCAGCTAGTGAGTGGGTGGGTCAGCTTTACCCTGCAGAAATCCACAGCACAGCACCTCAAAAATGGGTTACCCTTCTCTTTAGAGAGATAAAGGACTTAATCTTCTCCTCACTTTTTGAGGCAGATCAGATCACATGTTTTATTGTTCTCCATACGCAGCACAGATAATGAAACTGTCTAATTCAGTGCCGTTAATCCTACCAGATAGCAACACACCCACAAATTAGGCATCATGACTGTGATGCCTTATTTGTGATTTCATCCTCTGGAGGGTGAGGGAGACAATTCCACTTCAGTGAGCTAGAGAACAGACACCAAAACTGGAAACAGTTGTCAGAAGGCACACTGCACACACATTCTCCTACCAACTCCTACAAGGGAAGATTACCTCCTTTCAGCTAGAACAAAAGCTATTAAGTGAGAGAATAGTCCTAGCAATATTGCTGAACCATCTGTCATCAAGTGCTAGACATTAGCAATACCTTTTTAAAGCCAAGCCAATATAATACCACAGTCACTGCTACTATTGCACGTAAGTATGGACAGAAAGTGTCAGCCCAATTTCTCCTTGTTTTGACTCCTTCCTCTCAGTGTGTTCTGTTATTGCTGCTTTCTGAATCTACCCCAGAGCATGCCAGAGCACATGAGCTTTGGATGGCATACATCAAACTCATGCTTTGCATAACATTTCACACAAATGCACATGGATTTGCTCTAGGGAGCCAGCCTAGTTTGCTTTGAGGGAGGGTGAAGAGATATTTGTCCTTCTAACTCCAAGGGACACCTGCCCAGAACATCTACACTAGCATTGCATAGCCCAGTGGGGTCTGGGTCCCTGTGCATACCTCTACTAACTGATAAGAAGAAGAGCAGATACGTTTAAAATATGAGAAGACATATGAGATTAGACACTAGCAACCTGAGAAAAGTTGGCTGGCTGGCCATATCTTTGAGACCAGTTATTAGACTCCTCTGCCCAATATGAGAACCTGCTCAGGAGATGGTTTGGTGAGTGAATGTCAAAAGCCCTCTTCTGATGACTGATCTGCACAGAGTAGCCCCAGCCTAAACAGAATACAGAGCCAGAGACCTGCCTGGCTCTGCAGATCAAGTTCTGCAGTTCAAACAGGGGTTGTCCTGCATCTGGCTTATTTATATCTCTCCATTTCTAGACTAAAAGCCTGATCTTAAAGCTTTACTAAGTAAATATTTTCACTCCTTGACTACCAAGCTTTTGCAGTGCTGAGAGAGGGCTGAGTTTAGGTGAAATACTGGACATTTAAGGTGCTTTGTTTTCATAGAGGTTTAGGAATCCACATAAAGCCATACACTAGCCTGAAGACTTATAGGGGCTGGGGAATTTTTCTTTCCATGAAGGGGTTGATAACACCAAATGTCAAGTTTTAAGAAGGGTTTTAATCTGTCAGATTTTAAAAAGCACTACCTCCCACTAAATGCAAATGATGAAGAAAAGTGGGTAGAGGTCTCTGTAGCTGAAGTGAGAGGACCTTGCTTTGCATCTACACCAGATTGCTAGCGATAGGTATTTGTTATCCAGCTTCTTAGAAAGCCTTTCTACATAAACTTTTTGGATGGTCCTATTACAGAGGAGTCTATACCACAGAATCATAGAATTGTTTTGGTTGGCAAAGACCTCTAAATATCATCAAGCCCAACCGTCAGTCCAACACTATCATGGCCATTAAACTATGTCCTGATGTGCCATGCCTACATGTTTCTTGAACACCTTCAGGGACAGCGAATGCATCAGCTCTCTAGGGAGGCTATTCCAATGCCTGACCATCCTTTTAATACAGAATGTTTCCCTAATATGCAATCTAAACCTTCCCCCATGCAACTTCAGGCTATTTCCTATCATTTGATACTAGGGAAAAGAGACCAACCTCCACCTCACTACAACCTCCTTGTAGGCAGCTGTAGAGAACAATGAGGTCTTCCCTCTGCCTCCTTTTCTCCAGGCTAAACAACCCTATTTCCCTCAGGCACTCTTTATGACTGTTCTCCAGATTGTTCACCAGCTTTGTTGCCTGTCCCCAGACATGCTCTATATTTCTCAACGCCTTTCTTGTAGGGAGGGGCCCAAAACTAAACACTATACTCAAGGTGCAGCCTCATCAGTCCCAAGTACATAGCTAAGATCACTTCCCTATTCCTTCTGGCCACATTATTCCTGATACAGGCCAGGATGCTGTTGGCCTTCTTGGCCATCTGGGCACACTCCTGCTTTATCTTCAGCCTCCAGTTGATTAACACCCTCAGCCTTTTCTGTTGGACAGCTTTCCAGCCACTCTTCCCCAGCACTGTAGTGTTGCAAGGCTTGTGGTGACTCAAGTGCAGGACCTGGCACTTGGTTTTGTTCAGCTTCATACTACTGACTTCAAACCACTGACCAAGCCTGTTCAGGTCCTTCTTTAGAGCCTCCCTGTATTCAAAGAGACCAGCATCCCCACCTAACTTGATGTTGATGGTCTGTAAACTTACTGAGGCTTCACTCAATGCCCTCATCCAGATAATTGATAAAAATATTAAAGAGAACAGGCCCCAGTACTGAGGTCTGGGGTACACCATTTGACTGGCCACTGGAATTAACTCAGTTCAGCATAACTCTTCCTGTCTGATCATCCAGTTTTTTACTCAGCAAAGCCATGGGCTAGCATCTCCTTACTGAGCATCTCAGCCTTCACAAGTACAAGTTTCTGCAGAATTAACAGATATCACACACACATTGTAGAAGATAATAGCATTTACTGACGTGGCCAGTCAGTGTGGCGGTCTTAGGTCATAAGCTGGACTTGATGATCTCAGAGGTTTCTTCCAGACTCAATAATTCTCTGATTCTGTAAATTATGGAAAGTGGCTTGGTGAGAACTTTGGCCAGGTCCCTCAGTACGCTCAGGTGTATGACACCTGGCCCCATAGACTTGTGTACATCTAAATGATGCAGCAGGGCACTGTCAATCTGCTCTTCAATTATGGGGCCTTCATTCTGCTCTCCATCCCTATCTTCCATCTCTGGGGTCTAGGCATCCAGAAAATATCTGGTCTCACTGCTAAAGACAGAGCCTAAGAAGGTATTAAGGACATCAACCTTTTCCTTGTCCTGGACTGCAATGTTTCTCCTTGCATACAACAGAGGACAGAGGTTCTACTTAATCCTCCTTTTGATGCCAGTATATTTATAGAAGGATTTCCTCTCCTCTTTAATAGCTGAAGCCAAATTCATTTCTAACTGGGCTTTTTCTCTTCTAATTTTCTCCCTGGAATTTTCCAGTTGGGCTTCGGCCCTTCTGATTTTCTCCCATATCACTGCTCATGAACTCAGTTGGTGCTTCAGTTGCATATGCAGTAGAGGAAACAAGAAACAGGTGAGATCTGACTTCACAGAGATTAGTCCTCTGTGGCCTCAGGAAGCAGATTCACCTTATGTCTCCCACAGGTGAAGGACAGAGGTCGTGGCCAAGCATTACACCTGGATGAATCAGAAAACCTTTTCAGTGCAGACAGAAACCACTAAAGCTCAGCTATAAGGTAGTAACCAGAAGAAACCAGGCACAGTGGAAAGAAAAACAGATTATCCATGGTTTGTACTGACCATTTGAAATAGCTTCAGACATGGTCAGGTTCTGCATACTGAAGGGAAGTGCTGGAGTTTCTGTGCGGTTCATAGCTGAGTAGTAGTGACTTCCAGCCAAGACTGAGGTGTGTAAAGGCAACCACACCACAGGTTCAAAGACAGCAAGTTTCAGGGCTGCCAATCCACCTTCTCTCTCTGCATGGAAATGCAAATTCAGTTCAGTAAAATAAAAATAGGGTACAGGTCAGGGAAGCAGTTACTGGTCATTGTCATCTGATTGGAACAGAAATTATAGACAACAAAGATTGAGAACTTCAGCCTTCTGACTGCATGGCTCACCTGTACAAAGTGCACCTGGACCTGCATCTGGGTCAAGACAATCCCAAGCACAAATACAGAATGGGTAGTGACTGGCTGGAGAGCAGCCCTGAGGAGAAGGACTTGGGGGTGCTGGTGGACAAAAAGCTCAACATGAGCCTGCAGTGTACACTTGCAGCTCAGAAAGCCAACCAGATCCTGGGCTGCATCAGGAGAAGTGTGGCCAGCAGGTCGAGGGAGGTGATTCTCCCCCTCTACTCCACTCTGGTGAGACCCCACCTGGAGTACTGCATCCAGTTCTGGAGTCCCTATTACAAGAGGGATGTGGACATGCTGGAGCATGTCCAGACAAGGGCCACAAGGATGATCAGAGGGCTGCAGCACCNAGTGACAGGACTAGGGGGATTGGAGCAAAGCTGGAGGTGAGGAGATGTGAGGAGGAAGTTCTTCAGCACGAGATTGGTGAGAGCCTGGAATGGGTTGCCCAGGGGGTGGTTGGGGTCACATCCCTGGAGGTGTTTAAGGCCAGGCTAGATGAGGCTCTGGCCAGCCTGATCTAGGGTAGGGTGTCCCTGGGCATGGCAGGGGGGTTGCAACAAGATGATCCTTGTGGTCTCTTCCAAACCTGACTGATTCTATGCTTCTAAGTGACTGAAGTGGAGATCGAGCAGGTGTAAGTGGTGGGATGGATCACTGTGAATGGAAAATAGTTAACAAATTTCTTGTATGACCTGCCCTGGTTGCTGTGAAGTTGCAGAGTTTTCGTGGTGACTAGAAACGCAAATGAAGCATGAACTCTGCTCCTCAAATTTTTCCAGTGCCTGGTCCTTTGTAGAGCTCCTCCCAGGTTTTTCCAAGTGGTGTTCTCTCAAAAGCATTCAGCAATAGAAGAAAAAAAAAGAAAAAGAAAAAGTTAATAGAAACCGTTAAACTGCTTCCAGTGAACACCTTACAGAAGTCAGCAAGAAACTGCAATTTCTTTCCAATATAAAGGTCATTTAGCACTGGATACAGAAAAATTCTACTGTGTCAAAGACGCAGGAATATCCTGTCCCAACATGCCTTTCTTTTACCCAACAAAAACTGTGTTCAGTGTGACAAGTTGTAATAGACAAACAGCTATTCTCTGCCATTCTTCTCTGTGAAAACCCCTTTGGCCCCTTACTCTATCAAGCCTGAAGTCATTCCTGTGGCAACAAGATCAACATAATTTTTTTGCATTTTTCTTCCAACAGTTAAATTATTTATGAGCTTTGAAAATAATCCCACTTTGTCTTCTGACCCTAGTTTTGCATATATACATGTCTTTTTCCGTGTCAGCCCCCGTGAATTCTTCAGTGAAAATATGCATTCATTAGAAAAACATTTCAAGGTATTTTTTTCTCTCCTCTTTATCTACTTGTTTGAATATGTTGTAAACTTGATTAATGTTGCCTTCTAATCTCTTTTTTTCTAGAGAGAACACCTGGAGCTCTTTTAACCTGCCTCAAATAAAAAATAAAATGCAAAATCCGAACAACCCAAGCGGCAATGTCACACTTCCACAACCTTTTCCACTCCCTGGGCATCCTTCTAGGAGAGTGGACGCATGGGCAAAACCTGTGTCAATGAACCTACAGAGTCACTGTTTTCAGCTAAAGCCCCCTTCCTCGTGCCCCCAGTAGCCTGCTCAGTTTTTATGCTCTCTCTGACTAGGATAGTTTGGGGAGATTTATGACAGCAATTCTTCTGGTTCCTTTCACAATGTGTTTTCTGCTATTCTCATCTATAGCTCTGCCAACATGCATCATTTATTTAATACCAGTCAGTAGCCACATTAAACCTTTCTTTTTATTTTTGAGGACATTTCTTTCTGTACCTGGAGAAATTGTGCAGGTAAATAAAATCAGAGCCAACAGTCTTGGACCTGCCTTTTCCACCTCCATCCAAAGTTTTCCATGGGCATTAATCATCCTTGAACTAGAATTCTTCTCATTTAATTATGCTAATATCGCCATAATTTCACACTCGTTAACAGCAATTGAGTTTCAGTCTCTGCAGATGGTGGAGCTGGACAGTTACCAAGCCACATGCCATCTTGAGAGAAGTGTATGGACCACTGCATAGCCTACGACAGTGTCGCTCATCACTGTTTCTGCATTGCATCACTTCACTTTACACGTTTGTGAGATGACATACAGCTTTGCCTCTTGGTGGTTTTAAGGTTTACAAAGGAGATTTTTAGAAGCAGGGAAAAAAAAAAAAAGAAAAAAAAAAAGGAGTTCATTGTCTATCCAGCTCATTCTTGTTAAAAAGCAACCTTGAGAACTTCAGGTGAAAGCTTTAGAGGGAACCATTATTGATTTAGAGTGACTACAAAGAGGACAGACCCTTCACAAGAAGCCACACAGAGAAGACAAGGGACAACACATGCAAGAACTTTTTTTTACAGTGGGAACAATCAGTCATTGGATGTACTAGAATCCCCATCACTGTTTGAAGGTGTAATTGGGCAAGGTGCTAGATAATCTCACCTAGGATCTCTTTCCCATGAATAGGTTGGATCTGGTGATCTTTCCAGGTCCCTTCCAACAAGATTTTCCATATTCCCATGGCTTCACGATTGCTGTAGATGTGCATGTTGCCATACACCATGACTTCAAATTTATATACCAAATGTATGAGAAGAGCAGGTATAAAAACCAAAATGCAGCAATGCTGATAGGAACAGCCTTCAGTGGTTTTCTTGTACAGCTTCCTACTCAAGGCAGGTCTGTTTTCTAACCAGGTTTCTCATTGGTGTTAGGAAATAAAGCCATCAAAGTCTGTACAGGTAGATTTACACAACCACAATTACACCTACATTGTGGGGCAGGCACCAAATGCAACCCATTCCTCACCACTGTCCAACCTGGTAGATCTATCAGGACTTTACTGGACCAGGTTTCTTTTCAAGGAAATCTCATGTGGGTAGGGAGAGCTGTGAGAACAAAAACATTTGCCCAAAGAAGTGCTGGGGTGTATAAAAGGACAAGAAATTTAGTGCACATTATGGGGAACTACTGTGCCTCACACAGTAGTTCCAGTTCCACCCAATGGAAGATAAGTGGCTTTCCCACTTGCACACTGATTAGCTTATCACTGGCTGCCCTCATCAGGCCAAGTCTAGTCTTACTGCTTGTGAATCTAAGCCAGGGTATGTTGCATGCACAGCTCCAGTACTAGAACTAATCTTAGAGATGAGGGAAGGATGACTTGAGGAACTGTCACTACCCCTTGACAATACACAGAGGAAGCCTCAACTTAGAGCTGGCTACAGGTCAAAAATCAATACGGCATAAACTGAGCTGCACCAGTCTTGAAGGAAGGGCCTGACANACTTCAGGCTTCTGAGATGGAGAACACATTAGCATCTCTTCAGGAGATGATATCTGAATAGCTTCTGATGCAACTGTTCCATCTTCCCAATCCATTTGACAGCTGACCTCCCTGAAAATTTGATAAAACACAGATGGTAGCTGCATAGCCAAGGTAAATATGAAATGGTCTCTGTGACAGTCCAGAAAAGTTACTGTATTCCCACCCCTCTGTGCTCAGAACTCCCTAATTCAGAGAGCAGTCTAGGATCCCAGCCAGACTTTTCTTCGCCTGAGCATTTTAAGCACACCAGGAGTGAAGAGGCACCATAGCTGGAAAGGTGCCAGATTTTGTGCTGCAGCGTGTCTTCTGAAGACATTTTTAGGGTATAGTCTTAATCCATGCCACAGACTTCGTTTTCTTTCATAATTTCTTGTATTTGTGACTGGAAAGAATTAATTCAGGTACAACCATGCACAACAACATTCAAATAAATTATCTGCCAGTGCTCAAGAGCTGGAAATGAGTGTGACATGAAAACCAGCACAAAACCAACTGTCTTTATGTCAGATATAGAATAGATTCATAAAAGTATCATAGAACCATGGAATCATAGAGTCATGGAATCACAGAATCATAGAATCACAGAATCATAGAATCATAATCATAGAATCAGACAGGTTTGGATGGAACCACAAGGATCATCCAGTTCCAACCCCCCTGCCATGGGCAGAGACACCTCACACTAGATCAGACTGTCCAGAGTCTCACCTTGTACTTTGGGGTGGCTGATTTGGTGGGAAATGAATTAAAACCTCTGTGTGTATGTGTGAGAGAGAGAGAGTCACCTCTTAAGGGCAAAAAGTCTTCAATTCTGCTTGCTGATCAGGTTGACACCAGTATTTATGCTGATGGGCAATAAGGGCAGTTCTGACTCCAACCTGTTTTCCAGAAAGCATTAATGTTACCTCACTGTGTGCTATTTGAGTCAGCGCACGACAGCAGGGGTTGAGTAAGACGGTTGCTCCGCACTCTGCGACAGAGTACCAACACTTACTAAATTATGCTGTTAAATACTGTAGTATGGCTATAAAATACAATGAAGGCCTGTGGAAAGGTGCCAGCCCTTTTCTGAGAAGGAGAGAGCACTTTTTGGAACCCTGCCTGCGGCCCGTAATTTTCACTTCCTCCCACTACCATGTGAAGTGACATGAAAGGACTTGTAAAGTCAAGTCCAGGAGACTGGTGGTGATTTGGAGGAGTAAAGCTAAAGTTAGATCGTTGACAGTAGCTTTTGACCAACTTGAACTGCATGGGGAAAGAAGAAGGGAGCCAAATCTGACACAACTCTCTAGCAGATATGGAAAACATACATTTTACAGCCCAGATGGGGCCAAAGTGTTCAAAATACAGACATTTTTAATAGAGGAAACTGTCGATTCATGAACAGAGAAACTTTTCAGACACATTGGCAACTACTAAGATATTTCAGTCTTTCATGGGAAACAGCATTCAGTGAAGGAAAAGAGCCAGCAGCAGAGGATGGAAGCACAGCTTACACAAACAGTCTTCCGTCAGGTAGTGCAGCAATTCACATGAGCCCTAATACAAATAACAATGTCCTTTAAATCTAGAAGGTTCAAAATTAAGTCACTGGGCTTTCTTATTATTATTATTCTTAATTACTAAGGAGGTAAAGGATGGGAGAGAAGTCAAGACTGACTTTTCCTTGTGGAAAACATTTCAGTAGGAATGATTTGTCCTTTTCCAGTAAACATGACCCAAGTGCCATGTCTGCACATATTCAAAAAATATGTAGACATGTCACTTTGGAACATGATCAGGCCATGGTTGGTGTTTGGTTGATGGTTGGATTCAATTATCTCAGAGGTCTTTTCCAGCCTAAACAATGCTGTGATTCTATGGTAACCTGATCTGTCACACTGTATGGGTGCCTAGAATCCTTCATTCCATGCACAGAGACCAACTGATAGTGCCTGACCCACAAAGCTTAAAACATAATTGAAGAATAACAACAAAGACAATAGATGCCAACTATTCAGGTCAACAGAGAAAAACATTGTGTCAGACCCTGACAAACAACAGACACAGTATGCTCCCTGCCTGTTAGCTACCACACTCCAATAGAGCACTATATTTAGTTTATCAGAGGAAAGGTAAACCAGAGGAAGAGAATGATGACATAGAGGGGTGAGCAAAACCTCAGGAGACTTGTCCTGTCTTGAGCTGCAGCAGGGTTAATTTTCTTCCTAGTAGCTGGTACAATGCTGTGTTTTAGATTTAGCATAAGAAGGACACTGATGACACACTGATATTTTAGATGTTGCTACACAGTGCTCGTCCTGAGTTCATTTCTTATTTTCCCATGCTCTGCCAGTAAGCAGGTGTACAGGTTGCTGGGAGGGAAGTGTGGCCTGAAAAGCTGGCCCAGGCTAGCCAAAGGGATATTCCATGTCATAGAACATACCTCTCAGTGTATAAACTGGGGGGAGTTGGCCAGGAGGGCTGATCACTGCTAGAACATTGGTCACCAAGAAGTGAACAATTTCATTGTACATTGCCTTTACTTGAGCTTCATTTCTCTATGTTGTTTTAGAATCATAGAATCATAGAATGGTTTAGGTTGGAAGAGACCTCAAAGATCATCCAGTTCCAACACCCTGCCATAGGTGTGGACACCTCCCACTAGAATAGGTCGCTCAAGACCTCATCCAGCTTGGCCTTGAACACCTCCAGGGAGGGAGCAGACACAACCTCCCTGGGCAACCCATTCCAGTGCCTCACAACCCTCACTGTGAAGAACTTCCTCCTAACAT
>VWZI01012350.1:4398-33152 GCA_013396835.1 Psilopogon haemacephalus | reverse complement strand
ATTTTTTTTTTTTTTTTTTTTTTTTAAGAGCAGGTGAAAGCTCCATGGCATCACTGTGGCTTCATACAGACCAGAATTGCTTGTCCCATTTTACAAAGCATCCTGGTTCTTACACACCTTCCACCCCTCTCAAAACAACTGTGAAGGCAGACAGGCCCAGTGCCATCACACCCAGACTCAGTATCTCAGGGCTTGTCCACACTAGGTCATTAAGTTTGAATTAAATAAGATATAGCATAAAACAGTGTGCTGGTTTGAACTGATTGGAGGACTTGAATGAGAAATTAGACTATAGGCTGAGAAAGAAAAATATTCCAATGTCTCCTTCACTCATTCGCTTACCAAACAAAGATAAGACAAACTACTTTCCACAACAGCTGCTGCTGCATCTCTCTCCCTGCCTTCTTAGCTGGATCCGAATAACTTCTAACTACTTTCCTGCTGCTAATCCTCTTGGCTGATCTACTTTCACTTATCTGACATGTAAGACAGATGGTGAGATAAGATTGGGAAGTGGGGAAGGTGGTAGGGTGGTTGAAAACCCCCTCTTAGGGACTCTGATCTCTGGGAGGGGTGTGGTGTGTCTGTATTACCTTTCCCCTGTATATATCTGTAAATATCTGTTATATATTGTAAATATCTGCTTGTATATTGTGCAGAGCTGTAATATAAAACTCCATTCCTTAACTTACAGCTGACTGAGTCTAGCCTGGGTTATTTCAAAAGTGTAGGGGAATAGGTAACTGACGAACCATCACAAACAGATTAGTCAAACCACACTGGCAGTTCCTCAGACATCTTCAAGTGATGGCAACAAGATCTCTTATCTCTTATTTTAAATGTATCTTAATTCTGAGTTTTGAAATAGGGTCCTGGTGCAGTTTAATTAATCCCCTTTAAAAGTGAATCTAAATTAACTTCCCCATGGGTTCCAGAGTAGACAAATGCCCTTACATAACTACATGGCTTAATGTTCAGAACGAGATGAAATTCTTCCAAGATGAGCTGCTAAACCCCACCTGAAGATTTCATTTTCCTTATTACTGGGTGATGGAGGAAATGTTGCAATTCAGAAGGTAACTATAGGCAGTACAGTCATGCTCATGGTTTGATTGTAAGTTTGATGATGAAGTGGAGAGGTCACAGCACTTGGAATGAAGTGGCAGAATGATATTTTCATCTCCCCCGTAAGTTTACAGTTTTAACAAACATTGCGAGAAAAGCTTTGAAGTGCGATTTTTTAAAAAGCCAAAACAAGACCTCGAATGTATTAGCATTTTTCTAAATCACTTTTATTTTTTTTTTAAACATGTAGTTGGCAGTATAATATAAAAAAAGCATCTGCAAAACACTATGTACTAGTTGAATAGACCAAATGTTTAGGAAGTGAGCCAGAAAAATGTTCATAGCGCTGTTTATCAGCCGATAAGTTTAATCACAAATCCAGAACTAAAAAAGTATGCTCAATGGAAATTTCACAGTGGACACATAGTAGGAATGGGTCTGAGCCAAAAANNNNATATATATATATATAATAAATTCAGGCATCAGGATCCTGGGTGTCACTCTGAAATTCACAGTGACGCAACAAGAGTGAAAAGCCTGGATTTAAGCACCACTCAGTTCAGAGTACTAAAAATGTCTGTGAGACCCAAAGCTCCAGCTTAAGAGGAACAGGGATCTGCTGGAGAGCCTCCAGCAGAGGGCTATGAGGATGATAAGGGGACTGGAGCACATCCTTTACAAGGAGAGGCTGAGGGACCTGGGGCTTTTCAGTCTGGAGAAAAGACTGAGAGGGGATTTAACAAATCTTTATAAATATCTGAGGGCTGGGGATCAGGACACGGCCCAGGGGACAGGCTCTGCTCACTTGCTACATGGGATAGGACAAGGAGCAATGGATGTACGTTGCAGAACAGGAGGTTCCAGCTCAACACAAGGGGGAACTGCTTCACTTTAAGGGTCACAGAGCACTGGAACAGGCTCCCCAGAGGGTTTGTGGAGTCTCCTTCTCTGGAGACTTCCAAGGCCTGTCTGGATGTGCTCCTGTATGACCTGAGCTAGATTGTATGGTCTTGCTCTGGCAAGGGCGTTGGACTTCATGACCTCTTTGGGTCCCTTCCAACCCCTGACATCCTGTGATCCTTGGTTGAACAAAACTAACTTGCTTTCACACAAAATAAGGTCACTGGAGGTCAGAAACTTTGACTGCATTTCACACAATCTCTGTGCTTCCTGTATAATTAGTTAAACAGATTTTCTCACTCAAGTTCATGACAAACCACATCCATTAGTCATGTTGATTGACATACATACATACATACCACAACAAACTGACTTACCTCTAACTTCAATGGGGAAAAAAAAAACAACAACATATTGTATACCTGGTAGAATCAAACAGACATCCCAGCTTTGCCCATGTTTGGTCACCAAAGGTGGCCAAAGGGCAGTTTCACAGCTGACGAACCCACTCTACACCCAGGGATGCCACTGCCAGCTCAAATGAGAATTGCCAGTGCCGTGGCAATTTGAAATTCAGCAGCACCATGCACACAGAATAGGCAGAGAGGTGAGATGATCTAGCAGGTACCAAGAAATTCATGCTGACAAACCTGTTTTAACCAGTCCTGGTCAACAAATATCTGACTTTTTGCGACTCGCTCTTTTCCCATTTGTCAATATCTGCCTTCCTCCCATTCAGTGACCAGGTCTGCACATGCCTTCTATGACTCCAACAAGAAGAGTTTTTCCTTTTCTGTGTTGTGGTTGTTCTTTGAGTATTTGTTTTTGTTGTTGTTGTTTTGGTTTCTGTGTTGGTTTTTGGGTTTCAGTTGTCGGTTTTTTGTTTTTTGGGTTTTTTTTAGACTAGACTAGACTAGACTAGACTAGACTAGACTAGACTAGACTAGACTAGACTAGACTAGACTAGACTAGAATAGAATAGAATAGAATAGAATAGAATAGAATAGAATAGAATAGAATAGAATAGAATCAGCCAGGTTGGAAGAGACTTCCACGATCATCTAGTCCAACCTATCACCCAGCCCCATCCAATCTTTTCTTGAACACCTCCAGGGGATGTTGTTGGTTTGTTGTTTCTTGTGGTGGTGGTGGGGCATACTTTGGGTTTTGTTCATTATGTGGGGCTTGGCTGTCCAGTAATTCTGTTCAGAGCTCCACCCCTGGCAGCCAGTGAGCCTCAGCTGTAGGTAACCCCGGATTCTAGGTCACACACAGTCATGTTGCACAGAAATTATCTAAAAGAATAGACTGCAGTTCTGCAAGTGCCTGCATTTATTAAGTGAAGTCACTGATTGTTTTCTGCAGCATTAAAAGTGAGCTGGAATACAGTGGATGTATTTATCACTACTAAGCAGATACTGGACCTTCCTTCAGCTCCCCCTCTTTTCTTTATTCAATTAGAGCCCAGAGCACATACAGGTACCCCAGGATCCACAGAGCACACACAGAATCCCCAGGATGGGCTGTCCCCTCTCCATGGAGTAGTGGTTCATCTCCCAGCAGTGGTGGATTTCAGCCAACAGGGACCAAGGAAACAGAATCCCGAAGTAGGAGAGGGAGAGATGAACTGATGACGGGACTGCAGGTAGGACACATCTACTGGAATTGACAAAGAAGAGGTGATGGTATTAGACCTGTTTGGACTAAAAGGAGAAGCACAAATAAGGAGGAACCAGCAGAGGGACTCATGGAGGTTTCTCCATAGCTTTCCCTGGACTTAGGTTCTGGGGTAAGAGTAGGGCTGCAATAAGCTGCAGAAACTGATGCCAGAAATGACACCCAGCATTGCACAGGGTGTAAGGTGCAGTGCAGAGAAGCCCGGGTCCAGTCACAGCTCATAAGGCAGTGCTCTGTTACTGCTCCCTGACACCCTGGGGATCCTCAGCAGAGAAATGAGACCCCGGATTTATCCCTCTTTTCCAATTAGCCTCATTCCCCTGCCTCCTCTCCTTCCTCCCTGCTGGAATCAATCCTCGTCCTGGCATTTTAAAGGGCAATGTGCACGTTTTATGACTGTCCTCTATAAAACCATTCTACATGATAACACATCCAGCCCTTTATTAGCGACGTTTGGCAAGTTTATTGGCCAGACATTTTTCTGCACTGACAGATGAGGTCCTGCCATCACTTCTGTGCACACGTGGGGCCCTCTCCTGTCTTGTCCCTCTTCCGAGCCATCCAGTCTCGTGGCAGCTCAGGTCATCCTCTGTACACCACCAGCCACATCCCTGGGAAGGTGAAGCCATGGGGATGTCTTGCTTCTCACCCACAGCCAGGTGAGGGGCAGCAGCAGCAGGGTCCCATCCCCTGAAAAACAGCTGCATTTAGCTACTCCCTGATGCACGCACACCCACCAAAGACCTGTTAACTCTTTAGAACCAGCAAATGCTCTTGTCTGCATGCATGGACATCCTGGGGAGCAGATTATCACATAGCAAGACAGTTCTGCACAACTCCTCCTTTCTGTACAGTAGGGAAATTAGAAGGCTTTGGGCAGGTTGTAAGGAGAGGTAATCACTCCCATTATGTACTAGGAACTAGGACTTTGCAATTTTGGACACTGTCCTGTTTTGCCCCACTCAACCCCAATCCCAAGATCACAAACGTGAGCCCTGGTTCTTGCTGCTCTCCATGATGAGACAAATCAGGTTGGATCAAAAGCAGATGCGGCAGAGGGCTTCGACCTTCCAAGAAAGCCACAATCATGCTGCTGAAGTGTATTTTTATTAGACTTCAGATGCTGGTGCCACAAAAGGGTGTGTCTATGCCTAGCTGCCTCTCCACCCACCTATAAGCACCCTGGTGAAGCCAGGAGGACTTAATGTAAAGCTAGATGTGAATTTTATCATATTGTGTTCACAGCCACCCACAAACAAAATAGCAAGTGGAAGAGCCAGCAGTAGTTTAACGAGGAGTCAAAGATTAACAACATATTCCAAACTTTATCTACATGCTTACCTGGTACTTACTCTGTTGCGGCACATCAAGTGGAACTGGCAGCCACTATGCATCCATTCCCCACACACCATCACAGTCAGGGTGGACAAAGTCCCTGAGAAAAAGCTACATGAAGTGCCTAAGGTCAAGAAGGGGAAGGGTGACCCTCAGCTGAGGAGAAAGCCTGCAGCCTAGGTTCTGCTCTAGAGAGGTACTGCTTTGCCAGCCACCCTCCCAGTTCAGACATTCCAAGTCACCTTTCAAGTGTTTTCATCATACATTGCACAGGAAAACAGAGATGAATGTGATTCCCATTCTGCAAGGAGTTTTCCACCCAACTGCTGGTTTCACTCTCTGACTTGACTCTTTGTAACTTGTTTAACTCTTGACCATGCCACTGGGAATGATGCTGGGCTCTCCACACCTGCCAGCCTCTTGCCCAGTGTTGGTCAACATGTCACATTCCCAGGATGTGTTATTCTTAAGTACTGTAAATCTCTCACTATTATTCTCCCACTTGATATAGTGAGCTGTGTCATTTTGAAAGGAAATACATAACAGTATATTAAAGAAATCATGGATCTCCTCATTCACATTTAAAACAAATTTATTACAATGTAAGAAACCCTGAATAGCATGAATTTATTATAATGATTTAAGGCTTCTGGCACTTGAGTTAAAAATGTCTCCCTTGAAAACACAGCAAATTAATATAGTTTACCATTTCCAAAGTTATATAAATCCAAGATGCCTAAATCAACAGTATGCTGAATAAGGTTATTGTTGCTCAGCCAGAGCTTGGTATCACAGTTCAGAAGGAAGGGAAAAGTATAGAAAAAGGGATTTTTTTTTTTTTGTTTACCTTTCCCTCCCTTCCACCACCCTAGGCTAAATCTGTTCTGTGAAAGTCAGACCAATGTGAAATGGACAAATGCAGCTGTGGCCTTCACCACTCTAGTATTTCCCCAGAGTGCCTCTAACACATGCTCCCCGTTGCTTTCAGTCACAAAGTTTTAATTTGACTGCAAACCCAGGAACTGAGATGTTTCTGTTCGCTATCTCCAGCTCTGCTATGGTCTCTCAAGTCCAGGGCAAACCTGGTCCTTTCTCCTCCGCAGTGCTGGGGAGTGTGTGAGTCAGCCATGACTGCAGTCGCAGTGTTAAATAACCCTCACTGTAAAGCTGCTATGCAATTATTCAGATGAGCCATACTCCCTCTTTTCAGGGGTCTCCTGAGAAGAACTCGGAAAAAAATTAGAACTCCAACTCAGGAAATGCAGAAAGCAATGAATGCTCATGTGTGGTAGGATATTGTGGCTGTTTGAGCTAGATTTCTAGCTCAGACATAGGAAAAAGTAGTGAAGAGGTGAATGTTCTAGGGATAGGCTATATAACAGCAACAATGGATAAGTTAATATAATTTCATTGGAGCATCAAGAGCCTTTTGTCTGGAAGTACAGCTTGTTTGGTCCTTCTGCTGCTTACTGCTGTGCCTGCTGCTATCTTCCCCTGCCGCTGTTTTGGCTGATGTTTCTGCTGCTTTCACTGCTGCTTGACACCTTCCCCATTCTCCTTAAGGTTATATATATTGTTTTTTCTCCTTCCTCTCTTGTAGTAGTGTGTATTCTTTTTCTTTTTATCCTGTTACATTTAAACTATAAGAAAATACAATTTCATTTTTCCTGACTTTCTAAAAGAGTCTGTGTTGTAGTGAGTTTATTCTATTGGGGAGGGGGAGGAATCCGCTCTAACCCAGTACAGATATGCATAAAAATAAACATTTACTGGATTCATGGAAATCTGGGGCAACTATATGCTCTCTCTCTCTCTCTCTCTATATATATATATATATATATATATATATATATATTTGTGAACACCCATCCACTCACAGGTGAATAAATCCCCATGGGTGATGCTGCCAGTGGGGCCATGTCAAGGAGTCAGCCCACTTGTCCTCCAGGACTGGATCTTGAAGGAAAGCAAACTCCCATGGCTGTAGCCATCAGTGGGACTGGGAAGGTTTTGGCCACACAAAGCTTGCTCCAACAGCCATCCATGGAACCCAACAGCTCTTAGGGACAATAGCCTGAGCACACCTGACAGCAGTGGTTCTGCTTAGTTGGATGCCACCAGCATTTATCTTGCAAAGAAAAAATACTCACACTTGGTCCTTTCGCATTAACCTTCCTACTCAATAGCTCACTGTGTGGGCAGTAAGAAGGGTTCAGTGCCACCAGATGGACCTCGTTCAGTCATTCCTGCTCTCAACAAGACAACCTTCAATGGCTTTTTATTTCATTAAGGTCTAATTTTTTTACCTTTACTGTCAATGTGTCTATTTTTCTCCACATGACTGATGACTATTTTTCTCAGCAAAGCGCAGTACCAGTGACATTCTGACAGTGTCAACACAGCCAGAGTACACTTGCCTGAGCTGTACAACACACAGGCTGTTAAGAGTCAGATTGACAGCTTTGGTAAATTCAAGTTCTCTGCACAGCAGATGACGAGAAGTTACTAGAAACAGACAAGGCTTTCAGGTCACCCAGTCCATCTCCCACCTCACCTTTTAATTGTCTCTCTCACTCAAGCTATAAATATCTGACTCTTCTCATCTTGCTTCCTCATTATGTCAATTCTAGCAGTCCCTGATCATTTTTATTACTCCTCACTGAAATCCCTGCAATCTGCCAGCAAACTTTCTGGTAATGAGATCCCTGTGCTGAAGGCAGTAGAGCAAACAGAGGGGCACCAGACCCACTGACAAGGAGCTATTTACTCTGTAATTTGGAGATACCATCGCCTCTTCACCTGCAGCTCAAAAGTCTCCTCCTCTGTTTTTGCTGCTATCAGATATCATTATCTTGAGCCTTGCATGCTCATCCCCTTCTGAGGGTTTCTGATGTCTGGGTTTCCCCATCCTATCAGGTGTGCGTCTTTCAGATTGTTTTCAAGGTGGCTGAGTTCACAGATGCTGCACCCTCAGATTCATGATCCATCTCAAACTGAGTCCTGCAATCTTTTTTTAACCCCTGCTTGGTATTTCCATTTCACATTATTTTACCTCCTCAACTCTTCCAAATGTAGCAGGTTCACCTGGTTTCTCACGCAGACCTTCTGCTTCCAAGATACAGAGTCGTGATGTGAAGTGCAACAAGATTGGGTACTCAGCCCAGTACTTCCAAACAAGACACCTGGAAGGTGTAAAAAGTGAAATACTGTGGAGGATAAGGCCACGATGTCATCTTTCACACAATGCAATTGCACCTGGTGTTCTGCTCTAGTGCAAACCTTCTGAGATGTGTAAATGCTGGAGAAAGTTCATAAACAGGCCCCCAAACTCATCCAGTAGCAGGAAAACAGTCATTAGGAAAGTAAGGCAAAAAAGACCCCATCTCTAGTGATAGATGGCTGAACCAAGAGTTTATCACTCTGTATTGGGATACTTTGATGCCTGAATAGGGGAGTTTGCAATCCTGCTATTAAAGGCACAGCTAAATCCAACAGCTAGAAACTAAGAAAAACTCACTTTCCAATTAAGGCAGTTCTGTTGCAGTAATGACAATTAAACATTGGAATATTTTGACAAGGTGCTTTTAAAATCTCAGTGCAACTTCCTCATCAGCAGTTCCAACTGGAGAAAGAGTGAACAATTGTGTCACTGGATTCACCTTGTCCTCTCCTTCCTTACTAGGTGTAGCAGAGGAGTTCCCACTCTGTCTGCAGTGCTCACATTTGACATTGTGTTTTAAGCAAATTCACATTTCAGAGTAGTTGCCAGTAAGCAACCAGAAAGTACATTTTTTTCCACTTTCCTTTTGTCTGCAAATAGGAGATCAGAAAGAATGAATTTAACACTCTAAGACTGGTTGATGAATGCTATGAGCAAATAAAATGTCTTTTTTCTTCATACTCAGAGTGACTCCTGATTTAAGGAAGCTAGGAATGTATGGTTCTCACTGCAGCTTGTGGATTGGTCTGTCTGCTGGGACTGCCTGGGCATCTCTCACCTCATCTGTGTCAGGCCCTCACCTGTCAGTGATACCTGAGTTTCTTGAATTTAGTTCCCTGATGCCTTAAGTGATCCCTTCAAGCTTCAAAATATACAAAGTTCAAGAGCTCCAATTTCTGCTGCATGGAGATGACTGGCTGCCATGCTTCTGCTTTTACACCTTACAGTTCACAGACAAATTCTTGGTGGATCTGCCCAGTGCCTTCTGCTGTAAGCACTACTATCAAAGAATGGTTTGGGTTAGAATGGACCTCAAAAAGGTCATCTAATTCCAACCCCACCCTGCCATGTTAACCGACAAATAACCGACAAACCTTCATTCAGGTCGCTCAACCCCACCAACCAATTCAGCCTTGAAAACTTCCGACTTATCTGAGCAACCTGTTCCAGTGTCTCACTGTCCCCACATTTGAGAATCAAATCCAGCTCCCTCAAGTTTTCATCCTTTTTGCACAGATCTTGGGATGCAGTAGCAATCCCTGGGAATAGCTGCAGAAGTTGTCATGTACCAACACTGACCAGAACAAGATGGGTTTCTTGAATGATTTTGCTGACTTCTGGCTCCAAACACCCTGCTCAAGGATCATAGTGCAAGCTGTGTTGTCTTATGCAGCAGGCAGTTGTGTACATTTACAAATCATGCACTAATGGGCAAACAATTTCATAAATTTACTAACAGTGAAAAAAGAAAAAGCAGGTTTCTAACTAACTGGGCTGTGCTCCCTTCTTCTCAGACGGTGCAAATTCAAATACTGCCTATGGGTTGCATTTCAGTAAATCTCTGCTGCAACTTTTGTAGTTTAACCACAGGCTCATGTGCGCTTTCAAGAGATATTTTTCAACTATCTCAGACTCAATCTCTCCCAAGCATAGCTAAGCCCTTTCCTCTCCTTTCTTAACACCAAAACTCCACGGCTCAATGGATCACTGAAAAAAATTGTTTTGATGGTTTCTTTCTTATTCAGATTCTTACTCTATTTAGCCTCTCACTCTTCTAAGTCCACGACACCATCCTTTGGTAGTAAGTTACATTTACTCTATGCCTGAGTTATACATAGATACTGCTCTACCACTCTCCTTGTTCTCTGGCCTCCCTGTTTAGGTACTCTGAAGGAGAGCAGCTGAAGTTAGGTCACTTCCTTTTTTCCTTCATTTGCCAAATAACCTTTGAAAGTAGCTCCCCAAATGTAAGAATATGCTCTAGAAAAGGACTGGGGCATCATAAGCCTCTTACGAGAACTGGTTCTTGAAGATCCCAGGATATAAGCACAACATTTTCCTTCAACAACAGACTGCATTTTATCAACTTGTCTCTACTACCTAGCTCAGCTTCACTTGACCTCTACTTTCTCTTATCCTTTGGTAGTTTTATGCCTTGCCTCCTTGTCCTTTTTTGCCTTCATCCTTCCTTCCTCACCATTTAATTCTGTGTTTTTCTCCCAAAGCATGATGCTCGTTCTCCTCTTCTCTCTTCTTTTGTATTCTGGGAACTCTCCCCTACTTCATGCTCCAGAAGAGTTCTTATTACTTCTCACAGCAAAACCCATCTTCTATAGAGGAAGAGAAGCTTTAAAACAAGTTCCTTGTCTATCTCATCAAACTGGAAATTCACAGCATATAGAATCCCAGAGGCTAGAAGGGACCTCAAAAAATCATCTAGTCCAACCCTCCTGCTAGGATTACCTAGAGTAAATAACACTGGAATGCATCCAGATGGTTCTTGAACATCTCCACAACCTCTCTGGGCAGCCTCTTCCAGTGCTTTGTCACCCTGACAGTGAAAAAAAAATTTCTTCAGGTTCACAGGGAACATCCCATGCCTCAACTTCTACCCATTGCCCCTTATCCTGTCACTGGGCATCACCAAGAATGGCTCAATGCCCCTGGCACTCACCCTTTACATAAAGATTAATGAGGTCACCCCTTAGTCTCCTCCTCTCCAAGCTAAAAAGCCCCAGCTGCCTCAGCCTCTCCTTGTAAGGAAGATGTTCCACTCCCTTAATAATTTTTGTGGCTTCGTGCTGGACTGTCTCAAGCAGTTCTATGTCCTTGAACTGGGGGTGCTCAGAACTGGACACAATACTCTAGATGAGGCCTCACCAGGGCAGAGTAGAGGGGGAAGGAAAACCTCTCTGAACCTAACCACAGCCCTTCTAATACACCCCAGAATGGTATTGGCCTATCCTGGGCACAAGCACACACTGCTGGCTCATGGCCATCCTTCCAACCACCAGGACTCCCCAGTCCTTCTCCCTTTCACTGCTCGTCAGCAAGTCAATCCCCAACCTATACTGATACCCGAGGTTGTTCTTTTCCAAGTGCAAGACTCTACACTTGCCTCTGTTGAACTTCATTAAATTTCTCCCTGCCCAACTCTCAGCCTAAGTCTCTCTGTATGGCAGCACAACTTTCCCATGTGGCAGCTACTCCACTGAGCTTGAGGCCATTAGCAAACTTCCTGACAGTGCAGTCCATGCCCTCATCCAGATAACTGATGAATGCATTGAATAATACTGGTCTCAGTACCAGCCCCTGAGGAACTCCACTAGTTACAGGCCTCCAGCTAGACTCTGTCTCATTGACCACAACTCTGACTTCTTTCCTTTAACCAGCTCCCAATCCACCTCAATAAACATATTATATATAATACAATGAGGAGGAAAGTGGAACATATTATCTATGCCGAACTTGACATCTGAGCCAGACAAAACAAAACAGAAAGGAAGTTAAATAAAAGTCCGAATGAACAAACAAAATACTCAGATAATTTATTAGATTAAGATTTCACACAATATACATAAATAAATGCTCAGGGTGGAATTCAGCAGCAAAACTGCTAGAAGCAGGAAGAGGGTGATCACTACAGGTCCACAGTGTGCAAGGTGCACAAAAGCAAGGACTACACAAACACTTGGCCCGAGCCAGTCAAGAACAACATAAAGCGAAGGTATGGGTGGGAGACTTAGCAGAAGTCATCTTACTCCACGAAACCTCATGTAAAACACAGCTTCACGTGCAGCTGATGTATATTAACTGGGAACACTCTGGACAAACAGTCTTCGGCTGGACTAACTCCCTAGCGGCAGCTTCCTAATACATGAGCTTAAACTTAAAAGGACATTGTCAAGTGATTGCTTTTACCAGTTTAATTTTTGCATTTCCTCTACTGTATTAGCAGATGGAAAACAATTCCCCTCCCAGTTCCAACTACTGATTTTGTCCTTTTCTATTTGACAATCATTGATTTTTTTTTTTTCTAGGGCTATAAATGTTTTAATAACTTCAACTTTGTAGTGCCTCATGGCAAAATATCTTTGCTTGCACTGACTGCTAAACACTGTTCCTAATGTACTCCCGATAACTAGAGCAAGAGCCAGCATTATAAAAAATGATTTTTCACAGGGTCTACCAAATTAATAGCTTTTGTTTCTTCATCCACATCTCACAGGCAGTTAAAAAATGCAGGTCTTCTCCCATAAGACATTTCAACCACCTTAATTCTAGAAATCTGTGCTTCACAAACGTATGTCTCCCCTGTAGCTTTGACAGCACCTTAAGCATAGAGCCCATAGCCCTGACAATGTCCTTTTAAAAAGAGCTTACAAAATATAGATTCAAATCAACAGTCACCCTCAGAATTAGAATTATTAATGGACAAAATGGATCATAAGGAATTGTAAAGCAGTTAAATATTGGCACCCACAAAAGAACCAAAGAACAGAATGCTCCCACGCAGTGTTCTCGACTGGGTACACAAAGGCACCTTTCAAGAGATATACCCACATTTTTGCTGTTCCAAAAGGTCATTTAGCACTTACTAGAAAAGGCAATTAAAGTTTCAGTCAAACTGGAAAAGAGAAGTACTCAGACTGAAATCGGAGAACTTGTTCTTCATAAATGTCAAACCTTAACAAAAAAAATGAAAAAAATATCCCCAAACCAGTAAAACTAAAAACCATCACAGAATAACCCAGAACACTAAGATTTATGTGACAGTCATTTCCTCATGGATTTCCACAGTTTTCCTGCTGCTCTTTGTACATTTTTCTCTTCTTGCCCCTCCCTATCCCTGTCTTCTTAAATAAGCAGACTACTCAGCCAGTAAGAATGAAAAAACTTTTTCACCCACTTGCTACCCTTGAGTCAGGGCACTGAATACATCTTTGGGGCTTGAAGCAGAAACCTGTGCCTTCTCAGGACTGGGGAGTAGAACAAGAGGCACATTCAACAGCAGATGTACGTAGTCAGAAGAACTATAATAGTTCACTGTCAGCAGCCCAGACCAAGCAAGGCCTTTCCACAGTAGTCATTTTCTCATTCAGTAATGCTGCTCTTCTCTAAACTCCTCCAAGCAGCTTTTAAAATTCATCTGGGATGAACAAAAAGGATATCACCTAATTTGTGATTAAGACACAGCCTGAATGAAGCAGCTCATGGTAACCTGAGGTTCATCTTCCCCTTCATCCTCCTTTTGTTGTATCGCTGTAAAAGCACAGCACTGCCAAAGGCGTGTGCTAGATAACCTGCACTGATGCTCTCATCAGAGACGTGCTGCAGGCCTCATCGCTGATCCCTGATGGCTCCTCATGGAGCACCTAACATTGCACAGGAATGAGCACGTGAGTGGCAGGCAGCAGAGATACCCGAGGGATCAGAACAGCAACTTGCAACCTATAAGACAAGCAGGGTTGCCTAAAGAGATTGTCAGAAGAGCTTGTGTGTGGGAGCAAATGGACTAGAACCTGCCCACAGTGGCTCAAATCTACCTTTCCCTTGTTGCAATTTTACTATGCAAAATGAGTATTTTAGACTCATATTTCTAGGAACACATGCCAGTGGCTACTGTTACAATAAAATATGAACACTGCATTGTGGAGAAAATGACCATTAATCCTGTAATCTGCAGTCATTTTTACCAATTCGGCACATTTCTTTAAATAACAAAGTACATGCAGTAGATGGAAGTGCATTTAAATAAACTGAAATAGATACAGCATGAATAATTAAAGCCAGCAGGGAAATGTGCATTGTGAGGTGCTAGTGGAAATAATTACTGATTTATCTTATTTACTACAGAGCCCGGATACACGATCGAAATAGTGCAAGTTAGTGAAAATGTCTTAATCTGTCCTCATACTACCACTACTACGTGTCTCATCTTGAAAAGTGTATCAAATAGGTTTTGGACCGCTACAATGTCTGACTGTGTTCTGATGTTTCAGGGTTAAGTTAACCAGCACAAACTGTCAAGTAGCATTGAGTTAAAGAGGAATAGATTTCATATGGATGCCTAGTACATCAACTTGCAACACTGTCTGTTAATATTATTATACACTGAATGGTCGAGTTTATGATACAACCCCTTAAGCCCCAGCATGTTAAAATCAGAACGTTGAAGGAAAACATAGATCAGAAAACCACTGAGAAAAGTACTAAAGTGCTTGTACCTTTATAATATACCAGGCTCTAAACAGACTTTTTTAATTAGAAAACAATCTACTTTGAACATGGTGGTTCTTAAATTGTTAGGCAGCTCTTGAAAACTGCTTTAGAGCTAAAAATCAACAACAAAATATACTTCCAACGTGAGCCTGCCAAAATCATGACTTCAATCTATCAGAAAATGGTTTAGACTAAAAAAAAAAAAAAAATCAAATCTATTTCAGACTGTTTAAAATGTTTCAGAAGTTTTAAGAAAATGTTAATGCTTTCTGATTGGTTTACCCCAAAAGCATTCCTGCACCATGATTACTAAATCTAAAATGAGAAGGGCTGGTAATTAGCTGTATTTTGGAAGAGCAAAGACAAGTAGTTTTAAAATGGTGCTTTAACACAAACAAATCAGCAATACAAAGGTCCTAAAAATTCTACAGAACGGCTGTGTCAAATGAAGAAAATCTCCTCAAGGAGCTGGCTCTCCTCTAGCTCATCTGCTCTGCTTGTGGAGCTGTGAGGTGTCTGGTAAGAAGATGGCGATCTGTGACTCACACGATGAGGCTTCTGCCTTTCGTTCCTGTCACAAGAATCTCTGCAGAGATATCCTGGGGCAGGTGTTGGACTCAGAGCTTCAATCAGGTCAAGAAGACAGGTTCCATACCTATAGAAACACACCAAGATAATGGAGCTCAGTTAAGCATCACACCATCATGCAGAAAATGAATCTGGTCTTCCTGTCTTCGCAATTCAAAGTAGACCTAGACTTTTCTAACGGCAGCCACCAGCACAGAAGAAATGCTGCTGTATGGGTTCCTATGAGAAACACTAACACCATGGTAGTAAAAAAGAGGAGAGTAAAGCATGGGTGCTCAGGTTATCTTAAGGTGCTTCATCAGCTTTTCCATTTGTGTTGTGTAATGTTTTAGTCATACTCCAGAGACTGAGGATTGACTTCAGAGATCTGACAGCCAAATATACCAAAGAGGTAAAAAGCAGACCCACACAGGTAACAGTGATGTACACACATGCTGTACCTTTTGGAATAAACCTCTATACTTAATTTAATTTCCCAGGGATTTGAAAACAGCAGGAGATTTTATTATTATTGCCACGCTCTACATGTGCTTCCTGTAAATCTCCACACACTATATGGAATCTGTCTCATGGAAGCACCAGAGGAATATAACCTAAGCAAGGCAATACAAAATCAACACTTGAGCACCAAGAGAAAAGGCCAAGGTGCTAAACATTACTCAGGCTGTCCTTTAAGTGTGAGTCCAGATGTGAGGAAGGTTGCAAGCCATCATTAACTGGTAACATACACTGAACAATGGTAATTACTTCAGACTGAGACTTCCTATTAATATTCACACAAGACAAGACTTGATCTAAATACCAGCACAGGACTGATCGTTACAATACATTTTCTCAAACAGTACCATTTCCACTGCTTCCCCAGGGAGGCTGTTCCCCAGTCTAGGAGATATCACTCAAGAGTTTTACGCAGAAGTCTCCTTTGTTCCATCCTGTTGTTAGCTCCAATCTCTCTAATGTTCCCAATGCTGAAATAACTCACAAATTTAAGTGACTTAAGTGCACAGAATATTATTCACACCACCCAACTAAGGCATCATGGCTGATTTCCATAGGGTCATTTTCTTCTAAGTAGAAATAACTCATCCAAAGAGTAAAGAAACAGATCAAGCTCAGGCTGTTTCCTGCTTTAAGAAAAGCCTTTTTCCTTTTAGGACAGTGGGAGCTTAAGAAAACTAAGCAACTAAGTCAGACAGCTGGGGTAGGTTCCTCAGCTCAGATGGGATGAAAAATTCTTAAGCACAGATATTCACAATAGTTTATTGATGTGCAAGATTAGCAGTGGCCAATGTGGCCAAGTCTCCCAGAGGCAGACTTAACACCTGTGATATCCAACAGCATCATGGAGCAGTGGCAACAGACAAAAAGATTTCATTAAAATAGTAATGTCATGCAAAGTATTCTTCACTAGCTTCAGCAGAGAGTGTTATGTCCCAACCATCATCAGAAAACTGACTGTGACAAGGTAACTCATAATTACGTCTGAGACACTGAAATATTTCCTCAGCTCAAAGCAGTTAACTGTGGGTTAATACTGATGTTAATGGCAACCACTTGAGTTTTGCCATGATTGCTTGGAAAAGTAATCTCTTTAATTTCCTTCAAATTTTATTGTTCCTTCCAATCCAATGGTCACCATTATTCCTAACAGAGTTTGACTTGACATCACTTCCTCACAAGGCTCTGTCTTTTGTTTCCCTATCTATAGACTGTTTTTGTTTTGAATGCACTAGCTCACATTTCACCCAGAAATTCATCCTGCAAATTTCTTTTTCCACATTTTAAGCTTATATATGAACCTTTCTACTACCTATTTAAATCACCCCTTATAACAAAAAGTGACTCAGAGCAATGAAATACAGCTTCAGTTTTGTTGCAACAAGACTGTGTTAAGTGACCAACCCTAGGCAAGTGAGATGCCTTACAGTTACTGTAACCAAGAATCTCAGAAGGACAAGAGTTTTGGGTAGGACTGTTTTAGAAGGGTCTGTTGTTTGTATTAGCATTCAGAAAGTACCCTCTAAAAAGTGAAGCTCCTTAAATATATCTCTAATACATGATGAAAAAAAGCCACACTGATAGTGAGAACTTACCTGTAGCTATATTAGACTTTCACATTGAGGAAGTTTTGAACTAGACTCTATATAGATACACATAGATACTTTGAACCCTAAAGAAACCCAGTTAACACATACACTGGTTTCATTAGCCACACCTAAAACTTCTTTTTAGATTAATCTAGTCAAGCATACAAATGCTTATCTCCCCTGACTGTAGTGCTATCATAAAATTTCAATTTCTCCAGCAGCCACATTCAATCACAGATTAGGTAGAGGGAAACCAAACCAGCCAGTGCATTTATAGCAAACGTGCGGGCCCTAGATTTCAGCAGTACCTTCAAGTTCATTTCTTCTGAAAGTTTATCTAACTTTTACAGCATTTCTGCTATCTGGAAGGCTAAATGATTTGGCAGATTACAAGCACAGCAAATAGCAAAGATTATGTAAAAGACCAGGTGTTGTAAATCAGTCTATTTGACACCACAGTTATATATGCAATAAAGTGAATGAACTCTGCTAACACAGTGCTATCTGATAAAGAGAATGCTCCTTGCAGGTGTTTAGTGTTTAATCCCATGATAATGGTTTGCCCTGGTTTGTCTAGGCAACATCAGACAGCATCTGGCTGGAGGCAACAGAGTAGACCTAGAATGGTTTGAAGCTTGCAAAGATGATTTTCTCACCATTTATTTGTATCAGAAAATTTAAAGTGACATAGTCAGAATGTACAAGTTCTGAAATGCAACTTTCTTAAAGCCAGTATATGTATTCCTTGCACGATCTGAATAAATGCATAAGTGAAAACAGGCTTCATTATTATTATTATTAATACGACACTTAATGGCTTCAGTGAAGTCAAAGCTGCAGGATCAGGCACCCAAGAGTCATAACATTTCAAACAGGAAAACTGATCAGGCAAACTTGGCTTGTGAATACTGAATGCTCATTTAATGCAAATTAACAGCCAAGGGTGCTCTCATATTGCTCATGCTTCCCAAGGAGAAAAACTCCCAAATGTTTTGCAGAAGCATCAGCACTGCACATTAAGCCACATAAGATAAATTCTTCGTGTATAGATGTTCAACCAAGTAACCAAATGTCCCATCAGTGCTAGATGCTTACACTTACATCCTTTTGCCCTCCCAATAGTTGCAAAGAGGTGGGCAACTATCTCTTTAAGAACAATAATAATTCAGTCTGTTTTCACTTTTTTGGTACATTTGCCAGTATGCTGAGAAGCCAAAGAGCATCTCTGCAATAGTCTGGAAAATAACCTCTTTTCTAAGTTGTTTTTGACACTTCCCAGTGATCTCATTTTCTTGAACTCGAAAGCCTGCATGTTCCATCACAGAAGAAAATTTGTGAAGTCTACAAATTTGGGTTACAATCTTAACTATTTAGGCAGGTAAAGTTTGGGGAAAGTAATCTTATCACAAAGTCTCAAACCCCACAAATAGGTCTACAAAGCATGCAGAAGGCAGGGGCCACGTGCAAGAGGATAGTTATGGGAGACAACAAACCAATTTAAGCTTTGAAGCTTTTCTGTCAGTGAAGAAACTTCATCTTAGGTTTTAATGCAGAAGGTAAAACTGCTCAAACAATCTGTGAGGTAGGTGCCTGTGGAGCAAGAATACAACTCTCTGAACATCTTCAAGTGCATCTTACTTTGCACTGTGCTTCAAAATTGAATAGGAAGGAAGGCTCTCACATTTTTATGACAAATACAAATGTGGCTGTTATTCTGGGAACCATAAAACCACTTATTCCCAGGATGGTTGCTGAGAAATCACCTGGAACCACTTGGCTTTCTGTCTAATAAAACCTGCTGGGCAATCAGAGTTCAGACAGTCCCACTATGTACGGTACCTAAAAAATGGTCAGATTATGCAAAAGTGATGCACAGAACTCATTACTGCACAGCATATTAGAGAAAATGGTGCTTTTGAAGGTAACCACAGAGCATTTTTGCATCAATTGGCTGAACAGTGATATTTATTTATTTATTTATTTAGACATTTGGGCTATGTCATTGAATTTTTAATGTTTATCTATTTCCCATTGCTGATAAAATATATTATGTTTCGTACACACTGTTCAATTTTTAAACCACATTACTGTATTTTCATATTGTGCAGTCCGATTTAACTAATAATATCATTTGTTCCTTCCTGAAAAAACTGCACAATGCCAAACAAGTTTGATATTTGGACGAGCAGAATTTTCCCCATGAGGCAAAGTAACTAAACTTATTAGAGTCATAAATACTCTGGCAGTGAGATCTATGTATATTTCTTTAAACAAGTAGTGTCAGATATTATTTGATCACTGTGTTCAGAGATATCTTTTCATTTATGGTCTCTGAAAATTTATTCTTCAACAATAAATGTATACAAAACACACAGGAATGTCTCTTCTGCAAGGTGATGGCATTTCAACAAAGCATACTGGCAATACGTTTTTGGAGATTAGTAGTTGTATGGGCTTACTTTATTTAACTGTATATACCAGAGGAAATAAAAAGGTTTATTTTTATACTGCTGCTTATATTTTCAACATAAAGTTCAAAGTGATTTACTAATGTTACATGAATTGCCTTTGAATTACGGTACGGAACTGCGTGTACGTACGAAGCTTAACACCATTTTGTATTCATAAAACACCGCCTGCCTCCCAGCACTTTACAAATGCTAAATACAGCTAAGAACACATTCAAGGGGTAAGGAACAGGCCTGTTTTACAGAAAATGAAACTGAGCTTATTATTCTTATAAAGGAAATACCGAACCCCTATTTGACTGGAACAAACAGGGAAAACAAAAGCTGGTAACTGGACTCAGCACTCAGTGCTACCTCTAACCTGAAGACACCACAATACTGATACAAGCTGAAGTTATCTGTAAAAAACAGCTGTGATGACTGAGCTGTGACAACTGAGGTAACCTTAAAGCTAATCCAGGTTCTACGGGTAAGAAGCAGATCACTACCCAAATTAAAGAGTCCTGTCCACTTTCTTGAATCCACAGTTGTTACATTAGAGCTGCTAGTGGTCTCTCCATAGCTCGCCTTTTCAACATCCATGTACCACATTGTCCACAAATCTGATGAAGTCCTTTTTCAGTCTGCCACTTCCACGATGTCCTCTGAGAGAAGACTGGAGATTTCCTTGCTTTTGAAAGGCATACTTTTGGTTTACATTTTAATCTGATATCCTGCTACTGTAATCAAGTGATTTGAGGACTGGCTGTAGTTAGTCTCTCTGATGTGTGGGATCTGGTTAAAAACCATTCCCTGTTCAACTTACGCACAATCTTCACAATTTCACAAACCTGGTAATTTTCTCAACCCCTCTTTTCCTGGCAAAAGTCAAAACCTTTTGGTCTCTCCTTATATGGCAGATGCTTCATCCTCTTGATCAAATTAATTGTGCAATGCACCTTTTCTAGATTCTGTGCTGTTTCTTTAAAGGTGAAGACCAAAAGAAAACAGAATCAAAATATGGGCGCACCAAGGCTTATGTAGCCACAAGCTTCTGTGAAGCTCTATGACACAAATCCTAATCATCCACTCTGAGTTAGGTCACCCAGGAAACGTTGTTGTTCACTTCTTGATGCAGGTCACAAGTGAAGAACTTACTCAGTGCATTCCTGGGGGACCCTACTGCTGACTCTTCTGTTCATGAAAAGCAAACATGAAGTGAATGACCTTTCCTCTGATCCTGCAGAAACTTTAATTTTTTAACAACCCTTGGTGTGGAACCTTGTCAAAGGCTTTTCTAAAACTCCAAATGCATTATGTCCACTGTATTTACTTATGTGTCACTAGATTTCTGGGTTCAGGATTCAAAGGTCTGAAATGATGCTTGATTCTTTCTTCTCTCCCTCTCTGCTGTAGGAGTATAATCCAGGTTTTAAACAGCATGCCATTTGCCCCAGGAAGAGTGAAATGAACAAGCGAATGAACCTTGGAAACCAGTTGGATTGGAAATGAAAGCTGAGAAGAGAAGCTGAGTTTGCAGTGAATGGCCATAAGTCAGGATAGGGGATCTTGCCTTTCATGTGTGAACTGCATCTTCAGTGACCAAAACACATCCTCAAAGGATATTCTCTTGTATCCAATTGTCAAGAAGTCAAAACCAAAACCAACCAACTAAAACCATCAAAAGGGCAATTCTTGAGGCTGAGACAAGAGAATGAACATAACCAAACTGGGAATCAGAGACAAAAGGCCTGTGTCAGTTGTCCTGAAATTCCCTTTTAACTTTCATGCAGGCTGAGAATGAGCGGACACCTGACTGTGGCATACAGGAGGAGGCAAATTCAACAGTCCTCTGTAGGTATTTAAACCAATTCCAGGTTGGGACATGCTCCTTGTCTGTAACTGGTCTGTATTTTCCAAAGGCATCTCAGTTTCTTAATTCTTAAAGAAAAAGATCAGAGTGCAGAATATTTCAAAGCAATTAAAAAAAGATCTGAGCCTGTTATTTAAAATACATCACACAATGTAAAACAGAATATATTTACACACTGTCCTTAGAAAGAGCCTCCCGGAGTGCTGTAAAACCCACATCCACATAATAGAGAGCTTACAGTATCAGAGACTTGCAGAGAACTCTCTGAGGTGGTATTCACAGAATCATAACCTGGAGAAGGGAAAGACTTATTAGATCATCCAACCATTTCCCTGCTGACAGAGAACCATTCCCTACAGCATGCTTCTTTACATTTGCTGTTAACAATGAGCCTCTTGCTATTCTCCTTGGGAAGCCATTCCACAGGCAAATATACCTCACACTATCATTACCATTATTACTTATTTATATGCTACAATATAATGTGAAGGGCCCTGATCAAGATCAGGCAGATCAACTCTACCATCACTTGCAAGAGCGATTCCCTCTCTAAAAGAGCACACAGTCCAAGCAGCAAAGTCAAAGTCCAGTGGGAAAAACACAACATACAATTAAGGAGAACAGGATAGCATGGAAAATGTCACAAATGTATCATGAATTTTTCCTTCAGAGGCTGGTGGGAGAGAAAGGTGTGTGTCACAAACAAGAATGCATTCTTGATAGTTAGCTGAAAGTAAACAAAGGATTTTCTTCCTCTCAGCTTCAGGCTATTAGTTATAACTGAAGATCTGACATGGTACTGAGAAATCTATCTCCTTTTTTTTGGTGCAAATCCTCCTTAAGTATTTGAACAATATTACATTTCTCCGTTCTGCTTCAGCCTCAGTCAACATTTATCTGAGCCACACATTTTAATCTTCTCTCATAAATCAATACTTCTAGCATAGCAACAGTTTTTGCCTCTCTTTCAATCTTTGACAACATCTTTCTAGTAAGTGATCACCCAGAAATGAGCCCCATATTCACGTGGTGGGGTTACAAAGAAACAGAGGAGATGAGCTCCCCTCAGAACTCATGTAATACTTTGTGCAGACTCAGATGATAACAGCCTTTTTTCTGCCACTTCATTGCTCCCCAGGTCCCCCTCTTACATATATATTGATACATCACACTGCAACATATCCCTGTACATTGCAAGATCTAAAGCACCAATGAAATCAATGCCTTGTTTCCTAGGATTACCAATAATTATCCTGTGGAAAGTGGCATTGCACATTACAGTCTTGACACCAGAGAATTTGTAGAGATGCACAAGAACTGAGTAACAACATCATATCAACATCATACCACCTTTGCCAACCTAAATGAGCCATGCTTGGAATAACCTCCCTTCCCTAGTCTGATAAACAGAACTAAGGAGTTAATGAGGACTTGGTCTTGAAAGGGGTTGAGCACTGCTGGTTTGCCCCTGACCTTCTGTACACCAAGCACAGCCAGTGCACAAAAGCAAGAGCACCTAAAAAAAAAAAAAAGTGCCTTAAGGCAGGGCTGATAAGAGATTTTTCTTTCTCAGTTTTCACCATGGCTTTGTCTATGGCAGCATCCAACCAGCTGTCATTACTCAAATAATAGTTACTGATGCTCTCATTCATCCTTGCTACACAAACAGACCATTTTCACTTACTCAGGAGTCAGAGAGCAACACCTGCTTTCCTCACCTTTCTGCATTCCCATCTCAGTGCTCCCAATCCTACCTCTTTGTTCCTGGTACCAGTGTTTTCTATTATTTCCTCACTGGACTTTTACTCAGACCCTGCCACCATGTTACCAGCCTGTCAAGTATAACTGAAAGGGCTTCTTCATTTATTTGTCTCTGTGTGCTTCTAATAGCTAAAAAATAACAACAGCAACAAACAACCCCAGACTGTTTCTCTTAAAGTACGGCTGCAGGAAGCCAAATTGGCATAACTGAGGTTGTAATAATTCTGGAAGGGGGAAAGAGAACAAAGACATGAATGCTGCAAAGTAAAGAAACCTTTTAAATCAGATCTGTCAGTAACAGAAGAATAATTTAGAATGAAGTTTTAGCATAAAAGAAAGAAATTACAAAACCATGGAACTACCACAGAGTTTAACAACCACCTCAGCAATCACTGTTTGTATTGTCCTTCTTTCCACTCCCACACACCCGTTTCCGTCTCATCAAGTCTGAAAGCTCTTCAGATCAGAAAAAGAACCTCAGTATATGTACAGCACCTGGGGCCTTGATTCTACTGTGATATTACATAATTACTTTGCACTTCAGAGCCTGCTTAGCTTTTACTCCCTTTAAGCACTCCATCACCACAGCATATCTTCAGCAAGATCTTCACCCTTTTATTTTTCTGGGCCAAAACTAAGCTGTCATCATCTTTTCTGTCATACTTCATCCCCTTACTTCTTCTGCCTTAACAGCTTTTCTCCTTAATTTTTCCTCTTATAAATTCGTCCCCAAGCATCTCTGCTCTCAAAGCAAACTCTTAATTCAATGAATCATCTTTAAAATTGCACCTTTTCTGTTATAATGTACTAGAGCCTTTCACAAAAGGTTGCATATGTAAGTCACAGTGTAATTCTGTCCCCCTTTTCTGCTGCTTTCAGTGTTGCCCCTTAGTTTTGATTTTTCCTTCCACATTTCATCATTATCCCAGTGATAATGCTTTAGGCAAAACTGGGACTTCTTATACCCTGTACACTGACTGCAACTTTGTGGGTACTAAATAATTTAACAACAATTTTAAGGGGCTTGGCTTAGAGGCAAAAAAATCCCCACCACATACAGCTTACAATCACCATGTACCTACCCTGGCAATGCCAATTTGTCTTTTCTCACAAGCTCAGTCCAAATCCCCAGCCTGCCAGATAATAGATCATCTTTTTGCTTCAGTTGTACAATCACTGGGAGATCTGCATAGTTTTAGGTCAAGCACTTATAACCATTTTATGATTTCAAAGTTTCTTACCTTGTCATTTAGTTACTGAACTGTGAGCTTTCATTGACTTTCTAACCACTGTGGCAAGAACTCCTACTAGCTCTGCAAGATTTAAAACCTCATTGAGCAAAGGAGCAAAATTGGACTGCAGCAGTTTTAAGTACATAATGGGGTGGAATCATGACCCTATGGAAGCCAGTGAAAGTCTGCCACTGGGGCTGGGTTTCTTTCCTGACTAGTGTCATTTGTTGTTTTGGGGTGAATAAGTGTTATAAGCTCTCTATTTTACAATCTGGAAATGAGATGCCCCAGTTAAAGCTTGGAAATACTTTTTTCTACCACTTTCTTTTGTTTCTATCCTGGTGAAATATTTTATATGGAACCAATTGTTACATCTAAACACCAACTCTTCCCGTGGCTTTGTGTGATACTTCCTCTCCTGCTTGTCATCTGACTCTCTTCTGCTGTGGTATGGAATGTTTAATAGCAAAATCCAGCACTCAAATTCTTGTTTCTTAATTATCTTTGCCCTGTCAGCTGTATCAGTGAAAACAAGTCACCATTAGACAATGCAAATACCAGTAAACACCGAGTTGAGATAACACAGAATCCTGTATTACTGCCAGTACAGGAAAAGCTGTTTCAGGGAGGCTTAAAAAAAAGAAATAAAACAACCAAACAAGCCTAGCACTTCTCAATGGCCAACACACTAAAGAGATCTTAATTATTCTTCAATATCTTAATCATTCTGTAGAATCATGATCTTGTATAACAGGCATTTGAAATGAAAGGTTGCCCAGTTGCCATTTCCTTCTAATTGTGAATTAAAGCATAACTTAGCATGGCTGTGTGCCAATATGACTAGAAAAATTTAGACGCTAACTTGGGGTTGAAATAGCAGGAAAAAAACCCAACAGATTTCTTTCAGTAATAGAAAATCACTCATGAAGTTGTACTTTAAAACAAAGCACTAGAGCTTTAAGTTGACAAACTGACTTGAATTAAACCACATAAAAAAGTGCTTGCACTGTAAATCTTACAGGGCAAAAGTGATGGTAGGTTATCATTCTGTGTATTAGCATGCACTTTAGAGAGTTCAGGGCAAGTATGGATACGCATTCATTCCATTTTATGCCACACATTACTGAAAACACAGTCGCCATAAATAATTCATAAATGTATTGTCTGAAATTTCAGATTCCAAAAATACAGCGCGGTTCTCAACTTTATGGTTGCTTGGTCTTCAAAACAGAAATAGACAATTGAATGGATGGACTTGGCAAACCTGATAAGAACCCATCAGTCAGAATTATACTCCACAAGTAAATGCAACCATCTCCCAGCTCCTGATCCCTGGAATGGTGAGACCATGACAATAAGCCCCCGTACGTTTGCCTGCCATTCCTTGGTAAGGAACAGGGAGAAAAATAGAAAATGAAGATGTAACCAAGTATCAAGAATAAAGTGTTCAGTCAGACATTTGATCTTAAAAAGAGCATTAAGGAAAAAACAGTGCCTTGCCGTTCTCTCTTTATGAGCTGGGTGTGGAGCAGGACAGTTAGATGAGAAAAATTACATTCTACAGGATGGTGTGATGGGGAACTAATAGGTTGAATCTGTCTAGAAATTTTGAGGAAAAAATACAGAGAAGAGGCATACTATGCCTTGCAAAAAGCTCATTTTTCTGGGCATCTGACTGCATTACAAACTTGAGCTCTGCTTCTTGCACTTGGCTTTTAATAGGTATCACTTCTCAATGCTAATGAAAGACTCTCATCTCTCAAGCCAGCTATGCTAGAGTAAGAGAAGTGAATAGGATCTTGCAGTTCACCTAAAGTCTAATTTTTGGAAGGAGCAGGGACCACAACACTCACTGAAGAAACTGAAGTATGCTTCATAGGTGAGAGCGCTTAAGCTTTGTATCCCTTGTGGTTCTCTTTCTTGCTGACATTATATATGCAGCTATGCTTAGTTGCTTCATAATGTACTTGGAAGCTTCACATCAGATAGCAACTGCTTTTTGGACAACTTCACATTCATTTGCTGTGTTCTACTCACCTATCAGTGACAGTTATCTGGTGGAATCCTTGGTGCCCTAACAGAACAGCTCACAATTTCCTTATTTGCCAGCAGCTTATGTGAACTCATCCACTCCAATTTGCATGAGAGCAAATCCTGCAACAGAGCTCAAATACCTGGCTTCCAAACTTATTGACTGCTTGGATGCAGACTGTACATGAAGAAACAATGCTCTCATAAAAATTGTATTCTAGTACCCAATTGCTATAAAACTTCTAACACTCAGTGTGGAAGGGCTGAAACTATCTCCCACTCCATTCATTTCCAGGTGTGCTGAACTCTCTGGGGTAATCTTTAAATCAGCTGAGATTTCATACATCAAAGATGAGGATACATAATTCAAGAGAAGCCACCAAGATAAAACAGAAGCTGTAAAAAATACAGCATGTTGGTAGTGGCTGGCTTAGCATGTCAAAGAGGGGCGACTGCTGGCAAAGAGTTGCACACAGTCAGCACAAGAGCATGCCATGAGGCAAAGCAGGTAGAGTTGTAAGCTTCACAGGGACACAGGCACTGAACAGCTTTAATACCGCACAAGTACCAAGGTAGAAGGCACCCTACAGAAAAAAAGCAGCAGTAAAGCATGGTGTATGACATGGCTCAGACCTGGTGTCCCTCAGCTGTAGTAACTGCATGCTAACAACCTCTTTCAAGAACTTCACACAGGTGGTAGGTGTCCCATTGAGATAAATTACCTACTTTCGGTTGCCGAGCAGATGGGCAGGGAAGCAAAATTTTAGTTTGGTTCATTCCCAGCAGTAAGTAGCAAAGATCATCTTGGGCTCTGCAGGATTACTTTTCGATAACCATACACATGTGGACAGTCCACATTTCTGTTAGAAATTGCCTAAGGTCACTGATACTCTATAAAATATGGCAGGGTGTTTAAATGCTCAAAAGACTGATGTTAAGTCTCTCAATTCCCGTATTTGTCTGAATATATTCCCCATATTTTTCTGGATACATTCTAGACCAGAACATGTACAAAGAGAGACCTCAACAGGCAAGAGATATGGATCCACAAGAACTTGCTTCATTCAAGAATAGGAAACACAAAGTCTTGCACTTGGGAAGGAATAAGCCCCAGATATCAACATGTGTCAGCTCTGACTAACAAGAAAGCAGCTTTGGAGCATGGACACTTGTTGTCCTGGCATACAGAAAACCTGAACATAAGCTGGTAAAGGATAGCACTGCCAGCAGGTTGAGGGAAGTGATCCTTCCTCTAAACTCAGCCCTGGTGGGACACAGCTGGAGTCCTGTGCCCAACGCTCGACTCCCCAATACAACAGAGGCACGGCCACATTCAAGTGAGTCCAGCGAAGGGCAAGAAAGATAAGCAAGGAAAAGAAATATCTGACATGAAAGAAAAATCTGAGAAAGCCATGACTGTTCAGTGAGGAGCAAAGGCAGCTCAGAGTGATCTTATCAATGTGTATAAATATTTGATTAGGGGAGGAAAGAAGATGGAGTCAGGCTCTTCTCAGTGGTTCCAATGAAAGGAGAAGAGGCAATGGGCACAAACTGAAATGCAAGAAATTCCATTCAAATATAAACAAAAAGTTTTCTCACTATGTAAGTGGTGTAACACTGGCACAGGCTGCCAAAAGATGAGGATTATCCATCCTGCAGTCTCTCTTCACCCCCAAAGATATTCAAAACCTGACCCAACACTATCCTGAGCAGCTGCTCAAACTGACCTTCCTCTAGGCAGGGCTTTGAAGTAGATGACCTCCAGAGGTACTTCCCAACCTGAGCTGCTCTGTGACTTCATAGTGGGGTATTTCTCTTCCTGAACAAATTAAACCTCATGGATAGCATGTGACAAGAGGATAAAGACTAGTAAGGACTGGACTCTGACTTATCCATACAATAGACACAGGGCAACCACAGAAGCTTAAATTTCCAATGTCTGCAAACCAGAAAATTCTATAAACAAATTGAAACACTAACCAAGGGCTTCTGCCCAGAAAGGTTTACAGATTATTAAAACCAGGATGCATGGAAAACTTGATGGCACATTTAAACAAGGATTTGCCCTCCCTTCCCCACACACTTTACCAAATCACTTGCAGCTATCCATATATGAATATATAAAGTGTAGCACACAACCTCATACACATCTTTTGCTTTTCGAGCAAGATGGTCATAGCCACACTGTAAGAAACTTAGTAAAAATATTCTTATTATCTTCACTTTAAGCTTGCAAATATTTTTCTGGCAAAAAATCCCCAGCCAACTTTACAGCACGATCTCTCAAAGGGAACAGAACTCTAACAAAAAAAAAAA
>VWZI01012349.1:25569-61764 GCA_013396835.1 Psilopogon haemacephalus | reverse complement strand
TTTTTTTTTTTTGGTCTGGGGCAGTGCCTGAGGAACAGAAATTGCAGCAACTGAAGGTTTGGGGAAATGTTTTGTCTCTGCTGGATACAAGAAAGCTTGGGGACCCCACAGCTGCAGCACTGGAGTTCACCTGGGCCTCAGCAAGCACAGAGGGCTCAGCAGAGGGGTGAGTGATGCTGGTCCCACCCCAGCATCAGGGTCTAGGATCCCCCAGGGGAGGATGCTGCAGGGAGCTGCCACACTGAGACTGGGGATAATGTAGAAAGTAGCTAGGGAATTAATACCAAGCCCCTTTCTGTCCATACTGACTGTCCGGGGTGATGTCTTCTCCTTCTCTAGCAGCAGTTTCCCAGTTTAACTAGTTGGTGAATCAGGTTGTCCAGGCTGTTTGCCTTTCCAACCCACCCCCAGCCCATCTGCCTCTTGACTTCTGGTCCCTTTTGCCCTGTTAGCTTTGCACCTGAGTTCTTTGATGAGGTTTGCCACCAGGGCAACTTTGGAAGGCAGGAGAGTTTCACTGTACAGCTGTGGCCCTAAGGTTAAGCCTCTAGGGATGTAAAAGAGAGACTCCAGTGAGGTACTGATACCTACAGGATTAGCTCAAAGCAGCAAAAGAGGTTTTTGTGAAACTAAGGAATTGAACACAGCTCTTCCCACACCCCTGACCAACAGCCTAATCCCCACTTATCATACTCCTGCAATTTATTTGGAGCTCTTCACAGTGTGCAAAGTCAAGCCCAGTGTGTAAAGTCATTGCAGGATTAAACCACTGCTACTGCATCCCTTCATTGCTGCCTATGGGAGTGCACAGATGTGCCTGTGTGGTTACAGGGCTGACCAAACACCAGGGACAAGGCAGATATGAGAATCAAAACCCAGATTGTGATTACTGTGCAGCTGTGCAAACATAGAACCACTTTGGGGCTCTCTGCCAACTGAGTTCTCAAACTCAGCCTCTCTGGCTTTTTTTTTTTTAACATGCACCATGATTGCTGGTTCCAAAAAGAACTGGAGCCATAGGCATATCTAATGAGCAGGGTGGCACACCTGGGCACCACTGTGGCTCTGGGAAAAGCTGCCTTAAATTAGAGCTCTGCTGCAAAGGCTGAGATGCACAATAAAATAATGTAACCAGTGGAGCTCCCCAGGCACCAGTGCTGGGTCCAGTGCTGTTCAACATCTTCATCAATGCCACTGATGAGGGCACAGACAGACAGACAGAGTCTGCTCAGCAAGTTTGCTGATGACACCAACCTGGGAGGCTTGGCTGAGCCAGCTGAAGGCTGTGAGGCCATCCAGAGACCTGCACAGACAGAGCTGGGCACAGAGGAACCAAATGAGGCTCAACAAGGACAAGTGCAGAGTCCTGCACCTGAGAAGGAAGAATAAACTGCAGCAGGACAGGCTGGGAGGGGACTGCTGGAGAGCAGCCCCAAGGAGAGGGACCTGGGAGTGCTGGGGGAGAAGATCCATGGCACAGCAATGTGCCCTGGGGAACAAGAGGGCCAAGGGGATCCTGGGGTGTATTAGGCAGAGTGTGTCCAGCAGATCCAGGGAGGTTCTCCTCCTCCTCTACTCTACTCCCTGCTGAGACCTCATCTTGAGCACTGCCTTCAGTTTTGGGTTCCCCAGTTTCAGAGGGACAGGGACCTGCTGGAGAGGGTCCAGCAGAGGGCTATGAGGATGCTGAGGGGACTGCAGCAGTGCCTGGGGAGGAGAGGCTGAGGGACCTGGGGCTGCTTAGTCTGGAGAAGAGAAGCCTGAGAGGGGACTGAATCAATGTTTAGAAATCTCTGAGGGCTGGGGGTAAGGAGGGGGGGGGACAGGCTCTGCTCACTGCTCCCTGTCATAGGCCAAGGAGCAATGGATGGAAGCTGCAGCACAGGAGGTTGCAGCTCAAGACAAAGGTAACTTCTTGCCTGTGTGGGTCCCAGAGCAGTGGCACAGGCTGCCCAGAGAGGCTGCGGAGTCTCCTTGTCTGGAGCCTTTTCAGACTCTGTCTGGATGTGTTGCTGTGTGTCCTGAGCTAGATTGTCAGGTCCTGCTCTGGCAGGGCAGTTGGACTCGATGATCTTTGTGTCCCTTCCAATCCCTGACATCCTGTGAGCCTGCAAACCACCACAACTGCCTGGGGACTTTCATCTAGGAAGCTGCCTGGATGAGCTGCTGGGCCATGCAGGGGCTATACAGCAGGCTGCTGGTGAGCAGGTTGTGGGGTGTGGGAGTGAGTAAGGAAAGTGAGCATCCAGGGGAACAACATTCAGGAAACAGCCTTAAACTTAGCTTTGTGGCCACTCCTCAGGAGAGTTGCTGAAGCATAAGCCCAGCTGCAAATCTGTGCCCTGGATCTGCAGTTGCTGGTGAATTGATTGAGCTGCTTTTAGAGCTGTGCAGCCCAATGAAGAGCTGTGGCTTTCCAGCATGCAGATAGCAAAAGGGGCCATGAGGAGGGACTCTTTCTACTGAGGCCACTCAAACAAGTGGTGCCCAGGCTTGTTGGCTTGGTTCCCTACTGACTGTATTTGTCTCCTTAGGGAACTGGAGGCCACAGGCCCCCTATCTTGGGATGTCTCCTGAGTCCTGCAGAATCCAGGAATGATGTCTGTTCCATGACAGGGGAACCTGCTTCACGGTGACACAAACATCTCCTTTGTAACTGATCTCTTTGAAACAACTCACTCCTTCACACACCAGAAACTTCCAATTGATCTGACACACATCCTCCCTGATCCTGCCAGGGTTTAGCTCCTAGGAGCACCCAAGGCTCAATGAATCCATCAGCCATCTGGCCCCAGGGTCATGGAGGGAGATCCCTGGGGCCTGACCCTTCCCCCAGACCCACGGTGATGCTCAAAGGGTAACGCCCATGAAGAAGTGTAGACACAGGTCCAGGATGCAGCCCTGCAAGCTCTTGTGCTGATGGCAAATGCAAAGGAGCCTTTTTCCAGACTTCTGCTATTAATTTTATTCATGTGGGAGTTAAATTGATGAAAATATATGCAGTGATCTATCACAGTGAGGAGAAACTGCCTGAGACACGTGGAGATAGTAAGCTCATTTATGCCACAGATGTCCCCAGGCTGGCTCCAAGTGACCTAGAGCTGTGGCCAGCTGTGTGTGAGCTGGCAGGGAGCTGGGGCAGTGGTGGCATGCAGTGCTGTGCCTGGGCTCTCCCTGCCTCACAAGCACTCTGCCCAGCCCCAAATGCTGCCTTGAATCCAGGCTTCTGCAGACCCATATAACAAATGCTGCTCCAGCAGCATTGTACTGGGAAAGGGATGAAACTAAGTTTGAAGCTTGGACTTGTCACTAGAGAGAGCACATTCTGCCACGGTACACTGGGATGAAGGAAGCTGCACAGCTACCCCCTAGGGCTGTAAAAGTGCAAGAGGTGTTTGTATGGATGCTGCCTTGTGGTGAAGGAGGTGCTATGGGTACAGCTTTATAGAACATCTGGGGGCTGTGCAGGTAGACAAAAATTAGATGAGGGAAGTGCTGAGCAAGTGCTCTCTTCTAAATGGGCCCTGCTGTGCAGGTAGGACACAGCCTTAATGTGAGGTTGTCTTCATATGGGAAACTACTGAAATCCAAACCTTGGAGGATATGATCATGACCAAGATGCTGCCTTCCTCTCCCCACGTGGCTTCAGTACAAGCTCTCAAATACCAGAACTTCCTCTTCACTCTGCAGCTCAGCAAGTACTCCACTTCTGCTCTGCTGGAGCAGTGTGACCACAGCTGCTGATCCCTAACTCACACTGCTAAATTGTGTCCTCCCAGCAAAGAGCCTTTTCAGTCATGTGCTGGGCTGCAGCAAGAGCAGCTGTGGGCAGCAGGGCAAGGGAGGGGATTGTGCCCCTTGGCTCTGCTCTCCTCACACCCCACCTGCAGCACTGTCTGCAGCTCTGCAGCCCCCAGCACAAGCAGTACATGGAACTGCTGGAGAGAGTCCAGAGGAGGCCACCAAGATGATCAGAGGGCTGCAGCAGCTCTGCTGTGAGCACAGGCTGAGAGAGTTGGGGCTCTCTGAGAGAGAAGGCTGCCAGGAGACCTTGGAGTGGCCTTGCAGGATCTGAAGGGGGCTACAGGAGGGCTGAGGAGGGACTATTGACAAGGTATGGGGATGGCAGCAGGAGGAGGAATGGGTTTGAAGTGTTAGAGGGGAGATTGAAAGTGGATGTTAGGAGGAAGTTGTTTGCAGTGAGGGTGGTGAGACACTGGCACAGGTTGCCCAGGGAGGTTGTGGAGCAGAGAAGCACAGAATGTGATCCAAGATCACATTGGGTGCTTCTCTGCTCCACAACCTCCCTGGAGGTGTCCAGGACCAGGCTGGATGAGTCCTTGATTGACCTGTTTTAGTGGGAGGTGTCCCTGCCTATGGCACAGGGGGGTTGGAACTGGCTGAGCTTTGAGGTCCCCATTCTATGACTCTATAATTTCTCTTCTCCTTTCTTCTGTCCCAAGCACACAAGCTGGTTCCTTTCAGACGGAGATGGACGTGAGGTGGCTTGGCTATGCAGAGCCACCCTTTGCCAGGGGAGACTTCATCCTTCCTCAGTGTGTGGGACCAAGTCACCCCTCGTTTACCCAGCCGCAATGTCCCAGCTCTCTTCCGTCGTGTGGCAGTGACAGCAGATGGCAGCAGTGGCCTTCGGATGGCGGCAGCAGTGCCTGCTCTGCGCTCAGGGTTTCCCTGCGCCTGGCACGTTCCCAGGACATCTCCCCAGCGCTCTCCCTCGCTGGGGCTCAATCAGCATCCATCTGGGCTGTCAAAAGAGAACCGCGCCGAGGATCTACATGCTGCAGTTGTTCGGTGTGTCAAAATGACACACGGGCTTCAAACGTCAAGAAAGCAAATTCTCATCTTCAGTCACGCTTTAATTAATCATTTTGTCAGGGCTTTGATGGCTCGGGGGCTGCATTGACAGCTGAGAGGCAAGATCAGGATTCCTGAAGGTCGTGGGGATTTTGGAGAGCCTGGCTAAAGTGATTGCTGTTTGTCTCTTCTGTGAGGGGCCCCCAGCTGGTGGAACTCAGGACTTGTGGTGTCCTGCATCTTTGACCCTCAGTCTCCAGAAGAGGTTGGATGGTACCGGCTGAATTGTCACAGTGCCACTGTGCCACGCTGTGAGTCCTGGCACTGCCCCTCCTGCCTGCAAAGTCTTCAGCATCCAAACTGTGGCACAGCCCAAAAGCTGGACCACAGGGCCACAGGCTGGGTCAGGGGATGTGGGTTTGGACATTCCTTTGCAGGTGTGGAGTGTGGGGCCCTGTGCTGTGCTCGGCAGGCAGAAGTTGCCTCAGCCACCGGAGCCAGGTGGGAGATGCAGTTCTGGATGTGTGTCCTATGGAAGTGGGGGGAGCGCAGAGCAGATCAGCCAAAGATGGCTTGATTGGGCTGGCTGCAATGCAGAAGGTTTTCAGGGCACCTTATGAACCATGCCAACATGCAGCAGGTTAAAATATTGCTTACTCCACAATTTTTTTTTCTGAAATCAGTCATTTGAAGGAAGTTACATTGATCCTCTGGGCAGTAGTTTATCCTCTCACTTCAAATTACCATGTTAGGTAGTCTCCTGAATGAGTTTTGTTTATGATGACACCCAAATATTTATTGACTTTTAAATTGATCTGGGGGCTATCAATTTACCTGTTAGGCACTGGGTGATTCCAGAAATTATTAGTGTGCTAACTGCAAACAGAAAAAGAGGGGGGAAAAAAACCAAACAACCTGGATGATTTATTGCTGTGTCTGTTTGGGCAAAGACTGACAGCAAGGAGCAGAGCTAAACTGCATCATAGAATCAGAGAATCAGTCAGGGCTGGAAGGGACCACAAGGATCAGCCAGTTCCAACCCCCCTGCCATGCCCAGGGACACCCTACCCTAGAGCAGGCTGCCCACAGCCTCTGCCAGCCTGGCCAAAAACACCTCCAGGGATCTGGCCCCAAACACCTCCCTGCAGGGGCAACCCATTCCAGCCTCTCACCACTCTCATGCTCAGCAACTTCCTCCTCACATCCACTCTGAATCTCCTCACCTCCAGCTTTGCTCCATTCCCCCCAGTCCTCTCACTCCCTGAGAGCCTAAAAAGTCCTTCCCCAGCTTTTTTGTAGCCCCCTTCAGATCCTGGAAGGCCACCAGAAGGTCCCCTGGGAGCCTCCTCTTCTCCAGCCTGCACAGCCCCAACTCTTTCAGGCTGTGCTCACAGCAGAGCTGCTGCAGCCCTCTCAGCATCCTCGGGGCCCTTCTCTGCACACCTCCAGCATCTCCACATCCCTCTTGTGCCAGGGGCTCCAGCACTGGATGCACTATTCCAGGTGGGCTCTCAGCAGAGCACAGCAGAGGGGCAGAATCCCCTCCCTGGCCCTGCTGCCCACACTGCTCCTGCTGCAGCCCAGCCTCTGCTTGCCTTTCTGCCCTGCAAGTGCACACTGCTGCCTCAGCTTCAGCTTCTCCTCCACCACCAGCACCCCCAAGTCCCTCTCCTCAGGGCTGTTCTCCAGACAGTCCCTGCCCAGCCTGGATGTGTGCTTGGGATTGCCTCGACCCAGCTGCAGGACCTTGCCCTTGGCCTTGTTGAACCTCCTGAGCTTGGCTTGTGCCCACCTCTGCAGCCTGTCCAGGTCCCTCTGGATGGAGATCTTGTTTCTGATAAATAAAATTGGGGAAAGCTAAGTGAGTGTTGCCAGCAGCCCTGTCTGCTGGCCATGCTTTTTCTGAGGAGTTCTGAATGGTACCAATGCCCAGTTCAGATGTCACTAAGGAACTTACACTGTCACACTTTAAACAATGAGGACTTTAAGCAGCCTTGCAGTGAGAGTAACTTTGTTCAGCATTGGAGATAGACTTTTTAGGTAAACTAAGAGAAGCAAACAAATGGGACACGACTTCTGTTTTGTTGTTTTCTCTTAGACACTAATCACTGCATTTTAACCTTTCTGCTACTCATGCTGAACTGGTTTGCAAACAGAAATGATCAATTCCAGCTTAATTTATGCGGCATAGTGATCCTGCAAATTGTAGGATAGGATATCTGGGTTCAGCTTTCCTTCTACCTGCACCCAGGAGCTTGGGAAAATTAAAATTTTAAGCAACACCTCTGGAATCAGAAAAACTTCAGAAATGTCAGCAGCAGTGGATCCTGAACTTATTTTCTTCATCTGCCTCCACTACCTTTGTGTAGACTGCTGGACTGGCCTCTGTGTGTGTCACTTACGGTCGGGATGAGCCTGGAGGAGCCAGGAGAAGCTGGGATGGATACCTCTGGAAGGTTATACTAAAGCCCTTCAGAAAGGACAGTCAGTGCCTCCTACAGACTAATACCCTGAAAACATGATCAGGCTCACTGGCCACCTCTGCCGTCGAGCCAAGCTACGCTCCAGAGCAAAGTCCCCACTGTGGCAGCCAGGCAGAGTGGGCTGGACCCTGCTGGAGAGTTACCAGCATCCACGGTGGGCTGAACCCTGCTGGAGAGTTACCAGCATCCACGGTGGGCTGAACAAGCTCAAAGAACCAGCAGCAGGTGAACACAGCTGCAGGTGTTCACAAGAGAGCTGGTGCAAGCTTTGGAGAGCAGCAGTGCTCAGGCTGTGCAACTTGGGATGCTGCAAAGGTGCTGCAGCATATTGCCTTGTAATAACGTGAAGCAAAAGCTCAGCAGAAAGCCTGTGAACCAGATAAGATTGATTAAACAATTTCTAACCAACGGGGTTGCACATAAAAATTTTATTAAAACCTCAAGTGCTAAATTTATTTCCTGGGTCTGTCACTGCTATTTTTTTAATTTTTTTTTTTTTTTTTTTATTCAGTAGTGATAATTACTACATTAGAAATTAAATGAACCTCATATACTACATCTTTCAGACCTCCTAGGAGAGTTGTGAAAGTGATTTAGGGAAGTGAATTTGCTATTGTGCCTAATCAAGTTACAGTAATTGTCACCTATAATTTTAACTTGACTGCTACGTGTTTAATAGGAAGTTTTACCTTTGTTTTTTTTGGAACTCAGCTTCCCTGAGTGTTTTCCTGCTTTCCATCCCCTCCCAAAACCCACAGGCAGAAAAACAAATCCTGGCACACAGCTGTGCCATTAACAGCACTGCTCTTTGCTATCAGGCTGTGGTCCTTCACATGCCTAATGTGTTGCAGCATCAGGTGATTTTCCTTGTGAGACCTGCACCAGGCTGTCTCCCTCGAGATTAAATCACAACTGTGTAGATACCAGCGGCAATAAAAGGGATTTCTGCTCTTGCCCTCCACCCACCCCTCCAGTTAAAAATAAAAAACAAAAAAGTACTCTGAGCATCACAAAGTTAAGATAAATCCTAGCACCGCCTCATGTGTGTTGGGGTAAAACCCAACCCTCCCCACAAAGCTACTAGAACCTCTCTGGTTTTTGCAGCCTGGCTCTGTGCTGACTTTCAGTGGCACAGAACCAGGCTGATATGGCTCCATGTGGCCCCTGGTCCTGTGTTTGGCCAGAGGTAGTTTCATGGACTTGTTGCCCTCCTCTCTACCTCATGCTGGGTCATGTGCAGCTACTTTAGAAAAGATTATTAATGAGTCTCTTATCCTGACTCCCCTAGCCAGGCCACAGCTTGTTTCCTCTGCAGGGCAGCAAAATGTCCAGCAAGGCAAAGGGTTTAGAGAAGAGCACCTGGAGACCTGTAGGTGAGTGGCAAAGGTAGAGTGGAGCCAAAGGCAACCCAGTGCTTCTTAGAGACTTTAGTTACTGAGGATGGAAGCTGCATCTAGGGTAGGCTTGTGGAGGTTGCTGATGCCAAATACATCTGAGGAGTTTAATGCACAGGTTTCTTGCTCTGTCCTGAGATCAGGGCAGTTGCTCTGGTCACTTAACCTCTAAAACAGGCCTGCTAATTCCTCCTTCCCTTTCCTTGCTAAAGAAATGTGTCTTCACACATATAGATAGGTACATATTTTATATATATATAAATTTACCCTGTAAGGATTCAAGGTTTCTTCTGGATTTAGGACAGAGGGTGATTATGAGCATGAAAACTCTAAACGGTTCATCTGATTATTGCTCTTCAACCCTCCTGGATGCTTTCCCAATACCAGGCTGAAGAATGGGGCTGCTTCTCACCATACCCATTCAACATAAGGTAATGCTTGTCCCACTGGTGTGACTGCTTAATTTAGGTTGGGATCAGGCCCTCTGTTTTCAGAGAGTCCATTATGGATTCTTGGAGATCCAGAAAAGCCATATTATGCTGTCACAATTAATGGGGGTGATCTGCAGCTCTTTCATCACGGAATACTCACAGAAGCGACTCTGCTCCTGTGGCTTTTACACTCACACTCTGGAGCGATGTGTGTGGAATAGCACTAACCTTGTCCTTGAATAATTCATGTTGTTTGTCAGCCTCCTTTTAAGCCTTTCTGCTTAACCACAGAAGATTAGCATTTTTGTTGCTTTTTTAATCAAAGGTTTGGGGTGGGGGGAAGGGAGAGCATCGGTTTTCTTTTTAGCTTGCTTTAAACATCTCCCCAGGCTTTCAGTTTGCAACTTTGCTATTCAAGTAGGCATATTTTGGTCTTAGAAGCATTTTAGCTAGCTACATTATACAGATTATACAGATTATACAGATTTCTAGTAAGCCATGAATAAGTTGAAATGCTACCAAGCTTTTTTTTCCTAATTTCTCAAGGGTCCTTTTACTACGCAATTTGTTTTCATCCCATGTTATTTACTAACTTTAGTCAACTCTTCTGGTATTGTTCCAGTCTGCAAGAGTGGGAAGATTTGGCAGGTAATGTTTGGCAGCAGAGGGGGTTTTAAAGATCCTGGCCTTGGAATGAATATTGTTGGTTGGAAATTGGACCACCTTCGTTACATGCTGGGGTTCTCCTGAGCTTTGTCTTCAAGTAAGGATGCTCCACTGGAGTAAAATAGCAAAGTCCTGTTAGGGTTCCAAAATGCATGGCTGCAGTTCTCAAGCCTCAAAATCAACAGGATGGACATAAAAGCCAAAGGTCTGGGACTGAGCAAAGTGAGAAGGCCTTATAGTAGCCTTACAGTGTCTGAAAGGGGGCTACAGGAAGGCTGGAGAGGGACTATTGACAAGGTCTGGTGATGAGAGGAGGAGGAGGAATGGGTTTGAAGTGGCCAAGGGGAGATTGAAACTGGATATTAGGAGGAAGTTTTTTACAGTGAGGATGGTGAGACACTGTCACAGGTTGCCCAGGGAGGTTGTAGCTGCTCCCTCCCTGGAGGTGTTCAAGACCAGGTTCATTAGGCCTTGGGTGACCTGTTCTAGTGGGAGGTGTCCCTGCCTATGGTGGGGAGCTGGAACTGGATGGTCTTTGAGGTCCTTTCCAACCTAAACCATTCTATGATTCTATGAGAAGGGAATGGCAATCTTGGCAAATGCAGGACTGGGGGATCTATGCTCTTTGCTTCTAGGGTCATGCAAAATAGTTTGGGGTTGTGTTTTGGGTTTGATTTGGTTTGTTTGTTTGGTTTAAATCAGAAGTGTAAAGTCATTATGCATCCATCTTGTATATCTCAGGGCAGGACAGCAATGGTAAGACAAGGGGTTTGCAGCACCATTAGCTGATGGTGAAAATAGGAGGTAGCCCAGCTGGGCTAAGAGCTCCTACTGCCCAAGAGGTCACTAGATCAGTGACACAGATCCTTTGACTGTCTGTGGATTCACACCAGCCCTTTGTGTCTGAGTAAACTAAAATCACTGGCATGCAACAGCAGCCAAGTCCTGTTGGCAAGAGCCTGTGTTTGGGTTGTCTTGCTGGCACAACTAGCAGGGAAATGTGTGCAGAAAGAGCTGTGGACATATTTGGGGGAGAAGCTGGAGGAAACAAATTCCCTGTCTCTGCAAGGCATCTTTACTCTTCCCTGTTCTATGTGTCCCCTTCATTTCCCATGCTCTTTCTTTTTCTCCCAATCTTCCACTGGCAGAGGTCTGGCAGAGCACAGGCTGACAGAAGTCAGTACACAGCCACAGCTGTTTGAGTGCAGAGCACTGTGGTGTGACATTCACAGCTTTCTCTGGCACTCAGAACTGGCTTATCTCCTTTAGGTTATTGCCACTTCTCTTCTTTCTCTGTGACCTAAGATTTAAGAAACAAGATCAGAATGCTCTTGGAAAACCAAATGGATTTTGAAGGAGCGTGCTGAGTTAAATCCAAAACTTAGCACTGCAAACCTGCCAGTCAAGCTAATTTACCAAAATACTGGCACCAAGTTTATCTCCCTTCCCCTGTTCAAAGCGCTCAAGCCTCTTCTGGAACTGCAGCTCATTCTCTCATGCATGGTTGCCAAGAGCCAACCCACAGTGACACACAGCTGCAATGACAGCTCCAGCTTTCACATGCTGGTGTGCTGTAGTCACTGGAGACTTTCTGTGTTCCTGTTCCACTATTAGGTTTCAAACCTCCCTGCTGAGTAGCTGTCCTCCAGTCACATCAGGTAAGCTCAGCTATGCATTGAATTCAGACACTGGAACTAATCCCACATTTCACCTTTAGATAAGGGAGAACAATAAGGAAGGGAGCTGAGCCTGGCCCCTGTCTGAAAGGTGAGGGGTTTTATATATTAAAAGAAACAGATGTCCTATGCATATGCTTGTGTGCTCTATCGAGTTTCAGGTCTACCAATGTTCAGCTCAGAGTGGATTTTCTCCCAGCATTTCCTTTGCCTCTAAGGGACACTTACATTGACTATGATAGATCTCAGGTTGGTTTGTTTGTTTGTTTGTTTTGTGGGGTTTTTTTTAATGCTCAAAAGAGGAATCTTTATTGGATCTGGATTTAAAAAATCTTTATTTATAAAGGTTTGAGTATATATTTGAATTTAGAAAGTATGCTAGCTACTAAAAATGGTACTTATTTATCTTACCAGGTCCCCAAAGTGTGCTGTTTTCTTTAGAAAATAGATGGAAATGTTATTTTCACTTGTGAAATGTGAAAAGAGTGGTGAATGAGAGTGACTAACCCAGGACCTTGCCAGCACAGCACACGTTAGAAACAAGAACAGACTCTGCAAGAAACCAATGGCATTAAAAATACTTCCCCTGTTAGCATTTGTACCATGCTAAGTTCATGAAGCTCATGATGTGCTGTTGTATCCTCCTTAGGCCAGCTTTCTGAGCATCACAGGATGTTAGGGGTTGAAAGGGACCTCTGGAGATCAAGTCCAACCTCCCTGCCAGAGCAGGACCATAATCTAGTGCAGGTCACACAGGAACACATCCAGATGGGTCTTGAAAGTCTCCAGAGAAGGAGAAAAGGTACAAAGTGTAATTATTAATAGTTTCCTATAGATGTGTGGAGGTGGGAGCAGTGCTGAGGCCATACCAGTGCCATGCATCACAAGCCAGTGTCATAGAGTGCACCAAGGCAGGAGGGTGATGAGTGCCTCACACATGGCAAGGGGCACTAATGACGCAGTTGTTCTTAAGCTTGTGTAACAGACCAAAAGTATTCAGTTTCAAATGGATGTTATGGCAGAATAATACAATCTATATATGAACCTCTTTTCTTACACATCAGTATATCATTTATTTAGTGGACAACCCTAAGGAAATGCAATAGCCAAGACAGTGCTGTTCAGTGTAATTCTGAAGCAGTCAGATTTGAAGTCTTGGAAAACTTTCCCCTTCCCACCCAACAGCAAAAAAAGTGAATGCCCTGCTAGCTCCAAGTATGATGTGAAGCATTTTATCTTAACTACTTTTGCTTGGAAAGTTCTCCTTTATTCTGCTAGGTTAAAGAGCAGGGATGTTGTCTCAGAACAGTTAAATCCCAGAGCTTATTACCATGGAATACGTGAGCTTAGAGGATATGAAAGTGCTCTGCTCAGAGAGAGTTCAAGGCCTCTTGTACAAGGAACAGTTCCAGGCTTTAAAGCTGTACCATGTGTCATGATTTTCAAAAAGGCACTTCTCAAAATGTCCTTTAAAACTGGCAATTATTTCCCATATATCATCAAGACAGACTTTTGGAGGAGAAATGAAGACACTCTAAAGTGTTCCTTTTGGAAGGGTTCTTCTGCTTCAGAGGTGCAAAGGCAGGATGTGTGGGGTGTGCTGGTTTGAGCTAATTGGAGAATTTGAGTGAGAAATTAGACTATTGGCTGAGAGAGGAAAACACAGGATGGCACTGCACCCAGAGCTCTACTGAGAAAGAAAAAAAAATTGTTTTTAAGGATTGTACCCAAAACATGAGATATCAGATGGTTTCTGACCGCTCTGGCTGCGGCTGCTTCTCTTGCATGGTCTCCTTTTTCTTTGCCTTGGTAGCTAATTCTAAGTAATTCTACTAACTACTTTCCTACTACTAACCCCCGTGGCTGAGCTACTTCTGCTTATCTGCAGCATCAACAGGTGGTGAGATAAGATTGGGGAAGGGGTGGAAAGGTGTTAGGGGTGGTTGGTTACCCCTCTAGGGGATTTTGGTCTCTGGGAGGGGCTGTGGTGTTTCTGTATCACCTTTTCATTGTATATATCTGTAAATATCTGTTATACCTTGTAAATATTTGCTTGTATATTGTGCATTGCTGTAAATATAAAGCTTCATTTATCAACTTCCAGTGTCCTGAGTCCTAGCCAGTCCCCAAAAGGTGGGGGAGCAGGGAACTGCTAAACCAGTAGAGTGGGGACAGTCCAGTTAGCTACAATTTGACTAGCTCAGGGACCCCAGAAGAGTGTTGTCACTGAGCCTAAAGTGGGTGGCTGGTCTGCAGCTTTGCTGCTGGTAGCACCTCCCTGGGCCAGATTACAGCTGAATGACTGCAGTTAGACATAGTCCTACTTGCAAAAGAATTAGCAAACAAAACCTTACGTGGGGCAGGGTGGAGTCAAATAGAGGAAAACTCTTGTCCATCTTACATATCAGAATGGGTCATCTTCCTTCTGGTATATTCTAACACATTATTTGCAAATAATTTGTAGCAATCTACCCACTGCCTGCCTTCCAGTTACCTTACTCAGTTGCACTGAGATTTGAGAGGAAATAACCTTTCATGTCTTTTAATACATGACCATTAAATACACTTTTACAGTCAATAACAGACCAAGTATTCTTCCTGGACCTCAGCTCAGTGTCCCTCCAGTCAATAATGTAGCTATAGACCAGAATCAGAAGAGGAACTAAAGCCACAAATGGAAAGTAAAAATTGCCAGTACCCAGAAATATATGAACAGAAGTTTTCACAGGCAGGTCAAATATTCCAAATCATGGAACATGGATAACATGCAGTAAATTTGGGTGGGTCAAGTGAATAAGGGCAGGTAATGAGACATCTGTATCACAGGATTTTTCCTTTAAAAGCCCCTAAAATGCTATGTATTAAACTTACTTCCTTGTGCAAGCTGACACACTGGACTTTTGCTCTCTATAGGAGTGCAAACACAAGAGCACTTACAAAAGCATTCCCTCTATCCATCACTATGCCTTTCAGGGATGTTAAGACTGTTTATGGCTGTTACCCTTCTGCACTCAGTGAACAGGTTGGTAACACCACACTGCCCCAGTTTCTTGTCAGGTAGCATTGACTTAAAACCAGCCTTCAAAAGGTAAGTGAGACACTTTGTGTTTTACTTAAGCAATAGGTCTTCTGAAAATAACTCCAGTGTAATAATCTTCCCATGTTTTAGACTTTAAGTATGAAGCTGCAGCTCCAGGGATTGTCTTTTCCATAGTTGAGTTCTTCAAAACACACAAAAGTACTGAAGAGAGAAAGAACTGAAAAGCACAGCAGCTGTGAGTGATGACTTCAAATGTTCCAGGGATATAGGATGGTGCTGAGTGATTCAAGTTTACTCTCCCTAAAAAGAAACAAATGTGGTTGCAACTATGCCAGCTCCCCTATTTAAGAGGGAAAACTCATTTGCTCTTAACCTTCTTGGCTTGTTCCAAACAGAGTAGGTGCTTTACTTTTTACTGTCCCCTTTCTGCAGCCATCTGTGCTCTGGGAAGTGTCTGCACCTTTCCCACATTTGATTTGCATTCTGAGCAGCACCTGGATCAGTCTGCATCTGGTGTATGAAATTTCTGGCTTTTAACTGTTGGAGCCAGGCAGGCCAACACTGTCCTATTTCTCTGGAGGTCTGGATGGGTTTTTCCATGCAATCTGCAGAGTTTTAACAACATCCATATATAGGTAAAAGCAAAAACGGATGAGAGAGAGAAACGGCCACAAGAAGTTGTTCTTCTGTTGCTACCTCTTCCACCATTCCAAGAGCCTGATTAATCTGGGCCTTCTGAATTATAAAGGAGGCAGCCAGGAGGGTTTAGAGATGAGACTAAACTATTTACTGAAATCCAGTTCTGAAGACAAGGTCAGAAACACAGATCTTCCTGCTCTGGTGGGGCATATTTCCCCTTTGTCTGGGGTTTGTTTCACAGAGCAGCCAAGAAGCCAGGGGGATACAGGTCATGCTTGTTGGCAAGAGGGATTTCAAAGACTTCAGGTCTGATACGTGCAGTGTTTGTTCCAACTAGCTGGGAAGACAGATACTTTGTGGTGCTTCTAAACACAGCTTTTAGGAATAAAAAATTACTCATGCACAGCTGTACTGACTGAAATAGTTTACCTGCAAAGAGGCTGGAGTTCAGTCTCGGCGAGTGCTCTGGTGGTGTCACATTTTCTGCTGGCAAGCAGGGCTCTGATGCACACCTCTGTAACACAGCCACCAGGAGCTTAAGGGTCCTGGTGTGTTAAGGAAGGATCATTGTAAAAATACGATTAGACAAATTGGAACTGAGCTCATACTGAGAGCCTGCTGTAACTCAAACAGGGCCAGTTCCTTTGAGAGAGCTGTTAGGTTATACTTGCTGAAAAATGAGGTTCCACTGGGACCAAACTCACTGAATCTCTTCATTCTGTCCCCTGTGCGGAGCAGATCCAGCAGAGCAGAGGTTTCTCATCTTTATTCAAGTATCCAAGCCTCCTCTGTCAGGCTCCTAGCAGCCACAGACCGCTCTTGCTTTATGCTGCTGGTGGACAAATGGCTATTTTGTTCTAAAGTGACTGCTCCAGAATACATCACTGTCACGTCACCTAAACAGCCAGATTTCCAGTAGCTGCTGGGACCTGCTGAAAACATCAGAGCCTGTCCTTTGGAGATTAAGAAGGGATTAGCTGTGTGATTTCAGTCAGCCCAAAGAGAAAGGTTAAACACTTGGGGAGGAGGAAGCACATCTGTGTGTGTGTGCACACCGTGTCTTCCAAAACAACAGATGGTTTCAATAAAGTTGCTCCTGCTGCTAGGAAGTGGCACTTCTTGACATTAGCAGAGCCGTATCTCATCAGGGTTCTTGTTTCTACCAGACTGCCTCAGCAAGGCCGAATCCACTGTACAGTACGGACTAAACAGAAAAGGCACTCCAATATCTGCCCCATTAATTGCCCCCTGCCAGCCTTGCCTCTCTTCTGCTGTAGTGCCCACTGTGCTCACTATGGCAGGATCGATTGCCTTTGAAGGGCAACTTTCCCTAATGATCTGCAATTCCCCTTACTTCGACTGCAGCTAGAGCTGGCATCTCAAAGATTCTGCAAGAAATGCCTGATCTCTTGGAAACCGCTCAGCAAAACCCTCCCTGCTTCAATCAACGTATTAAATTATTGTGCAACTAAATTAATGTGCCTCTTGGTGACAGAACTGCAGAAAATGAGCAGTGTTTTATGCATTAAAGGCAAACTGGTAAAAGATTGCTTTTCAAGGTTAGATTGTTCCACAGTGACTATCAAGATATTTTTTTTTACTTCCAGTTAAAATACGAGGGGTTTTCAGAGTGCAGCTGTGTTACTTCTCACAGATCCACAGCATGAATTAGTAAGTACGAATAACTGAAGAATTGCAAAAATTAGTAACTGAGACATATTTGAGGAGATGGTAGGTATTAATTTTATTTTTTTTTTTACTAGTATTTAAATTTAATAGGTAAATATTTTTTGCTGGAAGTCAAACTTTTTTTTTTTTTAAGCTCTAGAGATTCATGGAATTTTGGAAGTATAGACTGCTAGGGGTTGGAAGGGATCTCCAGAGATCATCAGGTTCAACACCCCTGCCAAAGCAGGATCACCTAGGACAGACCACAAAGGAACAAATCCAGGTTAGCTTTGAAAGTCACCAGAGGAGAAGACTCCACAACCTTCCTGGGCAGCCAGTTCCAGTGCTCTGTCACTCTCACAGTAAAGTTTCTCCTCACATTGAATCATAGAATCATAGAATCACAGAATCATAGAATGGTTTAGGTTGGAAGAGACCTCAAAGATCAGCCAGTTCCAACCCCCCTGTGCCACAGGCAGGGACACCTCCCACTAGATCAGGTCGCTCAAGAACTCATTCAGCCTGGCCTTGAACACTTCCAGGGAGGGAGCAGCCACAACCTCCCTGGGCAACCTGTTCCACATTGAGGTGGTGCTTCCTGTGTTGTAGCTTATATTCATTATTCCTTGTCCTATTACTGGGTGGCACTGAGAAGAGCCTGTCCCCTTCCTCTTGACACCTCAGGTATTTATAGACATGAGTAGGATCCCTTTTCCTGAAGAGCTGCTCTGAAAAAATAAATTTTGTCAAGCTTCTGCAGACCTTCCTCTCTTTTGGACTGCATGGGACATGTGGGGTTAGGTTGGCCCTTCCTTTCATGATGTCCTCCAGTTTTCCTTGAAAAAACCATACAGGAAAAAGCTGAGAAAAAAGGAAAAGCAGCTGCAGTGGCAAAATTTAAATGGCAATATTCACATGGATTATACATTTCTCCCTTTAAAAGAAGCACGAAGAACCCCTATTCCCAGTTTTCTTCAAGTTTTGGACCACTCTCATTTACTATCTTTATTTTGCTGGCAGGACAAAACATGAAAAATTTTGCCTAATACTATGTAGGAAGAGCTGGATCCTCCAAAATTGCTCTGTGCATCATCTCTTGTGTAGCAGAAGTACTGGGGATGGTTTGGGCAGCTCCCTACCAGATGACTCAAACCAACAGTTTGCCAGGTGTGCTGGTTTGAACTAATTGGAGGATCTTAATGAGAAATTAGATTATAGGCTGAGAAAGGAAAACCAAATTATTTCTACACCACTCATAGGTTTACTGAAAATGTGTAAGAGTTAGAACCATAACATAGATAAGACAGAGCTGTTTGAGCCATTTGGGCTATCAGGGAATGACAGGACTGGGGGGAATGGAGCAAAGCTGGAGGTGGGGAGATTCAGACTGGATGTGAGGAGAAAGTTCTTCACCATGAGAGTGGTGAGGCCCTGGAATGGGTTGCCCCTGCAGGGAGGTGTTTGGGGCCAGATCCCTGGAGGTGTTTTTGGCCAGGCTGGCAGAGGCTGTGGGCAGCCTGCTCTAGGGTAGGGTGTCCCTGGGCATGGCAGGGGGGTTGGAACTGGCTGATCCTTGTGGTCCTTTCCAATCCTGACTGATGCTATGATTCCAATGAAGGTTTCCAGAGAGGTGAGCAGGTGATTGCATATCACACTTGAGAAAGACTTCAGATGAAGAGAATTGCTGACATTGATGCCTCTTCTAGAACATTTAAACTCATTTGTATGGCAATTTATTTGCTTCACCAAAAAAAGCCTTACAAATGTAAGCTATCTGAAGAAAAGCTCTGGACTCCAAAGTACAGTTTCAATGCAATATCTATATTGAAAAGAAAGGTTCTCCATTTCACTTCTGCATTTTGAGCACTAATCCAGCCCAGCCCAGTCCACACCGGAGGAAATGAACTGTATCAGGCAATGTCACTTGCTAAAAGGTAAGAGTGGAGGTATTCTCCTTTCCTTCATTTTATGTTTCTAGGGACAATTTCACAGGCCGTGCCATTGCTGAACGGGGAAATTGGAAAACTGCAGAATCGATTTGCAGACGTGAAGTTCTATTTTCTTTTACACCTCCTTCATCAGAGTCTCTATCATTCCTGTGTTGTGTGGCATTATTATCGACAGCAGTCTGGACACCACTGATAATTGCTAAAGTAGGGGAGAGCCATGCCTTGCAAGCGAAAGCAAAACCACGTTGGTGCCACTGGCTGAGTGGTACTGCTCCTGCCTTTCAATTCATCTGCTTTAGAGCGTTGGTAACGTGCCCCTGCCAGCATTTCTGAGGGTTAAAGAAAAGCATATTTTTAAAATATTATTTTGATCGGTTTCGTTTGCCCTTTGGTCTGCTTTGTCAATGAATTGATTGTGGGCGATTGAAGAGGCAGGAATTACAAATTATGTAGCTTTTATAATTTCCAAAAGCCCCACCCACAATNGGCAGAGGACAGCCAGGGGTGCTCCGTGGTGTTCCCACCAATGGCTGCAGTTTGCCCTTAGAGGCAGGTCCTGCAGCAAGAAGCCAGGATGCTTCTCAAGGTCCAGCTCAAAGTCCCTTCAAGGTTCATGCAAGGTCTGTCTCCAGGTCCATGTTCAGGTCCGTTCAGGTCCCAGTGTAGGTCCCGGTTCAGGTCCCAGTGCAGGTCCCGGTTCAGGTCCCAGTGCAGGCCCCAGTGAAGGTCCTGCTCCAATCTGTCCTGCTGCCATATATATACTGGGACGATTTGTTCCCTCCCTGTTCAAGCCCATGGAGGGTGGGAGAAGGCACTTCACACCTATTGTACTAAGCCTCCCATGACAGAGGTGGGGAGGGAGGAAGACCGTTTCCTGCCCCATTCACACCTCTGGTGGGGCAGTGGATTGATGTATGCCCTGCCACAGTTCACACCTCATTCAAACCTCCAGTGGGGCAGTGCCCTGCACCGCCACAGTCAACCTTGCTAAAATCTGCAAATTTGTATTAAACCTGTTTTTTATTAAAACCAGTAAAATATACTGGACTCTGGAATGCTTCCATCATTTGTTAATTCTCCTTTCATTGGCTGCATTGCACAAAGGAGAAAAAAGAAGAGCAACGTAAAAACAAAACAACCCTTCCACAACAAACCTTCGACAGGAACTCAGTTGCCCAGAACAAGGCCAGTGGTTAGCTGCTGCAGAAAACTGGAAAAGCTGGGGACTGCCTGACTGTCAGCCACCCCGGCTGTGAGATGGAGAGGGAAATGTGTGATGTGATATTAAAGGTTTGAACTAATTGGAGAATTTGAGTGAGAAATTAGGCTATTGGCTGAGAGAGGAAAACACAGTAGGGCACTTCACACAGAGCTTTACTGAGAAAGAAAAAAAAGTTGTTTTAAAAGTTATAACCAAAATATAGATAGGGCAGATGGTTTCAGACCGCTCTGGCTGTAGCTGCTCTCCTTTGTCTCTGCCTTGGTAGCTAATTCTCAGTAATTCTACTAACTTCTCTTCTACTGCTAACCCCCCTGGCTGATCTACCTCCACTTATCTGCAGCATCAACAGGTGGTGAGATAAGATTGGGGAAGGGGGGAAAGGTGGTAGGGGTGGTTGGTTACCCCTCTTGGGGATTTTGGTCTCTGGGAGGGCTGTGGTGTTTCTGTATTACCTTTTCATTGTATATATCCATAAATATCTGTTATACCTTGTAAATATCTGCTTGTATATTGTGCAAAGCTGTAAATATAAAGCTTCATTTATCAGCTTCCAGTGTTCCAGTCCAAGCTGGGGTTTATATCAAAAGGTGGGGGCCAGGGAACTGCTAAACCACCAGAAGGTCACTGGTGACAGCATGGTCAATCGTCTGCTGGAGCCACTCTGTGTGCAGCTGATCTCAGTGGCCATGGTGTCCTGGGTGTTGCAAACACTGAAAAATTAAAAAAGCTGTGACGAGCTTTCAGACTAATTAGGTGATCATGCATTTTTCACGGAAGGTCACTTCATCCCTCTGGGGTTTGCTTCCTGACGCTGCTTTGCCCTAAACGTATCCTTCAGTACTAGGATAGCGCCAGGGATTCTCTTCCCTTGCCCCTCCCCAGCTTTTCTTTTTTCCCCCTTTTTTCCCCCCCTCATAACAAGAACAGTAAGGCATTGGGATAAACTCTCCAGGAACGTGGTGGAGTCCCCAGCATTGGACAATTGTATGGTTTTGCCAGACAGGTTTGCTGGGCCATCTTATCCAGGCTGTGCCTTTTACAAGAAAGGCTGGACCAGATGATGCTTGAGGTCCCCTCCAGCCTGGTACTCATCCCATGATTTCCTGCCCCTTTTCCAGCCGTTGCCATGGTGCCTGCCCTCCCTGGCCTGCTGGGCAGCCAGCTCCCAGGGCATTCGGGGCAGCATCACCTCTCCTCCCTTTTGGGAGGCATGCAGGTCAGCGGGGACGGGAGAGAGGCAGTGCAACACCTGATAAGGCAGGAATTGGGAGGCGTTTGTTCATGCGGAGGGGCCATTTCTGCTGGGTACCCCTGAGGGTGAGCCCACACTAGAGCGAGGCGCTGCAAGCCGCCTGCGCGCCCAGCCCGAGGGGCCCAAGATGGCGGCGCCGCCCGAGGCGCTCTGCTGCGCCTCGCAGCTCGACAGGCGGCAGCCGCCCCCCGCATCCCCCTCTGAACTACAACTCCCAGGCAGCCCGCGGGGAGGAACCGCGACTCCCAGCATGCCCCGCGCGGCCGGGGCGGGTGCTGCCGGCGCCTACACTACAGTTCCCGGCAGGCGGCGGGGCCGACGGCCAATCAGCGCGGCGCAGGTTGGTGGGTGAGAGGAACGGGGTTGGCTTCCGCGCGAGTAAAGGAGCCGCCGAGAGGAAGCGGCGCAGGGGAAGCGGCGCAGGTGACATTTCCTTTCGGGCCGCCCCCTCTCCCGCTGCCGGAGCGGGGCCCCGAGAATGGCAGCGTTAGGAGGTCTGTGCCTCCGGAACACCGGGGCGGGGGAACGGGCTGAAGGGGTGGAGCGGCCTGNTAGGGGAGGGGTGTTGGGGTCTCTTCCTGAGGGGTTTCGGGGAGGGTGCTTCGTGGAGGACGTTCGTGGGGAGCACCGTGTGAGGGAGGAGTGTTTCGGGCCCCTGGGATGAGGGTTGACTGTGAGAGATGGACCGGGCAGGGCTGCTCAGATGAGGGGCCTGCAGTGTGGGGTGTCTGCTGGGTGGTGAAGGTGATAGCGGAAGAGGCTGTTCGTGGGGATGGGTTAGGTGACCGCCGGAGCGAGGGCCTGTGCTGGGGAGAGAGCAGCACCGCGTGAGCAGAGGTGTGCGGTGACACTGGGCTTTGTTAGGGTGGAAGAAGGGTTCCTTGCGAGGGACACCCGCACACGAGCTGAGCACAGATGGGGGAGCGGGCTTGTCCGTGGTGAAAGGCTTCTATGAAGATGGATGTGTGGGGAGTGGAGAAGGGAGGAGTGTCTGAGAAATTAACGTGGGGAGTATTTTGGAATGACGTTTAGGAGGAACAGAGATAAAATTTTGAGGTGCTTGTGAGCGGAATATTAATAGAGGGGAAGAGATGCCTACGGTGGGAGGGAGAAAATAAATGGAGGTGATGAAAGTGACTGGATGGTTTTACAGAGCGAAAATGGAGTGGGTTGATAGAAAACCGGGGATGAGTATCTCTACCAGCACTAGAACCTGCCTTCATCTCATGTGCTTATTGCCCAAGTAACTGGCAGGGTCAGAAAAGAACTGTTCTGTGTCTTTTTAACTGTTAGAAAGTAAATTAAACTCTTCAGCCATGATAGCTTTTATTGTACATTAAAACTTTGCTAGGTAGGAAGCCTAGAAACCAATTGAGCAAAGTGTTAATTATTTGGAATTTACTCAGTGATGATGGGCATTGTTTCTTCCCTTCCTAATGATTGGTGAGCTTTGAATGTTGGAGCTTGCTTACTGTGATAAAGCAAACTCTTCCACTGTAGATCTTATCTTTAATGATGTGTTGGGGGATGGGAGGAGGAAAGGAGGTTTGAAGACGTTTCTAACAGTACTTTGAAGAGACTGACAATATTTGGCCCTAAGCCTGCCATGGGAAGCGGCTTCCTACTGGCATAATTGTGACTGTGTCAAAGCTGTGTCTGATTCTGAGTAAAAGAATTGTAACTGCAGTGTATCACCACGAGTTGCAGTTTAAATCTCCTGTTCATCCTGAGCATTGTTTGCTGTCCTCTTTGCCCCTTTGTGTTGCCCAAAATGTGTTGCAGTCAGCAGCTTTACCTGATTTGCAACTATTACCAGCTAGTGTTTTTCTTTGGAGCTTTGCTTTGTTGTTGTTATTGTTGCGTAAAAATGTTGTTGCTGTTACGAAACAGATTTTTTGTGCTTGAGATATTGCTCAATTTTCACTTTGGGATTTACTTCATTAGGCATGTTGCTTAGAAGCATATGCTTCGATTTCTGTGTTTCAGCAAGGATATGTGAGCTTCGTCATGCCTCAGAAATTTTAAATGGCAATTGTGTTTTATTTGTAAAGAAAAGCATGTTGCCATATATACAAATTCATGCAAATTTAGGTTTGTTGCCCAACATAATGTAGGGCTGTTCCTTCATGAATCTCTGCTGTTAATCATGGCTTATGTAAGTTAGTAGCCAGTTCCTGTTTCATTGTATAGTTAAGTACATATAGACCTGTGTAGTGGTGGTGTAGGTTGGAGGTTACATTTTTTTTATTCTGCATTCTTTGCTTTTCTTATTTTTAAAGTCAGCGGTATTGTGATTCTTGACTTTATTTCCCTTTCTCTGGTGATATGTAATAAATAGGAACTTAAATCTTTGCTCACCCTTGTTAGACTTGCTGTTGATGGCTGGTGACAGGACATGTGGAATATTGATTTGTGCTAATTGTTCACTCAGGGCTTTTTGGGGTGTTTGTGTAATTTTTATAGGGTTTTTTTGTGGTTTTGGTTGGTTGGTGAGGTTTTGTTTGTTTATCTTAAACGATTTCAATATTGCTTTGTAGAACCAAGTAAGTTTTCACAAACACTGAATGGAATTCCTTCTTCAAACACGGTCAACAGTGGAATGGACCCCTTCCATGCTTGCAGTATTCTTCAACAGCTTAAAACCATGTATGATGAAGGACAACTGACAGACATTGTAGTGGAAGTGGATCATGGAAAAACATTCTCCTGTCATAGGAATGTTCTTGCTGCAATCAGTCCTTATTTCAGGTACAGTAGCCCATCATTCTAGTGGGAATCACCTATGCTAATGTTCCATGGAACTGTCACTAATATAGTACAGCTTGTAAGAAAATATTGCTGTTCTCATAGCATCAACGAATTAACAGCCTTGTTGATTAAAGGTGAGTTTCATTGGAGAAAATGTCATGTTATTAAAAAAAAAAAACAACAAAAAACCAACAAAACACAGCTTATGCTTTAGAGACAGCCTTGGATACAGTAACTGTGTTTCCTTTTAAAGTTATATATTCTAGCATGCTGGAATATGCATATGAATTACTATGTTCAAAGCTCAGTGCAAAGACTTGGATATGTCAAGAGCTTGGCTTGTAAACTGAATAAACTTCCATATGATGTTAGTGTGAAATAATTAAATAAAGAATTTCAGTAAGTCAAGAACTGGGCTTGAACTGAGTTACTCAGATGATGTTGTATAGTGTAACATCAGTGATAAACCTGTTCGTGTTGTTACAAGGGCAGATGCGTTGTGATTAGCTGCACAATATGATTTCCTTTCTTATAGCTGTAGCTAGAAGATAACAAAGTGCTAAATATTTTCTCTTTTGTAGATCTATGTTCACTAGCGGCCTTACAGAGAGTACCCAGAAAGAAGTTCGTATCGTTGGTGTTGAAGCAGAGTCAATGCATTTAGTATTGAACTATGCATATACCTCCAGAGTAATGCTGACAGAGGCCAACGTTCAAGCTTTGTTCACTGCAGCTAGTATCTTCCAGATCCCTTCCATACAAGACCAGTGTGCTAAATACATGATCAGTCATTTGGACCCACAGAATTCCATCGGGGTGTTTATCTTTGCTGATCACTATGGTCATCAGGAACTCAAAGACAGATCACAAGACTACATTCGTAAAAAGTTTCTGAGTGTCACCAAAGAGCAAGAATTTCTTCAGCTGAGAAAAGACCAACTGATAAGTATACTCAACAGTGATGACTTAAATGTAGACAAAGAAGAACATGTTTATGACAGCATTATAAGGTGGTTTGAGCATGAACAAAATAAGAGAGAAGTGCACCTTCCAGAAATATTTGCCAAATGCATCCGTATGCCTCTGTTGGAAGAGACATTTTTAGAGAAAATCCCTCCCATGTTTGCACAGGCTATGGCCAAAAGCTGTGTACAAAAGGGACAACATAGTGCCAATGGCTACACGCAACGGCTTGGAATGACCGCTTCTGAAATGATCATATGCTTTGATGCTGCCCACAAACACTCAGGAAAGAAGCAAACAGTGCCTTGTTTAGATTCGGTCACAGGGAGAGTGTTTAAACTATGCAAGCCACCAAATGACTTGAGGGAGGTTGGAATTCTCGTATCTCCCGATAACGATATTTATATTGCAGGTGGTTACAGGCCGAGCAGCAGCGAGGTCTCCATTGACCACAGAGCAGAGAGTGATTTTTGGATGTATGATCACGCTGGCAATAGGTGGATTCCAAAAGCCCCTTTGTTGCGAGCCAGAATAGGCTGCAAGTTGGTTCATTGCTGTGGTAAACTGTATGCAATAGGTGGTCGTGTTTATGAAGGAGATGGGCGGAACTCCCTCAAGTCTGTGGAGTGTTATGACAGCCGAGAGAACTGTTGGACAGCTGTCTGTCCCATGCCTGTAGCAATGGAGTTCCACAGTGCTGTGGAATATAAGGATAACATCTATGTGTTACAGGGTAAGGTGGCCTGACTGACTCTTCAGTGTTTTTTGCGAGGTGGGGGGTTGTTCAGTCCAACTGTGCTCTCTTAAGTACCTTAGAAAACCAGGTGTCTTGGACGTTTAAGGAATGGTATGGGACAGCAGGTTGGGAAGAATGCTAGGAGGAGCGGGGAGTGAGGAAGATTGAGGTTGCTACTTGAGTTCTCATGCCCTGGGAATGCGTTGCTCAGTTGTGTTACTGAGTTACTGCATAAATGGCAGTTTTGGTGGTGTTCTAAGTCAGCAGTATAGTGTTAAATTTTACTGTGAGAATTCTTTATTAGATCTTTATCTGGGTGAAATGTGCTTATGTTGAAGAAAAAATTACTGTCCTGTGAAATGCACTTTCTTTGATTTAGCTAAACCTGTGAAAATTTCTGGTGTATGTATTCTTGATGACTTGTAAAAGTCACTTAACCATTGTAGGCCTGCCCCACCCTGCTTTTTGGAGGCATCCTGATAACAAAGAAAGGTGATTTGTCTCTTCCTAGTTAGCCTTGGGTTTTTTTGGTCTGTAATTACAGTACTGTGTTTACATCCTTTCTTCCAATAATCAAGTTTATTGGTGTGTTAGATTGTTAAATTAATTAAAAGGCTCATTATGGGAATGGACTAAATAATTTATTTTCCCTTTATGGAGATCTTATATAAAAAATATATTTTTGTGTGCATGAGCCATATAGCAGTCTTCACTCTAATGGAGATTACGGAGACTGGTCTTTAGGGATGCAGCAGGAGTCTCTAAAAGTGGAAAGGAGAAGAGTGGGTGTCTTGGTTGTGCTTTACTGAGGGCCACCTCTGTGTAAACACCTGGGATTTGGGTCTGTACCAGCTGCCTCTGTAGGCCACTTCCCATACTGGACCACACAGCATAGAGAACTCTAAGGTCACTGTTATTTACCTGAAGTCAACCTTGTTTCTTGACTTGGTCCTCCTGCCACTCGGTAAAGTTGGTGGGCTTCCATATGCTTTGCAGAGACTTGTCTTTTGTTGTTCCTGTATCAGGCTTGACTCTGGTTGTGGCTTTACATAATTCTGTGACACTAGCAAATGCGATAGATAAAAACATGATTGAGTTGTACTGAAGTAATAGAAAAAAAAGTTAACTTCCAGTGATTATTCTCATAAGTTGGAAGTAGTCAATAAAGATTGAGTGTCCAAATGCTAAGGGAATGTGAACATCAGTCATAGGAGATTATGCTGTGGAACAAAACTGAATAATTAAAAAATCTAAACTCTTAAACTATGTTCCACTCATTTTACTGTTATTATTTCAGTGTTCTTTGTTAAATCTGAGGGGCTTGGTCACGCAGCATCTTGGTTACAATTCTGAAAGTAGCCGTGTTAAATAGTACATGATTTAAATGATGCTGATACTTTGCAAATGTGAGGCCTTTGTTCCCCCGGGCTTTACAAAAAGAATGGTGGTCTTTATCCATGTTCTTTCCATCAAGTGTGCAGGCAATGAGGTTTCAATCATCTGAACTTCCATTATCTGTAGTCTGTAGGTGCTCCTCTGTGCAGTCAACAGAAGAAGTGTTTTATAAGTTAATCACAAAGCTTACAATGAACGGTAGCTTCATGCAAGTATTCACCTCACATCTTTTTAAGCAAATCAACCTAAATGTATAAACCACTCACCTGATACAAGTAGCTTCAAAATCTGTGTGGAGTACAAGACAATTATTTGCACAGGCTAATAACTTCCAGGCACTGAATTCTGAGACTCCACAGTCTGTGGGTGACAGGTTGTGAAGATGTTAAAGAATAAAACAAATACTTCAGACATTTCAAGACAGGAATCTTGAAAGATTTTGTGCCAGCTTTATTAAGTGTGGTTTAAAAGTGGTAAAGTCTAGCTAGAAAATATACAAAACATTGTATCTCTGATATGCTTCAGACTCCCTCTTCTTCAGCTGGAGCAGAAACTCAAAGTAGATTTTACTCACGCTGTAATGCACTTGGAAGAGATGGTGCTGGGGTTTTTGTTATGGGATCAAGGCTTTCAAAAAAAAGGAAATTGCTTCTGTCTGTGGAAGAACATACCCAAAAGCTTAGTAGCTGCAGAATTGGTGTGCTGGAAATGAAACAAAAGTTATGTTTTATTTTTCCTCTCTCTTTTCAGGGGAATTTTTTCTCTGCTATGATCCTCAGAAGGATTACTGGGGATTTTTGACCCCAATGACTGTGCCTAGAATCCAAGGCTTGGCAACTGTGTACAATGACTCCATCTACTACATAGCTGGAACCTGTGGAAACCATCAGCGCATGTTTACCGTAGAGGCCTATGACATTGAACAGAATAAGTGGACTCGAAAAAAAGACTTTCCATGTGACCAGTCCATTAATCCCTATATAAAACTCGTACTCCTCAAAAACAAACTCCATCTGTTTGTCAGAGCTACTCAAGTCACTGTTGAAGAACATGTTTTCAGAACCAGCAGGAAGAATTCGCTCTACCAGTACGATGAGGTTACTGACCAATGGCAAAAAGTATATGAGACTCCAGATAGGCTCTGGGATTTAGGCCGGCATTTTGAATGTGTTGTTGCTAAATTGTATCCACAGTGTCTTCAGAAAGTTATTTAATTTTTTTTTTCTCCCTCTTTCAGTAACAGGCCTTAGTGGTTTCAGTGGTAATCTGATGCTAGAGAAAACCTGTCTTAAAGAAAACAAAGAAATTCTGTCAGTATTTATTGTGAGCTGAAACAGACATTCGTTTTTTTTTGTGTGTGTGTGTGTATGGGGATGGGTGCTCTTTAAAGGTTGCAGTCTGGGGAAGGATTTACTGGTTCAGTTTCATATTTACTGATGTGTTCCTGGGAAATGAGAAGGAGGTTATAAAGTGCAATTATCAGCAATTTTTTTTTTCTGGTAAACACTTAGTCATGTTATACTAGAGGGGTGTTTTTGTGGTATGAGCAAATTAAATGGAAGAGCCAGGATAACTATGCACTACAGTAAAAGAAAATCTAGCATTAATAACTGAGGATGTCCAAGATGTTTTGAAGTGACTTTTCTTTTTTTTTTCTTTTTTTTTTTAATACGGGTAAAATTTGAGGCAATATCACTAAGTTTGATTTTTGTTTTTGCTTGGTTTTGGTTGTGTGCTTTCTTTTTTTTCTTTTTTTTTGACTTGAGATTAAAAGTACCTGGAAATGGTATATCCTGATTTGTAATTATCTTCTTTTTCTTGTGCTGTGTTTCAAGTCTGTTGAGGTGTTTGTGGTGGTATTTGTGCACTACAATTTAGGAGGAAAACGCAAGTGAGAATTGGGACACGGAGTACCTTTGCCTGAACAGAGGCCTGTTCAGATTGCTGTACCACTTCCTGTCTATGGATTTTTGTTAAAATTGAACTCAATGATAGGGGAAGGGGGGGGGAATCCCAACACCTGTTTCTTGCCACGTAGATGTAGTGCTGTAAAAAAAAAAAAACAACATTTTTTTACTTTTTGACACTGCTTAAAACCTTTTCTTTTTTTTTTTTCATCCCATAAAGGGCTTTAACCCAAAATGTTGATGGTGCTAGTACATTTTTAATACTCGTTTATCTGAGATGGGCTAGCCTTATGCTACTGTTTAAGACAGCCTGGTATTTTTCATGGGGTGTGTGTGTCTGTCTCAGGCCCTGTCCTGTCATCATATTGTCTTTTTTAACATAACATTTTTACTGCAGTGATATTCTTGCACAGAATGGTGACAGGATATGGCCTTAATAATAATGATTTTTTTTTTTCCCCTCTTTTTGTGTGGAGTGTTCATTCTGTCTCCGCTAAAGTGCAGTGCTGTGTGCAGAGTTGGCATGTGCTCCAGTAATTTGAAAACCTGTGGCTTAACTTTACAAGTTGTTTTTCTTTTCTCCCAGCAGTCAAGCTCTCAGATACCTTCTATTTCATTCTGGTCTATAATGTGAAAATTTGCACTACTGAGCTGTCTTCGTTATCTGGTGTATTAAAGCAAAATTGACAATAAGTGTGCGTGGTTTAAGTAATCATAGATGAAACATAGAATAGGGATCAAATGCCTTGCAACACTTTTTTGATGTATTTAACATTTAGCTTACTTTTTAAGAAGTACATATGGTCAAAGTTCAGCCTCTACTTCAGTAGTGAAAACTGGATTTAAACAGGAAGAGGTGAATCCAGTTGTAATATGCTGGGTTTAGTTTATTACAGCTCTGATTTTTGTGGAGCTGTGAGTATGTCATCTTACTCTTTCTTGTTTTCCCAAATTGACCTAAGTAAACCAGTTAACTTGAAATGGCAGTGGTCATTGCTGGTTGTTAGTGCTTACCATTATCTGGCTTAACAGCTGATATTTCAGTAAGCCAAATATTTAGCTCATTGTTTATCCCCCTGGCATGGCTGAGGATTTGGATAATAATTGTTTACTATGTGGTCTTACTGTTCCCAAATGGAATCTTCCTAATACGTGAAAGTATTTGCCTGGTTCTACTTCTTAATTCTTGCACAAAAATTTTTAAAAGACAAAACCAGAAAAAAACTGTGAAGTAAAATGGAGATGAACAAAATGCCTCTTTGCATTACATACCTCATCTTCCAGAGACTCGCCAAACTGCTTCTTTCAAATGCGAGCACCTGAATTTCTCTCCTGAACTTAAGTTGAGGATTCTTGCTGAGACTGCATTTTCCAGCAGTGTTGAGGTGTGTTGCTTCTTTGTTTAGTTTTCTTCTGGATACTTCTATCTATCTCCATAGCCAAGAATAAGAGTTGGGTTTTTTTTGTTGTCAGTTTGCTTTCTTTTTTAATAAGTGCAGCTAATTTAATTTTAAATATGATCCTTAGTCTTTGGCTAGCAATCTTTGTGCTGTTGTAGGCCTCTAGCTGCAAGCTTTCTGAAGCACCCTCCCTAACAGTGTTGCATTTGTGTGTAAACTCATTTTTTCTGGCAAAGTGTTATGTAACTTTTTCTTTGGCGTTTTGTTTTCTTTGTGTTTTGTTTTTGGTTGTTTTGGTTTTTTTTAAGCTTGGTTGGATATTTACAAAACTTCTTGCTGCTTTTTGACAATCTATATTTATTTAGTAGAACAAATTTCAATATATTACTTGAAACTATGAAATAGAGTTGAGTTAGCAGTTGACTGGTCATGTGATGTATAGAATATGCTGTGGTTGATTCTGCAGTAGGTTTCTTAATTTTGTTTATCTGCACTAAAGTACGAAGATCTCCGTTCTGTTTAACCATTCAATCTGAGGAGGTGATCCAGGTCCGTCGTGTTTAAAAGCTAAATCCTGGAACTTGACGTGGGAGTAGAATTTTGTGCACGAGGAGTTTGTTGGGAGAGTAAATTAGCTGTGACACTTTGCCAATTCTCAAAAAGAGTCTACATTTTGCTGAAAGTCAGATTCCTGGTCAAGTTTTGCTTTAGTCAGGCTAGAGTAAACTTGCACAGCACAAAAAGCCCCCAACAATGCACCAAAGGTACTGGTAAATATTTAAGTCATAATCTGTACATTTTCTCCACTTGGTATTTTTCTGCATTCATTTCTTTCCCTTTATTAAAAGAATTTCTAGCATTGTAAGGACTTACGTAAGTGTAAATCTCTTTTCCAAAAAAAAAAAAAAAAAAATCGTTAGTTACTTTAGAATGAAACATTTGGGTGATTTCCACTTGATTCCATCAGTAAAGCTTAGAACTCAAAGCAGTTTTGGTGCCCCAAACATGCAGCGTGTGTGCGTTCCACAAGAAGTCGAAGAGCTCCCTGTTCGTAAGGCTGTTTAGAAAGGCATCCAACATTCAGTGCTCAGGTATGTTAGTAAGAAGTACTGTAGTCCTCTGAGGGCAAACGTGTGGATTTTTAAACATTTTGCCATAATTGCACAATTTTGCATTTTTACTTAATGTCATGTTATGTTTCTTAAAATAAACCTATTGTTGAAATACAGTGGAGTTCAGCTGGTTTTGTGAGAAATCTCTTGAGTACTCTTCAGTAAATTTCTGAAAATGTAACTCATCTCTTTGGTACTTGTTCAATTCTGTTTCTGCACTTGTGTGTCTCAGCTGTATGTGATGTCACATGTTTTTTTTTTGGAATGACACTGAGCTGTTGCTAAGAGGTAGAAGATGCTTTGTTCTGATTTGGGTTTTTTTTGGTTTTTTTTAGTTGTCTCTTCCCTTGCAGCTATCCGGGTCTAACTTCTTGTTTGCTTACACGCAGGCAATGCCTTCTTTTCCCTTCTTCCTCACCTTTGGCTGGAGCTGACACCTGGCAGGAACATCAAGTAGGGCTTTCCAGTCTGATAATACTGTATGCTAAAAACTTTGAAATTCTTTGTACTGCATTTCCCAGCATCCTTAGTAGGAAAATTACACCCCAGGCAGTAAAAGGGATGGGGAGAGCACAGTGATGTAGGTTGCAAAGGAGTCTGCTGCAGAGCTGAGAGTGAGAAGCCCACTCTTCCCTAAGCCAAGCTCCAGCATTATGTGTGGCTTCTGATGTGGTGATAGCTCTTGGCACATCTTGTAAATTGAAGCTCTTTTTATTTGAGAACCTTTGTTCCATTTCAGAATCTGTCTGATGACTTTAGTGATGGTAAGTCATGGCAGCCTGGGAAAGCAATGTGAAGTTTTCCTGCTTGGGAAGGTGCTGCTATCATCAGGTTCTTGCAGGCATTATTTCCACCCTCTCACCCCAAGACTAAACCTGTCTTCACCTGGCAGTTAGGTGACAGCAGAAACCCTTCAGGAATCTGGGCTGGTGGTGGTTGTGTGTTTTCAGATGAACTGCCACATGCAGTCAGCAAGTCAGACGGGGCTGAGTGCCTTGGCTGTCTGTGCAGCAAGATGTGGCTGACTGCTTGTAAGCTGTGCACTACAGTACCCACATGCTTGGAGTCTGCTGCTTGATGCTGACCTTGGGTGAGTTTGTGCTTGCAGACACGTGGTCCTGGTCGTCAGTTCAGAAAGGCACACTCCTTCCAGTCAGTCTGAGTAGCAGCCTGCAGATCTGCAATTACAGTGCCCAAGTCCCAGTGTCTTTACCTGCTCACTGGTTTCTTTTGTGTGGTGACAGCATTGTTCCTTGTATATTTGAGTTCCTTTCCTCCAACTACATGTACTGGACAATTTTGATGTCTTTTTTGTTTGCAGCTCTCTCTTGCTGGGAAGACTTCTCCAGAGGAATCAGCCAGCAGAGCAAAGGCACTGACTGCTTGCCTTCCTGCATTGCTGTCCAGATCTGCAACTTCTCTGTTAAATACCAGGGACACATCCTCTTGAAGACCTAGCAGAAAAAGTGATGAGGAGGTAGGCTTGCTCTTCAACTTTTAGTGGGCTGAAAACCAACAACGCACACAACTATATGCATTCTCTACTTTCTTCCCTACCCAAGGTCTCAGCTGAGGCCATGAAATACTAATTTCTGTTCTTGGACAGATGGATCTAACTAGGTTTGACTGTACTTTCACACTGCCTTGAGTTTTATAATAGTGGCTGAAAATCTAAATTGTTTATCCCCAATATGGAATTTGCAGCTGTGGCTGCCAAATACTCGAGTGTTAAAAGCATCCTAACCTAAGTTTCCCTGTCTGCTGTCTCCTTTGGAGCACCTTTGCTCTGTCCAAAACTCTGGGAGTTTATAAAGGAGGATCATCTAATGCCATGTGCTAGTTTTGCAACATTGTAGTATGTAATGCTTTGTTGGGACTTAAACCAAGAAAGAGCTGAAGCTGACAAGAAAAAAAAAAAAAGAGATATCTCTCTCTGATCTCCAAGGCAAAAAGTTCTATCATACTGCAAGAAAAAGATAAATAAATTGCATTGACTTCTTCAGGACAAATCAAATTATCTCAGAGTCTACAGTCTGGGCAAAGCCGAAGCTTCAGAGGATAGCTAGGATTAATATCTCTTTATGAGGTGTTCTTTTATCACTGGAGGGGAAAAGAAACTGAAGAGTTGTAGCAGAAGTTTCATTGAGCACCTCTTCAGATCTGACTGAATGGTTCTTGTTTCACTTCAGTGCTCATGACTCCTTCAGAAAGATGTCACTGTAACTCTTGAGCTAAGTAAGTTGTTATCTGGCTTATAGAAGACATTTATTAAGATATCTGCAAACTTCCAGCTAAGGCATCTAAGTCATATCTGGAGGGCATGCTGGGTTCGTAATGGCCGGCAACAGGGACCAGAGCCAAGACTGGAACAAGAGTAGCTTGACCATGTTCTTTGATTCTCTAGTTTCTCTTTTGCTCTTTTTCTTTTGTCCATAAATTAATTTGCCCCCTGTGCCCCGAATTTTTCTAGTAGCTCTTGTGACACTCTCTTAGTGTTTGGCCTGCATTATAATGTGAAGTAATGCAGAGCCAAGGGATAAGGGAGCTTATAAGGGTCAAGTTAACCTATTCAGGTCCTCAGGTCCTAACAGCTAACTGAAGGACCAGTTTTAACACAGTTCTGCAAATGATTACACCCTCTTAAGTGTCAGAGGATTTTCCTTCTTTGGACACTAGAATAAATGTCAATACATTTCTTGAAGAGAGAAAGAGGTGGGCATGTAAGAAACTCTTTCTGTCCTGAGAGGGGTGAGGTGATTTTCTGACAATGTAGTTTTTCCTTTCAGAGGTGCTTTGGGAAGGAAGGTATGTTGTTTTGAGAGCATTTGCTGGAGAAATGGAATGCATACCCACCCCACGACCCAGACAAAGTAACATTGCTTAAATGGCCTATGGCAGTCTACATGTCCTTCATAGCTTTGGGGCTGCACTTGTATGTGCTGCATGCAGGAGAATATCTCACATTTTGGCACTCCCATGCAGTCAGTAGGTGAGGAACCACCCAGCTGTTGCTTTCTCCTTATCTCCTTGCAACATGTACTCCTCCCTCTGCCTCTTGAAGGGGGTGGGGGGGAAGAATTACACCAACAAAACTTGAACCTCCCCACTTTCTTAACACTGGTTAAGGTCCCACGTGCCTGGCTGCTGATTTAAGTATTCCCGTACTTTACACAAATAATAATGTCAATATCCATGGTAAGAGGCAGGTATTTATTAACTTCAGTGAAGTTTATGGGATCAACCTGTGGTTTAAAGAGTTACTTCATCAAAACTGATTCCTAATGTGTCTCTCCATAGTGGATTTTCTGAAGCATAACACAAGTTGTTTGTCAGCTTTCCCTTACAGGAGCTGAGAGGGGCATCTCTTTCCTTTTTACCCAACTAATAGCACACAAAACCTGAGCAGACTCTTTACATCTTTGAAGATTTTGGCCCTTCACAAAATAAGCCTTCCAGGATCTGAAGGGGCCTACAGAAAAGCTGGGGAGGGACTTTTTAGGCTATGAGGTAGTGACAGGACTAGGGGGAATGGAGCAAAGCTGGAGGTGGGGAGGAAGTTTTTCAGCATGAGAGTGGTGAGAGGCTGGAATGGGTTGCCCCTGCAGGGAGGTGTTTGGGGCCAGATCCCTGGAGGTGTTTTTGGCCAGGCTGGCAGAGGCTGTGGGCAGCCTGCTCTAGGGTAGGGTGTCCCTGGGCATGGCAGGGGGGTTGGGACTGGCTGATCCTTGTGGTGCCTTCCAACCCTGACTAATTCTATTCTAATCCAGACAGTGTCTCAGAATTTGGGGTGTATAAGGTACTATTTAGTGAGAGTGAGTGAGCACACCTGCAAAAACCTAAACACTTTGGGATTTTATTTGAGGGGAAAGAAAACAAACCAGATGTCCCCACTTGGAGAACACATAACTGGTTTGGACTGGTTTTGAAGGGCTAGGCAGCTTCTGATGTGTCCTATGTTTTGAGTGAGAATGGCACAGATCTGCCTGAAGATGAACAAAGAGAGAAATAATCCTGCTCTTTGTAGTGCCTGAGTGATGGCACAGAATAACCATCGCTGCCTGCTGCTCTATGAAAACGGATCCTAGGTTTTGCTTACATCCTACCACTTTCTACCAGGGGAATAACCTGGCCCCACAGCCACAACAGTTTAATAGGACCTGAGGCCAGTTGCCACCTTCAGTGTGTGCGGTCTGACCTGTTGAAAAGTGCTTATTTAGATCTTTTAAGTGTCACTGAGTACCTGGCAATGGTAACATACCTGTAAAACATCAACCAAAATAGTACCAAATGCATTTAAAGAAAGGCTCTCTGTGTGCCTGTGTCTCCACAGGCCTGCATGTGACCTCTGCAGCTCTCACTGTCACCGAGAGCTGGCAATGCCCAGTCCAAATGTAAGAAGCATGAACTGTATGCTCAGTTTGTGCCAAATGGCTTTCTTCTTGATGCTGCATATGTAGGCTTTTATCACATGCAAATTCAATTCTAAATTTATTAAAAATTAATTAAATTTGAAGTCAAGCTGTTACGTGATGCAGAAGCTGGGGGGGGGTGGGGGGGGGCAGAATATTTGTACTTAAATTTTGCATTATTTTATACCCTTCCAGTTTGATTTTGTTGTGTGGCTGCTCCCTCCCTGGAGGTCTTCAAGGCCAGGTTGGGTGAGGCCTTGAGTGACCTCTTCCAGTGGGAGGTGTCCCTG
>VWZI01012349.1:13784-25508 GCA_013396835.1 Psilopogon haemacephalus | reverse complement strand
GGTTTCAGCCATGTAGGGAACTTGTGTTCTGCAGTCAGGCTCCAGCTGACAGAAGGGATGAAAGTCTGTGGTCCTGCCAAGCAAAAGGTTAGCTAAAAAAAAAAATCTTAGGAAGGAAATTCAGAAAACGTGAAGCCATGACCTTCTGAAGGTCAGCAGCTGTGATCTGCTGTGTGAGCGTCCTCATAGCCCTTCTCTGGACACCTCCAGCATGTCCACGTCCCTCTTGTAATAGGGGCTCCAAAACTGGAGGTCCCTTCAAACCTAAGCCATTCTGTGATTCTATTTTCCTTCAGGAGGAGTTTTCTTCCAAAATTCTGAGGAGTTCAGAGGCAGGAATGTTTGGTGAACACCAAAGCAACCTTCTCTCACTGCCAGTAAATGAAGTGCTTAAACTGCATGAACTCTGCAAATTTGCATTTTTTTTTCTTAAATAAAAGATGCATCATGATTTGCATTACAACTAGTATATGGTGCTCAGAAAAGAAGGTCCATCTGTTTAGTTTTTAAAATCCCAATTTTTAATGGGTGAATGGGTAAAGGAAATTTTCTGCTGCTTTTGTCCATCTGGATCACTGATGGAGGTGACAGAGTTTTTCACAAGTGGTTTGAGAAGCAGTCCCAATAGTTTGGATTGTCTGATGTGCATGCAAAGAGTTATTGGGCTGTGACCATCAGCAGAAATTCTTTATGATTCAGGCAGTTGCTATCAGCACAGAGGTGGAAGGAGGGACAACGTGATTTAGCAAAAGCAAATTCTTGTTTTGGTTTGGTGGAATGTCAGAGAGCTGAGGGAGCTGTCAGGTGTCTGTGAGCCAAGGACAAAGCATGTTTTCAGAAGAGCAGCACTGCAGAAGTTACCCTCAAGTAACTTCTGAATTTCACCTTTTGCAATGCCATTAGGTTTTTACAACAACATTATTTCAAATGCTGTAGTGTTGGAAAGAACATCTCCTGTGAACTCGAGATCTGTAGCCTCTTCATAGGCAGCTTCCAATAACCTCCTACGGGACAGAGCATAGCAGACAGACCTCATGCCTCTAGAACAATCTGAAATGAATTCTTATAGCCCCTCAAACTGCCTTTGAGGAGTTATTCCTTTTAGAAGACAGAAGCCCACCAGTTATTCCTGTGTTATTTCTGGTTGTAAAATGTTTTTATAAAGAACAACTGGTGGAAGCTGTGAGCAGTGAGGTAGAAAGGAGTGGATCATGAGATCGATGACACCAATTGGCATTCTCTGTCTGGCAGTGAATTAATGGTGGATACCTGGGAGACCAGAATGGACCTAGCTGCCAGTGCTCCCCAGTCTCCAGCAATTTTAGTCCACAGTGCCAGAGGTGGCATCTCTGTATTTAATAGCCCTCAGAAGATTTCTTTCAAGATTTTATCTTCCTGTCTTTTGACCACTGGAGATGTTTTTTAGCATGCAGTTACCATTGGCTGGTAGAAAATCCTTTGGTGTGGGAGGTGTGCACTCTCTGTCCTGTGTTTGTGGCAAGAATATCTGAGCTGCCTGCAACAGCACTGCAACAGCCTTTCTTACTGACCTAAACCAGGAGTTGTTGGATGGCTTTAAGCATTTGTTGTGTCCTTGCTGGGAAGATGTTTTTGCTGGGGCAATACGAGATAACTGTGTGGCGTGGATGATTGTGTGCGGCTGCAAGGCAGGGAATGTGGGCTACAGTAAATGCTGACTCACAGACTTAGCCTGAATGAACCATTTTTCTCTTTGCCTCTGTTTACCTTTTTGCTGAGATTTTTTTTCCCAGATTGTATGAGAACATTGCCCTGCCTTACCTACAGTCAGCTTTTCCCCCCTGCTTCTTCTTGTGCTTAAGCAGAGTGTTGCGGCATCCAGGTTATAAAAAAGGCAAGAGAATGTTTTAAATTCCCCAAAAGGGGATTTGCAGCCAAAGCCTTGTGAAATTTGGTTGTATAAATCTCACGCTGTAGACATTGCTTGCTCACTAGTAAAGTCAACTGCTTGGTTACTGGAAAGAAATTCAAGAAGTTTCTGTACCACTTCCTCTCACTCCAGAGTGAAATTTACCTCTCGGTAAGCGTTGCTCTGGCCTGTGAGTCCCTTCCTTTGTTCTTGAGTGATCAAAACAAGTCTAGTACAGGATTTTAGGTGACCCAGAGGTCACGCAAGAAGATTTCAGCCAGAAGGCTAAAACTGCAGGATGGGCAAAGATGGAGGCTCCGTGTGTCCAAATTCTCCTGGAGGAGAGTGGGAGCAGAGCCTGCAGAGATGTGTTGTGAAGAATAAGTTAATATGTAGAGGGAAGAGAAGGAGGCAGGAAGAGAGCTGACAATTTATTAACACACAGAGATAGAGATCTGAGAGAGGCCAGCACTCAGAGCACTGCAAATGGGGAGTTTGCCCTGAATTTGTCCCTGTTGGGCAAAGGGTCAGACCCATTCAGGAAAGGTTAGTTGATGTGGGATGCAGTTGCCTTTGGATGTAATTTGAGGGGTCGGGTGACAGGGAGTGGTGAAAATTACAGAAAGGTCTTGCATCTGAGGATACAGCTTCTGATCTCAACCTTTGATCTCAGCTGCATCTGGGGTGGGGGAAGAGTTCAGCAGGTGGCTTTAAAAGCCAAGCAGGTCTCTGCCAGGGCAGCCAGAAAGTGGAGTGCCACAGGGAGGGGAGTCGGAGCGGTTCTCGGCGCTGCCAGCGAGCGAGCAGTCCCAGCGAGCGGCGGTCAGTGAGTTTGTGTCTTTGCTGGCTTGCTTGGGTTGAGGGGAATTTGGCACCAGGGAGTCCCTGGATCAGCAGCTGAAGCTGCATTCGATGGAGATGATTTGTCACAGTGCTCCCATTTAACAACAAAGGAACTCCAATCAAATAAAGCAAGTGATGCAGAAAAGTGCTGTAGGATAGGAATAGTCCTCAGTTGATTTGGCTAACAGAATAGAGGACTGTGATAGTATATGTTGATGTTGGTTCCACAAGACAAAACTTCATTAAATTAAGGAATGAAGATCAGCTGGATTGAAATGTGAGTGCTGTGGCTGTGGTGAGCTCTGGACTGTCTTTAGTTGGAAGCTGTTGATAGTAGCCTTAGTTTCCTAAAGGGGATGGGAGAATTATGAGTAAAGAAGATCCAGATGTGACCAATGAATAACTTGGGGAAAAAAAAAGTAATAGGAGTAAAGCAGGAAGCCTAAAGGGAAGGGTGGGTGGAGAAATGCAAAGTCCAAGCATGCATAACTTCACAGAAAGGAAATAGGGGTCAAACCAGAGAGCCTACAACTGAATTGGAGTCAGACCATGGCTATACAAAGGCAAACTATGATTTTTCCACTGCTACAATAAAAGGTGAACAAAGAGGTGGGGCTTTCAGTACTCCTTGTGTGTGCTGGTTTGAACTAATTGGAGAATTTGAGTGAGAAATTAGACTGTTGGCTGAGAGAGGAAAACACAGGATGGCACTGCACCCAGAGCTCTACTGAGAAAGAAAAGAAAAATTGTTTTTGAGAATGTGACCAAAACATAGATAATCAGATGGTTTCAGACTGCTCTGGCTGCAGCTGCTTCTCTTGCATGGTTCNGGGGGAGGGCAGGGAACTGCTAAACCACCACATTGTGTGAAGCAAAGATAAAACCTGACAAGGACTAGGATTATCACCCTTTCCCTAGGTGAAATCTCAAAGATCTGGCAAATTAAATTCTATGGATGATGCAGCTGTAGAACAGCAGAGGAAATGTAATGTCTCTGCTCACTTAAACATGACCTAGAAATGTGTAGGTCTGTAATTTAACTTCAGTGGTGTGGCAGGGCCTGAACAGTACTGAGGGGAAAAGGCAAGCGTGGTCCTGGAGGTAAACAGGCCTTGAAAGAAGACCTTCTCAGAGGACATCCAAGAGTTTAAACAAGTTATCAAGAATGAAACTCAAAGTGTTAACAGTTTTCCATGATGTGGATGTTGCAGAAGGAGCTGTTAGGGTGCAACAGGGAAATAAAGAACAAACCTGTTGATGATGGGAGGGCTGGTGCATAGGAACTTTGGGGAGATGTGGTGGTTTAGCAGTTCCCTGCCCCCCCACCTTTTGATATAAACCCTGGCTAGGACTCAGAAACACTGGAAGTTGATAAATGAAGCTTTATATTTACAGCAATGCACAATAGACAAGCAGATATTGACAATGTATAACAGATATTTACAGATATATACAATGAAAAGGTAATACAGAAACACCACAGCCCTCTCAGAGACCAAAATCCCCAAGAGGGGTAACCAACCACCCCCTACCACCTTTCCCCCCTTCCCCAATCTTATCTCACCACCTGTCGATGCTGCAGATAAGCAGAAGTAGAATGGCCAGGGGGGATTAGTAGTAGGAAAGTAGTTAGTAGAATTACTGAGAATTAGCTACCAAGGCAAAGACAAAGGAGACCATGCAAGAGGAGCAGCCGCAGCCAGAGCGGTCTGAAACTGTCTCATATCTCATGTTTTGGGTACAATACTTAAAAACTAATTTTTTTTTTTCTTTCTCAGTAGAGCTCTGGGTGCAGTGCCATCCTGTGTTTTCCTCTCTCAGCCAATAGTTTAATTTCTCACTCAAATTGTCTAATTAGTTCAAACCAGCACAGGGGACAAAGATATGGCTAAGAAGGTGATAATGGAAAGGGTAATGCCCCATGAGAAAAGTGCCCTGGGGCCCTCCTTAGTGCCCACGTCCCCACAAACTGCTTGAGTGCCACAGGAGAAACGAGGGGAGAATGTGACTCTGCCACATTGCTGTCTGTTCATTGCTCAGGCTATGAAATAATCCCTAAGGTTCAGTTCCTCCAAGACAGCCTCTGGAAGTTTGTTTTACAGTCAGGGAAGTAAGAGTCAATTGCTGTGATTTGTATTTTTTAGTGTACACTCCATTTTCATTTAGCCTCTTTGGTTTTCTGTGGTATGTAGGAATTTGCCTTGCTGTGGAAACACTGGACAAGGTAGCTGGTCCCATAATCTGATTTTATGCTAATGTCTTCTCAATAAACCAGCTGTTAAACAGAAAATTAAATTGAAAGAACAAATAATTCGTAATGTGAGACTTCTGAAGGTGGTGTACAGTTAGTCACTGTTTTACAAGCAGTATGCAGTGTTGGTAATAAAACAAGAGCCTTTCCTCTTAATCCCTGAAAATACTTTTACAGTTCAGGCTCAACTGTTTTTTAAAGGAGTGACAAAAAAAAAATTAATTTGAGGGCTCTGTGGATTTTTGCATATCCTAAAGTTAGCAGAGTGTGAATACCAAACATAGAATCATAGAATAGTTTAGGGTGGAAGGGACCTCAAGAATCATCCAGTTCAACCCTACAATGCCATAGGCAGGGACACCTCCCACGTGAACAGGTCACTCAATGCCTCATCCAACCTGGCCTTTGTGGTGGTTTTGCAGTTCTCTGCCCCCCCACCTTTTGAAATAAACCCCAGCTAGGACTCAACACTGGAAGTTGATAAATGAAGCTTTATATTTACAGCAATGCACAATATACAAGCAGATATTTACAAGGTATAACAGATATTTACAGATAGATACAAGGAAAAGGTAATACAGAAACACCACAGCCCTCCCAGAGACCAAAATCCCCAAGAGGGGTAACCAACCACCCCCTACCACCTTTTCCCCCTTCCCCAATCTTATCTCACCACCTGTTGATGCTGCAGATAAGCTGAGGTAGATTGGCCAGGGGGGATTAGCAGTAGGAAAGAAATTAGTAGAATTATTAAGGATCAGCAACAAAAGACAGAGACAAAGGAACCTTGCAAGAAGTGGCCACAGCCCAGAGTGGCCTGAAACCGTCTGTATTACCTAGGTTTGGGTTACAATCTTAAAACAATTTTGCTTTTCTTTCTCAGTAAAGTAAGAAGGTGCAGTGCCATCCTGTGTTTTCCTCTCTCAGCCAATAGTCTAATTTCTCAGTCAAATTCTCCAATTAGTTTAAACCAGCACAGCCTTGAACATCTCCAGGGAGGTTGTGGAGCACAGAATCACCCAACGTGATCAAAGATCCCTCCACAATCTCCTTGGGCAACCTGTGCCAGTGTCTCACCATCCTCACTGCAAACAACTTCCTCCTAACATCCAGTTTCAGTCTCCCCTCTGCCAGTTCAAACCCATTCCTCCTCCTCCTCCTGTTATTACCAGACCTTGTGAACAGTCCCTCCCCAGCCCTCCTGTAGGCCCCTTTCAGATACTGTAAGGCTACTATAAGGTCTCCTGGCAGCCTTCTCTTCTCCAGGCTGCAGAGCCCCAACTCTCTGTGACTGTGCTCAGAGCAGAGCTGCTGCAGCCCTCTCAGCTGCTTCTTGGTGGCCTCCTCTGCACTGGCTCCAACACTTGCATGTGCTGCTTGTGCTGGGGGCTGCAGAGCTGCAGACAGTGCTGCAGGTGGGGTGTGAGGAGAGCAGAGCCAAGGGGCACAATCCCCTCCCTTGCCCTGCTGGCCATGCTGCTCTTAACAGCATGTTAAGTAAGGAGATGTGTCCTCATTATGTTCCCCCTTTAATTTTGTTTGGTCTAATGTCAGAACCTTCAGGCTATGTCAATAGTTGGGGGGTCAGGGGAGAGCTTGGCAGTCTCCGTAATATTTGAGTAGCCTAAATTGGATAGAATAGCAATGAGTGAAAGAAACTGCGTTTAAATGCATATTTAGTAAGTTTTAGAAGCCCTTAAAGTCCTTTTCCATGGATGGTTATTCCAGCAGGGTCACTATTAGTCTTCAACTTGGGTTTCCTATTAAAATCCTACCCTACAGTAGTGAAATATAGACAATATAGTTCTAAAAGACAATTTTAATGTTTTTTTTCTGGGGCAAATTTTAGATGTTTGGGGGGATAGTAGATTCTGCATCAGAATAATTAGTTTCATATACTGTGGATGCCTGTAATGGAAAAATAATGTTCCATCAGACCATTTTATTACTCAGTATCATGAGAAACTTGCAAGCACAATCTTCCTTGCTGCTGATATTATAACAGCATCCATCATGGTGTGATAGGACATTTTCATTATTATTTGTTATTTTATTGTTTACAAAGACTTCTTAGTTGGTCTTCTCTTGATATAGCAATGAAATCTCAGAAAACCCAGCAAGCTGCCACTCTGGAGGTTATCTAGATAGAAACTGATGTGCTCAAAACTGAAAGTATTAAATACTAATGTTTTGGACTGCTTTCCTCCTGTTACAACTGCTCATCTGCTTTGAGCAGAGGTTCTGGGACTGTAGAAATTTTCCTTTCTGTTATTGTAGAGGTTTTCCTTTCTGTTAAGGCTGAGTAGTTCTTACATGTGCATTTGCTAGGCAGCCCTTGGAGCAACTAAGTGAAGAGCACAGATGCTTTTTGATCCAGGTAGAGTGCTGTTGAGTGAGGGTGCAGACTGACATGAGATTCTCTGCCTGCCCATTTCCAGGCACACTGGGCAGGTTTGCTACCCAGAGCAGAGCCCAGCTCTTGTGTGGATGCCCCAGCTCCTACCCCCAATTTGCAGGCGTGTGACACTTCCAAAGATGAGCTGTAGTTGTGCCTGTGCAGATACACCTGTGGTAGTGTCAGACTGGCTTTAATTTGCAGGGGGATTAGGCAAAAGGGCTTCTTCCATGCTTTTCTTTCATTTTCCAGAGAGGAGCCTGGGCTATAAATGCTTGTGAATCCTCGTGTGGATCTCAGTGGAGCAAAGCTTGCAGCCAAGCATGCAATGCAATTTCTGTGTGCCATTAGACTGGAGCTGACCACAAGTCCTTCTCTATCACCCACAGTGGGAGTGGATGCCAAGGGATGAGAGAAGCTGATGTGTGGTGATCCTTTTTCAATGTAACCTCTTACACTCTGAGAGGCCCCAGAACCAGCAGTGATGACTTTGCAACACTGAGCATGGGCATACCTATTTTTTCTTAAATAAAATGTGACTGGAGCTGAAAAGCCTCAGTCCTTATATAAGTAAGGCAGTGAAAAAGGGTTGCAATAGGGGAAAAAAGGCAACAATTATCTCTGGCAGAAATTGAAAACTCAGTGGAGGTCTGATGAGTGTTTTGCAAGGGGATTCCTAAACGCATGTCTCTCTTTCCTGATGTATTTGGAAGTCTCATCCAAGATCAGTGTTTCAATGTGTCCTTGGCTGGGGCTGTTTTCTCTTTCACCACCCTTAATTGCCACTGAAATGATGGACGTGAGGATCCCAGGGAAGGTTGGTTCTCTGTTCCCATGGTTCTTGTTAAGCAGAGGGCAAAAAATACTGCTTCTTTACTTAGGTGAACTGAAGGCCAAAAGGGATAAGATTGCTCAGGAAAGGCATCAGGAGATAACACCAGGGAAAATGAGAAAGTCTTTGAGCTCTGTAACACCATCACTGAAAACCCATCATAAACCAGTAGTGGATAAAGTTAGGTTAGATGGTGATTAACAAGAAATGGAAGGCTCTGGGGAAACACCTACATGGGAGAAGCAGGGAATAAATGTCTAGGAGAGTTGGGGCCTTTACTAGAGCACATAGTGTCCTTGGGCTGTCTTTTATCTCCTTGTGTTAATGGTGTAATTCCCAGTCTGTGGGAGAGGCCCAGCCTGCTGCTGAGGTTGGAGAGGGGATGAAGTGTCTCAAGGGCATGTGCAGCACTTGTTTGGACATAGGAGGAGCCTAAAGCTTGTCCTATAAGGGCCTTGTATCTGTGCTGTCACTTAACAGCTGTAAAAGTGAATGAAACTCCCACCTGGATGTGTTCCTGCGTCATCTGCTCTAGGTGATCCTGCTCTGGCAGGAGGGTAGGACTGGATGAGCTTTCAAGGTCCCTCCCAGCTCCTGGCATTCTATGATTCAATGAAATCAGAAGTGTACCTGTAGGCACATCACAACTTAAGATAATGTTGGGGTTTTTTTTCCCTCTATTGTTCCAGTAGTGCCCTCCTACTTACACTTTGAATCCAAACTGCATCTCTGAAGAGGAAATGGACTCCTCCATAGATTTAACATTTAAATTTTGATTTTTAATTTTTTTTTTCAGGATGAGTGAAGGTCTCTCTCTCCCCAGTTAGCTGACTGCTACCTCTGACCTTCAGCAAAACATGGCTGACTGATACCTGGGCCTGTTCCTTTCCATGAGCTTTGATGATACCCTTTCCTATCAGGTCCCCTCACCTCTGAGTTTTCAGTATGTAAGGGCAGTAAACCCTCAGCAAGTTTGCAGATGACACAAAATTAAGCAGAAGTGTCAATCTGCTGGAGGATAGGAAGGCCCTGCAGAGGGATTTGGACAGGCTTGGAACCATGGGCTGAGGCCAACTGCATGAGGTTTAACAAGGCTAAGTGCCAGGTCATGCACCTTGGCCACAACAACCCCCAGCAGCCCTACAGGCTGGAGAGCTGCCTGGTGGAAAAGGAGCTGAATGTAAGCCAGCAGTGTGCCCAGGTGGCCAAGAAGGCCAACAGCATCCTGACCTGCATCAGCAATGGTGTGACCAGCAGGAGTAGGGAGGGGATCGTGCCCCTGTACTCAGCACTGGTGAGACCACACCTCAAGTACTATGTCCAGTTTTGGTCAGCACAGTTTAAGAGGGACACTGAGGTGCTGGAGCAGGTGCAGAGCAGGGTGACGAGGCTGGGGAGAGGTCTGGAAAATATGACCTATGAGGAGCAGCTGAGGGAACTGGGGTTGGTTAGTCTGGAGAAGAGAAGGCTGAAAGGGGCCTTTATTGCCCTCTACAACTACCTAAAAGGAGGTTGTGGTGAGGCTGGTGCTGGTCTCATCTCCCGAATTCCTAATGCTAGGACAAGAGGAAATGGTCTCGAGTTGCATCAGGAGAGGTTTAGATTGGATGTTCAGAGGAAGTTCTTTACTGAGCAGGTGGTCAGGCACTGGAATGGGCTGCCCAGGGAGGTGGTGAAGTCTCCATCCCCGGAGGCATTAGAAAATAAGTGGATATGGCACTTGAGGCTATGGTCTGGTGATTGAAGATGCTGGGATGAAGGTTGGACTGGATGATCCTGGTGGTCCTCTCCAACCATAGTGATTCATAGTGATGTTGTGCCGAGGGAGTTGGTTTAGTCAAGGACTTGTCAGTGTGAAAGTAGTGATTGGACTCCATGATCTTGAAGGTCTTTTGCAATCTAAGAAATTCTGTGGTTCTGTAAACCACCTTTTATCCACAAAGACACAGGTGGACCTATCTGGAGCCATTTCCTCTGCCCTCGGGTTTAATGCCTTGACCCTGAGAGGAGGCTTGTGGATTAATTCCTGAGAGACATTTAGGCTTTCTCTTGTTTTTTGGGGTTTTTTGGGGTTTGTTTGTTTTTTTTAATTTATTTTTACTCTCATTTTATTTTAATGGCAAGGGAAAATGAGAGGAATGCAAACATGTGAATGCCCTCTTTGATCTGTGTTGTTCCTAAGCATAATCTGCTAACCTGGCAGGCGCCAGGCACAAGAGGAATTGCTGCCCCTAAGCAGGGAGAAATTTCAGCCACTTTGCAAGGAGTTGCTCATAGTTTGCTCTTTGGTTTGGGATAAGCAAGTGGTCAAGGGAGCCTTGTCCCTGTGCACAAGAGGGCAGCTGGATGAAATCACAGTGGGGCCGTTTGCCTGCTGCTCACCTCATGGGAATTGTTCTTTTAAGCAGAGCTAACCTGAAATCATGAACTTCCATCCACATCTGAAAACTACGTAGTGAAAAGTTTACCCTGAAACTGGCACAACCGTGGCATCTGCTTCTCTCTGGAGCAACAGGCTGGGCAGCTGTGACAGCCTACAGAAGCCATCTGCTGAGGTGAGAGGCCACTGCCTGCATGCTGGAGGGGATACGGAGGTGTTAACTGCAGCTCTGAGCGAGCAGCTGCCCTGAGCACACAAGCCCTGGGACTGTTTGGAGGGTGTGTATCCAAAATACAGGGGGAAGAGCTCAACAGGGTTATTGGAGAGGGAAGGGTGTTTTGGGCTGTGTTAAATGGGACGACGAAACTGCTAGCAGCCAGCAATAGACCAAGGCTGCGAGAGCTGGGCAGTCCTCTCTACCTCTGACTCTTGTTTTCTACTGCACTTTAAAAGGACATTGTTTAGTCAATGTTCTGTAAAACACACCTATCATTTGCTCTGCAGGACACTGAGAAGTGCTTTATGCTCTGAACTCTGGATTGGCCATGTCTCCTCCAATCTCTTCAGACCTGGGCTATGTACCCCCTGACGGTGGATGGGGGTGGGCAGTGGTGTTTGGAGCCTCCATCTCGGTCGGGTTTGCCTACACCTTTCCTAAGGCTTTCACAGTCTACTTTAAAGAGCTCCAAGCTGTGTACAGCATCTCCTACAGCCAGATTGCCTGGATAACATCCATCATGGCTGCTACCACCTACGGAGGAGGTAAGTGAAGCAAGACTCTATCTTTCTTTTGGGGGGGTTGGGTGCGGAAAGAGGTCTGATATCTGCAGCAAAGGGGGAGGGGACAATACATCACTTGGAGAAAGTTCTTGGAAAGCTCTACCTGCATGCTTGTGTCTGTGTTTTCTGATGCTGCACGGCAGAACAGAGAAAAGCAGCACTGCTGAGCATTGCATTGGCCACATGTGTGATGTCACCAACAGCACCATTTGTGTTGTTTTGTTAGAAATCTCACTGTGCGTGGGCAGGGGCTTGGCCAGGCTGCAACTGATCCTTGGACAGTTATTTCAGTGAGTTTAGTATCACATCTTTTGTTTATACTCTTAGGTTGATATTTTTTTTTGGGGGGGGGGGA
>VWZI01012348.1:245750-272827 GCA_013396835.1 Psilopogon haemacephalus | reverse complement strand
CCCAACCACCTCCCTGGACAACCCATTCCAGGCTCTCACCACTCTGATGGTGACCAGAATCACAGCCCTGCCCTGTGCCCACAGAGTGTATAAAGAGGAAGCAGAAGGAAGAAACTGGAAGATGGTAGGAAAAGGCTGGAGAGAGGACAGCCACAGGCACCCAGGACAGCTCAGCTCAGCCATTCTCTCCACCTCCACCTTACCTGGGGGTCTCCAAGGCGACTGAGGTCTGGATAAAGGTAAAACAGGATTCCTTGGAATGCCCCGGGCAGGGTAACTCCCCTGATCAGCAGAACGATCAGCATGAGGTATGGGAACGTGGCCGTGAAATATACCACCTGGAGGGGAGCAGGAAGGGACAAGTGTTAGTGAGCAGCAGGGGCCAGAGCACACAGTGCTGGCCAGCAGCACAGCACTGGCCCCCAGCCTGGGGCAGAGGAGCCCAGGCAGGTTGTCAGTCTGCCACATCAAGTACCTTGCTGTCACCTGTGCTTAAAAGAAATGCATTTTTCAATGTGCCAAGGACACTTGTAACATGTCATGGTGTGGCTGAAGCCAGGGAAAATCCTTCCAGGGCTAAAACTGCATCCAGTTCTGGAGCCGGAGCCCCTATTACAAGAGGGATGTGGACATGCTGGAGTGTGTCCAGAGAAGGGCCATGAGGATGCTCAGAGGGCTGCAGCACCTCTGCTGTGAGGAGAGACTGAAAGAGTTGGGGCTGTTCAGTTTGGAGGAGGCTCCCAGGTGACCTTCTTGTGGCCTTCCAGGATCTGAAGGGGGCCTGCAGAAAAGCTGGAAAGGGACTTTTTAGGCTATCAGAGAGTGACAGGACTAGGGGGAATGGAGCAAAGCTGGAGGTGGGGAGATTCAAATTCGATGTGAGGAGGAAGTTGTTGAGCATGAGAGTGGTGAGAGCCTGGAATGGGTTGCCCAGGGAGGTGGCTGGGGCCACATCCCTAGAGATGTTTGCAGCCAGGCTGGCAGAGGCTGTGGGCAGCCTGATGTAGGGTAGGGTGTCTGGGGGCATGGCAGGGGGGTTGGAACTAGATGATCCTTGTGGTCCCTTCCAACCCTGACTGATTCTATGAAGAGCAACCCAGACTGTAAGCCAGGCTGCTAACACATACCCCCCACAGAAACCCTGCTGAAGGCAGCAGTGTTATGTCTGGGTGCAGTGGAGCACAAGCTGCCCCCAGTAGCTCTCTGCACAGTCCTACCCCAAGCAGAGGTCTGAGGCACACTGAGAGAGTCTCTTCCCTTAGTGGTGAGGAGGGAGTGGCATGAAGATCAGAGATGCAGCGTGTAAGGTGATTGCTACTGAAGGGCCACCAGGGTTCCCAGTTTAGGGCTGGCACTGCCACACAGAACCCGTCTGGAGTACTGTGTGCAGTTCTGGAGCCCTCACCACAAGAAGGACGTGGAACTGTTGGAGCCAGTCCAGAGGAGGCCACAAAGATGCTCAGAGGGCTGCAGCAGCTCTGCTATGAGGACAGGCAGAGAGAGTTGGGGCTATGCAGCCTGGAGAAGAGAAGGCTTCCAGGAGACCTTATAGTAGCCTTCCAGTATCTGAAGGGGGCCTACAGGAGGGCTGGGGAGGGACTATTCACAAGGTCCTGTAATGACAGGATGAGGAGGAATGGGTCTAAACTGGCAGAGGGGAGACAAACTGGATGTTAGGAGGAAGTTATTTACAGTGAGGGTGGTGAGACACTGGCACAGGTTGCCCAGGGAGGTTGTGGCTGCTCCCTCCCTGGAGGGGTTCAAGGCCAGGCTGGACGAGGCCTTGGGTGACCTGTTCTAGTGGGAGGTGTCCCTGCCTATGGCACAGGAGGGTTGGAGCTGGATGATCTTTGAGGTCCCTTCCATCCTAAACCATTCTATGATTCTGTGACTGCTCATCTGCCTGGCCTATAATCTGGACTCCCGTTCTGGTACCATCCTGTGTGTTTCACAGCCTGCTCAATCCACTGTGGTAAGCTTTGGACTCAGCAAGTCATTCGCATCTGCACTGAGACCAGAGGCCTGAGGTCGAGGAATGTTTTGCTGGATTCAGAGTGCCAAACTTCTATCTAACAACAGGAACATCTGGATACAATGAGATCTGACACAGTGCTTGGCTCAGCCCCAATCTTTTTATGTTCTGCTCGTTGTTAGCACTCAGGGCCATCACTAGGAACCTTGCCGGGATCGGTGGGATTGTTCTGTCTCCTGCTGACCAACAACATGCAGGGTTTTATTTGAACCTGATCCACATGCCTCAGCAAAGTGGTTCCATCTGGTCAGGACCTCCTGCATTTGCAGCCACTCCTTAGGGACAGGCAGGCACGGCAGTAGAGGATGTGGACCACCACTGCTCCTCTCAGCAGGGCAAGATGAGCAGGTGGGTGTGCTGGTTTGAACTAATTGGAGGATCTGAATGAGAAATTAGACTATAGGCTGAGAAAGTAAAGCACTGGTGGTGCTACTTCACTCACAGCTTTACTGAGAAAGAAAAAAAATTCTTTTAAGAGTTGTAACCCAAATATAAGTAAGTCAGACTGCTTCAGACATCTTTGGGCTGTGGCTGCTCCTGCATGGCTCTTTTCTCCCTGCCTTTTGTAGCTGATTCTCAATAATTCTACTAACTTCTTTCCTGCTGCTAACCCCCCTGGCCCATCTACCTCTGCTGAATGAAACAGATGGTGAGATAAGATTGAGGAAAGGGGAAAAGGTGGTAGGGGTGGTTAGAAACCCCTCTTAGGGATTTTGGTCTCTAGGAGGGCTGTGGAGTTTCTGTATTACCTTTTTTACTGTTTATATCTGTAAACATCTGTTACACCTTGTAAATATCTGCTTGTTTATTGTGCAAAGCTGTAAATATAAAGCTTCATTTATTAACTTCCAGCTGACTGAGTCCTAGCCTGGGTTATTTCAAAGTGTGTAAAGCAAATCTGTAAATACAAAGCTTCATTTCCTGAACTTCCAGCTGACTGAGTTCTAGCCTGGGTTATATCAAAGTGTGTAAAGCAAAGCTGTAAATACAAAGCTTCATTTCCTTAACTTGCAGCCGACTGAGTCCTAGCCTGGGTTATTTCAAAGTGTGTAAAGCAAAGCTGTAAATAAAAAGCTTCATTTCCTTAACTTCCAGCTGACTGAGTCTTAGCCTGGGCTATTTCAAAGTGTGTAAAGTAAAGCTGTAAATACAAAGCTTCATTTCCTTAACTTGCAGCTGACTGAGTCCTAGCTTGGGTTACTTTAAGTGGGGGGTGAATCCAAAACCAGCACACTGGCCATGGTACCTATCAAGCATTGGAAAGCCTGCCAGCAACTGAGAAAAGTTCTTCCAGCAACAGGTTTGCCACACTTCAAGCATGCTATGAACAGATGGAGCATGGGAAAGCCTGCCAGCAACTGAGAAAACTTCCACTAATAACAAGTTCCCCACAATCAACCTTATTTCTACTCCAAATTCCTCTCTCTTGTTCAGCTTCCTGCTAGAGGATCACACTGTGCAGCCTTCTCTCTTTATTCATGTCCTAAAGTCCTGTGGTGATTTGAACAGTTACCTGCCCCCCCTTTTTTGAAATAACCCAGGCTAGGACTCAGAACAGTTGGAAGTTGATAAATGAAGCCTTATATTTACAGCTTTGCACAACAGACAAGCAGATATTTACAATTTGTAACAGATATTTACAGATATATACAGTGAAAAGGTAATACAGAAACACCACAGCCCTCCCAGAGATCAAAACCCCCAAGAGGGGTTTCTAACCACCCCCTACCACCTTTCTCCCCTTCCCCAATCTTATCTCACCATCTGTTGATGCAGCAGATAGGCAGCGGTAGATGAGCTGGGGGGGGTTAGCAGTAGGAAAGAAGTTAGTAGAATTATTGAGAATTAGCTACAAAGGCAGAGACAAAGGAACCATGCAAGGAGAGCAGCCACAGCCCTGAGTGGTCTGAAACCATCTCACTTATCTATATTTGGGTTACAACTCTTAAAACAATTTTTTTTTTCCTTCTCAGCAAAGCTGTGAGTGAAGTGACATCATGTATTTTCATTTCTCAGGCTATAGTCTATTTTTCTCATTCAAATTCTCCAATTAATTCAAACCAGCACAAGTCCCCAATGAAATAGATGGCTGATAAAATTACTCCAGAAATCACTGCAAAGGATGAAGTGACAAAAAGCCTGGAGAGGAGAAGGCTTCCAGGAGACCTTGGAGTGGCCTTCCGGTATCTGAAGCGGGTCTAGCCTGGGTTATTTCAAAGTGTAGGGGGGGAAGCTAACTGCTAAACTGCCCCTCCACAAGCAGATGGCCAGACCCCACCTGGAGTACTGAGTGCAGTTCTGGAGCCCCCAGCACAAGAAGGACATGGAATTGCTGGAGAGAGTCCAGAGGAGGCCACGAAGATGATCAGAGGGCTGCAGCAGCTCTGCTATGAGGACAGGCTGAGAGAGTTGGGACTTTTCAGCCTGGAGAAGAGAAGGCTTCCAGGAGACCTTATAGCAGCCTACCAGTATCTGAAGAGAGCCTACGGGAAGGCTGGGGAGGGACTGTTCACAGGGTCTTGTAATGACAGGACAAGGAGGAATGGGTTTAAACTGGCAGAGGGGAGGTTGAAACTGGATGTTAGGAGGAAGTTCTTCACAGTGAGGGTGGTGAGACACTGGCACAGGTTGCCCAGGGAGGTTGTGGCTGCTCCCTCCCTGGAGGTGTTCAAGGCCAGGTTGGATGAAGCCTTGAGTGATCTGTTCTAGTGGGAGGTGTCCCTGCCTATGGCACAGAGGGGTTGGAACTGGATGAGCTTTGAGGTCTCTTCCAACCTAAACCATTCTATGATTACCTCTCTGCCGGTCAGGCTGCATTCTCACAGCCATCATTTCAGGTGGATTATGAAGTATGCAGAGGGTTGGGAAACCTATGGACACTGCTGCTTTCCCAAAAGAAATCTTATGGTTTTGAGAGGATAAGGTCTCACCATGGCTAGTCCTTTCTGCTTGAAAAGTTCTCGATTGAGCCTAGGACTTGTACTTAAAATAGATTGAATTTCGTGGCAGCACTTCCCAGGCTACGTTGGCTGTAACTCAGTATCATATTTGCTGTTATCAGACTACCTCTGCTTTCTTTCACCAAGGCCATCACAGCAAACAGTTGCTCTTTTCTTCTGCATTTTACTCCATGGAAACCAGCAAGCATCATCTATGCAAGCTGCCTGAGTTCCCTGCCCTGTTTCACCATCCCAGAGCATTTCGGAAGCAGGGGAAACTGCTCCCAGCTGTGCCATTAACTCGAGAGGAATACCTGCAGCTCCAATCTATACCTCCTCTACACGGTACCCGCTTCAAACCATGCAGAGAAAACACCATTTAGAGAATCATAGAATCAGTCAGGGTTGGAAGGGATCACAAGGATCAGCCAGTTCCAACCCCCCTGTCATGCCCAGGGACACCCTACCCTACATCAGGCTGCCCACAGCCTCTGCCAGCCTGGCTGCAAACACCTCCAGGGATGTGGCCACAAACACCTCCCTGGGCAACCCATTCCAGGCTCTCACCACTCTTATGCTCAACAACTTCCTCCTCACATCCAATCTGAATCTCCCCACCTCCAGCTTTGCTCCATTCCCCCTAGTCCTGTCACTCCCTGAGAGCCTATAAAGTCCCTCCCCAACTTTTCTGTAGGCCCCCTTCAGATACTGGAAGGCCACAAGAAGGTCACCTGGGAGCTTCCTCTTCTCCAGACTCAACAACCCCAACTCTTTCAGTCTGTTCTCACAGCAGAAGTGCTGCAGCCCTCTAAGCATCCTCGTGACCCTTCTCTGGACATCTCCAGTATATCCACATCCCTCTTGTCCCAGGGACTCCACCACTGGATGCAGTACTCCAGGTGGGGTCTTAGCAGGGTGGAGTAGATGGGGAGAATCACCTCCCTCAACCTGCTGGCCACACTTCTCCTGATGCAGCCCAGCCTCTGCTTGGCTTTCTGGGCTGCAAGTGCACACTGCTGGCCCATGTTGAGCTTCTCCTCCACCAGCACCCCCAGGTCCCTCTCCTCAGGACTGCTCTCCATCCAGGCACTGCCCAGCCTGCATTTGTGCTTGGGATTGCTTCGACCCAGCTGCAGGACCTTGCACTTGGCCTTGTTGAACCTCCTGAGGTTGGCTTGTGCCCACCTCTGCAGCCTGTGCAGCTCCCTCTGGATGCCATCCCTGCCCTCCAAGGGCACAAAGAGACCTTTGTTTTTTAGGAGCATGAGCAACTGCAGGAAGAGTTGGGACACAGCAACAAAAAAAGAAGATTCCCATGGCCAGGAGACAGAGAGGGCTTTGAGGCCATCAGAGTTAACTTCACTCCCACTCAGTGAATTTGAAGATGGTCCGGCAGCACTTTCCAGCAGAGGCAAAAACATGCTGCTTGCTCACATGGTGGTGGGAGGGAAGGGAACATATAAATAGGAAGACTGCAGGGTATCCTTGGCCTGTGGATAGAGAGCCATTAGATGGAGACACTCATCTTGGGAGCTAGTGTCCTGAGACATCTCAGCACTCCCATCCTTTCCTACCCAAAAGACAAGGCCTGGCTAACACTTCTATTTGCAAGCTGAGGCTGCCAAGCTCCTGCTGCCTTATTGGGAGGGTGGTTTGCAGGGGAAAGGACCTGCCTGTACAAAAGCTGAGCAGGCTGAGTGCTCCAGCTGTGACCAAGGGAAGAGGCTTGTTCTGAACCACAGACTCACCTTGCCTGTGGACTTGACCCCTTTCCAGATGCAGAAGTAACAGATGATCCAGGCCAGCAGGAGGCACAGAGCCAGCTCCCAGCGCAGGCTGCCCAGGTGCTGAATGCCGTCAGAAATCTTTAGCACTCTCCTCCTGCATTATGAGGAAGCAAAGGAAAATCCAGGAGTCACTGGTGCTGACCAGTAAACATTCCCAACAAAGCACATCAGGGAAAAGAGCTTACTAACAAGACCCAGGGCTGGGTGAAAGCTTCAGAGGAATCAAGCAGTGCTCCCCTCTTAAAAGTGGCCCCAGCCTGGCAGGCCACGCACAGACACTTGCTTCTCTGCTTGCCCCAGTCCTGCCCTGTTGGCCCAAGACATTTCTTCTCCTCCCACCCTCCATCTGTCTTGCCCTCTAGGATAAGAGTCCTCTCTCTGCACCTGGCACATACACAACTTTGCCTTTGTACATTACAAAGTTCACCTACGTGTCTGACATGCTTCGAGCCTCAAAGTGAAGGATGCTTTGCATTTACCCTGCAGAATCCATCCAGACCATCCAAGAAGCAAAGCTGTTCAACTCCTTCTCCACAGCACACTTCAGTCTTCAGGGGCAGCTACCTGTTTCAGCTCCAAAGCCAGAGCAGCACAGCATCCCATACCATGACTAAGACCCCACCAGGACCACAGTCATCCCCACTGCACAGTCAAAAGGCACCACCTTCAGCATCCTCTTTCAGCCCATGTGGAGACAGGATCCTCCCTCTAGGATAAGAGTCCTCTCTCTGCACCTGGCACACAACACAACTTTGCCTGGGCTTTTTCCATGCACATTACAAAGTTCACCTACGTATCTGACATGCTTCAAGCCTCAAAGTGAAGGATGCTTTGCATTTACCCTGCAGAATCCATCCAGACCATCCAAAAAGCAAAGCTGTCCAACCCCTTCTCCACAGCCCACTTCAGGGGCAGTGTATTTGGTTTAGGCTGGCTAGCCAACCCTGGGCTTAAAAAAGGCTCAATAAATACTCAATTTGATTTGGAAGGAAAAAAAAAAAAAAGTTTAACAATAAATAAAAGGTAGAGGGAAAATTACAAAAAATGGGGAAAAGGGAACAAAAAATACAGGGTAGGGAAAATGGGAGGTATTAGAGGGTAAAAGGGAAAAAGGGAACAAAATACACAATAGCAGAATACAACCCGTGAAATGGGAGTTGAGTCCAAACAGTGGGATGGATGATTTGATGGTGGAGGAAAAAGGATGCAGGATTTTGAGGGTGAACTGCAGTTAGTTAAGAGTTCCAAAGAAAATGGTTGTTGTCCCCACATGTTGGCTGGAGAGCAGGTGGTGGGCAGGCAGCAGAACAGCGAGGAGTTGGTCAGGCAGGCAGGACCAGAAAGAGAGAAGACAACATGTGCCCCTCTTTTATAGCAGTTCTTGGCAGGAGGCGGGAGGGGGCTAAACGTGACACCTGAGGGAAGGTCAGACCACTCCCAGGGAAGAGTCAGAATGCTCCAGGTGGGCTTAACCTTTTACAGGCAGCTACCTGTTTCAGCTCCAAAGCCAGAGCAGCACAGCATCCCATACCATGACTAAGACCCCACCAGGACCACAGTCATCCCCACTGCACAATCAAAAGGCACCACCTTCAGCATCCTCTTTCAGCCAGTGTGGAGATAGGATCCTGGGCTAGAAGGATTTTAGTTCAGGTCAGGTCGACAGGCTGGAGAGCTGGGGGAAGTGGAACCTATGGAAGTTCAAGGACGGTATCTGGAGAGTCCTGCATCCTGGGAGGAATCACCCTCTGCAGCAGTACAGGTTAGGAAAGAGATGGAGCCCAGCTCCATGCTGACCAATTTGCTTTAGCAGGGAGGTGGGACTAGGTGATCTCCAAAGGTCTCTCCCAAGCCCTAGCATTCTGTGACTCTGTGATACAGAAGCTACCCATGGTGCATGTGTCAAATCTTCCTCATCACCCAGAGAAGTAAGGACTCTCCTCTCTCCATCTTCCACACCACACAGATGGAATGAGCATGAAATGCCACAGCACAGTCCCAGCAGCCCAGAGAGGGACATGCAGAACCCTGCAGTTCAGCAGCTCTCTCAGCCCTGCCTCAGAGACAGACACCATCCCAAAACAAAGGTCATGGTCCTAGAGAACTGCTTTTAAGACACGCTACCTCCTTTCCTGCCCCACAGAGGGTTGTGAACATGCTGGAGGTGTCCAGAGAAGGGCCACGAGGATGCTCAGAGGGCTGCAGCACTTCTGCTGTGAGGACAGACTGAAATAGTTGGGGCTGTTGAGTCTGGAGAGGAGGAGGCTCCCAGGTGACCTTCTTGTGGCCTTCCAGGATCTGAAGGGAGCCTACAAAAAAGCTGGGGAGGGACTTTTGAGGCTATCAGGGAGTGACAGGACTAGGGGGAATGGAGCAAAGCTGGAGGTGGGGAGATTCAGATTGGAGGTGAGGAGGAAGTTGTTGAGCATGAGAGTGGTGAGAGCCTGGAATGGGTTGCCCAGGGAGGTGTTTGTGGCCACATCTGTGGAGGTGTTTGCAGCCAGGCTTGCTGAGGCTGTGGGCAGCCTGATGTAGGGTAGGGTGTCCCCGGTCATGGCAGGGGGGTTGGAACTGGCTGATCCTTGTGATCCCTTCCAACCCTGACTGATGCTATGATTCTATGTTCCACTCCCATCAGCTGTGAGATTTTCTGAGGTTCTATAGTTTGGGCTCATGGGACAGCTGCACAGAATGAATCCTCTCTCTGCCCAATGCTGCTAGACCCAGCAGTATACAGCCTACAGGGAGCACAGCACTGCTGAGACTAGACTTGGTGAAATTGCTTTCGCTGAGTCTCCTGCAAGCACCTCAGCAAATGCTCAGCCCCATCATGTTCTCCTCAGTCCCTTCCAGCCTGGGCTGATTCTATGACAGTCCTGTGGGAGATTGAGAGGATGAGAGAAGGGCTGGGAAAATCACCCTGCTCTGCCAGATACATTTCGTCATGTTGCTCTTTGCCTGCTCCTAAGGACATGGACTCTGTCACCGGTGGGTAAGGGGTGCCAGTTGGACCGTAACTAACTGGGCAATGTCCTGCAGCCAGAAGAGGCCTCAGAAGTCTGCCATCAGCCTACTGGCAGCTCACTGCTTCCCAAGGAAATGGTGGCCTCCTGCATGCCCACCCGGGGAGGGCAGGGATGGACACCTCATTGGAAGCAACAGGCAGCAGAAATTTCCAGGGCCAGGTGCTTATTGCCCAGTGACACAAGGACAGTCACAGCAGTGATGGGAACATCAACTGCCAGCATCCCAGTCATCTGCAGCAAGTCTCCATATGATCACAAATGAGCAGCAGGCCCATGGAGAGCAGGCAGGGGACAACATTTTAGAAACGTTCAAGCTTTAGGAGCAGCCTTTGCCTGTGCTGAGCGGAGGAGTTGCTGGAGGTGCTGGGTTCTCTGCACGCCCTCCACCCATTGAAGGGCAGAAGGGCTATTTGCAGAGCCCACTGGGTTTCACTGGCCCTGTTCTCCGTGGAAATGCTGAGCATCATCAGAGACCCCATGCCAACAAGAGCTGTGCCTTCAAGCCAGAAATAAAGCTACCCTTTAGCTCAGGAGAACTAACACATGGGGAGACAGCAAGGAACATGAGGGAGCAAACGTCAGTGTGAAGTAAGCTGACTCCAGCACTTCACTTTCTGGTGTGCTGCTTTCCTCAGAAGAGCTTGCATGCTAGTCACTCCAAAGAAGATCTTCCAATATCTGAAGGGGGCCTACAGAAAAGCTGGAGAAGGACTTTTGAGGCTCCCAGGGAGTGACAGGACTAGGGGAAATGAAGCAAAGCTGGAGGTGGGGAGATTGACAGTGGACGTGAGGAGGAAGTTGTTCAGCACGGGAGTAGTGAGAGCCTGGAATGGATTTCACAGGGAGGTGTTTGGGGCCAGATCCCTGGAGGTGTTTGCAGCCAGGCTGGCAGAGGCTGTGGGCAGCCTGATGTAGGGTAGGGTGTCCCTGGGCATGGCAGGGGGGTTGGAACTGGCTGATCCTTGTGGTCCCTTTCAACCCTGACTACGATTCTGAAGGAACAGCAGCATCACCTCTTTTTCTATTTTTGAGATGAAGAGTAGCCTATAGACAGAAGTCACCACCTCCCATGCCACAGACTCCTAGCAACATCCTGGCATGCCATGACAGCACAGATTCAGCAAGAGCAGCATCACTAACATGGGTTCCTGCAGTACATCACAGGGCTTCAAGGTCTCCCCTCTTCAACAGCTTGCAATCTCCCCAGGCAAAAGCCCACCATGGAGCTGCCACTTTGTGGATTACCACATATGCGTGTGAGATAGTGAGGAAGTCTGACCTTGGATCTCACAGGTTGAGGAAGGCAGCCTGGCACAGGCCTCTGGTTTCCCATAACAGCAGCTGCCTCCCACAGGAGTAAGAGATAGAGAAACATCTGGGTTAGGAATAACAGGTTGTCATGAATATTAAATGAATGGGATTGCACTTAATTATACCAACCAGTTAATATGCTTCTGGTTAGGATGGACAGATCCTGCAGAACTCGTATTACCAATCAGAATTAGGCACATTGCCTTAGCTGATAAGCTAAGCATGATAAAAGAATCATCCTGTCACCAATAAAGTGGAACAATACTTCAATCACATTGATTCAGCAGTACTGATTCCATGCTCCTTCCTAATAACCACAGATCTCACATCACTCTCATCCATAATTTTGTAACCCATGCACAAGTTACACCAGATTGTGTGGGGCAAACTTCTCCAAGCAGACCAAGAGCAATGGATAATCCATCAGACACAGCAACTTTAATCCACATCATAACCCTGTGTGACTGCTACTTTTTTTTTTTTTGAGGTTTGCACACTGAGTAAGTCTGAACCGAATCTTCAGGACAGGGAACGAGGTAACCTTATTGTGGCCTCATCCAGCCTGTCTCATCTCTGTCCAGTGCTGGTGGTTTCCCCACCAGAGCAGAATCCAGGGAAGGGCCACGAGGATGCTCAGAGGGCTGCAGCACTTCTGCTGTGAGGACAGACTGAAAGAGTTGGGGCTGTGCAGGCTGGAGAAGAGGAGGCTCCCAGGTGACCTTCTTGTAGCCTTCCAGTATATGAAGGGGCCTATAAAAAAGCTGGGGAGGCATCTTTTAGGGTGTCAGGGAGTGACAGGACTAGGGGGAATGGAGCAAAGCTGGAGGTGGGGAGATTCAGATCGGATGTAAGGAGGAAGTTGTTGAGCATGAGAGTGGTGAGAAGCTGGTATGGTGTTTGAGGCCAGGCTGGCAGAGGCTGTGGGCAGCCTGATCTAGGGTAGGGTGCCCCTGGGCATGACAGGGGGGTTGGAACTGGCTGATCCTTGTGGTCCCTTCCAACCCTGACTGATTCTATGATTCCACTTGACTCACCTAAGCTGCAGGAGGAAACAACTGGATAAAGAAGTTCATAGCTGGCAATGAAGAGAGCTGAGAAGAGGCAAGGAGAGGAGCAGCACAAGTGGAGAAAGGGAAAGTGCAACAGAAGGGAAGGAATGAGAAAAAGACAGTAAATGAAACCTCACAGATCACAGTCAACTAACCACCACTAACACAGAGAAGACAAAAGTGTCCAGAGGGGCAAGAATGCAGCATCAGAGGACAGCCAGATGGCTCTGAGGCATGCCAGCACAGCTCCAAACACTAGAATCCCAGCCTTGACTGGTGATGCTGGCCCTGAGAGCCTTCACTCTGACCTAACCAAGTCCCTCTTGTGTCTACTTTTGGCAAGGATGGGGAAATAGGAAGTGCCACTGAAGGTTTGCTCCTTGCCCAAGGAAAGTGTGTTCCAGAGAAGGAGGGATACAGGTCTGCTTACTTACTCCCAGAACTCGATGACAGGGGAGGTGGCATTTTCACTGGTCACATTGAAGGTGGAGTTTGCCTTCTGGAGCTCCATGCAGCTCTCTGTGGGAAAGGCCCAGAGAGAGAGGGAGAAGGAGTGTAAGCAGCTGTTGAAGTCCCCGAGGTCTGGAAAAACCCCTTCCTTGCCATCCATAATGTCAGCACTCATTCACTCTGAGACAAATTCTGTACAGTCCCAAAGCAGCACAAAAGGAGTCCCTCCCCAGGATAAGGGCAACATAAAGTAAGAATGGACCAAAGGACAAGAAACACAGGTGAAAATTAACTGAGGGCAAGAAACACAGGTAAGAATGGACCAAGGGCAAGACAGACAGGTAAGAATGGACCAAGGCAAGACACACAGGTAAGAATGGATCAAAGGCAAGACACACAGGTATGAATGGATCGAGGGCAAGGCACACAGGTAAGAATCATCTGAGGGCAAGAAACACAGGTATGAATTGGACCAAGGGCAAGAAACACAGGTAAGAATGGACCAAAGGCAAGACACACAGGTAAGAATGGACCAAGGGCAAGAAACACAGGTAAGAATGGACCAAAGGCAAGACACACAGGTATGAATGGATCGAGGGCAAGGCACACAGGTAAGAATGGACCGAGGGCAAGAAACACAGGTAAGAATCATCTGAGGGCAAGAAACACAGGTATGAATGGACCAAGGGCAAGAAACACAGGTAAGAATGCACCAAAGGCAAGACACACAGGTAAGAATGGACCAAAGGCAAGAAACAGAGGTAAGAATGGACCAAAGGCAAGACATACAGGTATGAATGGACCAAGGGCAAGGCACACAGATAAGAATCATCTGAGGGCAAGAAACACAGGTAAGAACGGACCAAGGGTAATACACACAGGTAAGAATGGACTGAGGGTAATACACACAGGTAAGAATCAATTAAGATGGCAGCATTTAACTGTCCTTCCACTGGGCACAGTGAGCAGTCCCAGTCTGCAGTGGGGCTGTGGCTATCACACAGCACAGGATAACCTGAAGATGCCAAGGGGGCAGGTACCCACAGTGGCTGGAGCCCAGGGTCTAGTGATGAAGGATGATGGGGTGAAGGTTGGACTGGCTGATCCTGGTGGTGCTTTCCAACCTTAGCAATTCACAGTGCTTAGATGTTGTGCTGAGGGATTTGGCTTAGTCAAGGACTTGCCAGTGTGAAACTAATGATTGGACTTGATGGATCTTGAAGATCTTTTCCAATCTAAGAGATTCTGTGACTCATTGGAGAGACCATCACTGCCCGAGTGCTGCAAGCGGCTGGATAGCACTGGCACTCTCTGGCTAAGAGCTACAGCAGCCAAGCCTCTGCCCCTAGAGTGCCAGCAGCACTGCTGTGACCTGGCACTCCCAACCCTTGTGACCAGCAGTGCCACCCACGCAGGAACAAGCCACTCTCCTGAGGCTTGCTGTGGAGCAGCAGCACATTTTCCTCAGCCAAGGAGCCAGTGGAGAGCTGAGGGAGTTCCACACCCACCTGTGTTCCACTCGTGGTCACAGCTGCCCCAGGGGAGGTCAATGGTGAATGAACTGAAGAGATAAAATAAGGCCCAAGCCAGGACAATGATGTAGTAGAAGTTCAGCAGTATGACGATGACCTGTGAGGCGTAGCCAATCCCTGCAGAAAGTGAGCCCCAAAGGCAGGTGACTTCTGTGCCAGGAAAGGGGAACTGCACTGCGCTCAGGACATGCTCACCTAACTGCCTCCATCTGCTGGGATATGCTCACTTAACCTCTTCCATCTGCTGCACTGCCTTCTGACCTTGCTGCTGGATGGGGCCAGCAGCCAGCTAGGACACCTGCCAGAGCCATCACCCCCTCCCCCAAAAGCCCAGCATGCCACATCAGCAGAGGTCCAAGCAGGGGCCCCAGGGACCACCCCACTGCATCCTTCTCTGGTGAAAGGGTGGCAACAAGAGGGAGTCTGGGCAGGTGACAGCAGTTTGTGGTTGGAAAGTCACCCAAATGGACAGAAAGGTGATGGTGCTTCAGCTGCTGGACAAACACCTCTGCTGCCAAGACTCCCTGGTTAGGTTTGCTCCCTCAGCTCTTCTCACTTCTTCTCATTGCCAACACATCCCTTCTCTGGGAGCTGCTGGAGGAGCATCTAAAGGATTTGGTACATGGAGAGGAGGCAGCTGAGAAGAGAGATCACAGGCAGTGGCTGGACACTGGGTGACTGTGCTGAAATGGGGCTACAGGTGATTGCTAACAATTTCCCAAGACCTTTCACCACTCAGGTTTTAAGTCTTCTCATAACTCAGGAAAATGACACAGCATTGACTGGAAAAAACCAGTGATGTGCTTTGGCTTCCTCCTAGCTCTCAGAGGCATTTTGGAAAGAGGGCAGACTCCCAGTGCTGGGCAGCAGATGTGAAGTGATGTAACGACCCAGGCTGTGGGCAGAGGCATCACTTCTCAGCCCTCGCCTCTCCATAGCCTCCCAGGCTCAACCTACTCACCTTCAAAAAGAGGGCAGATCCTGCGCCAGGCTGTCACCCCACCCTGGCTGGTATACTGCCCCAGTGCTGTCTCCAGGAGGAAGACAGGGATCCCACAGGTGAAGAGGAAGATGAGGTAGGGGATGAAGAAGGCACCTGGCAGATTTGAGAAACAGATAGGAGAAGTAAGTCCTGTGGGTTGACTGCAGTCAGGTCATCTACTGCCTGACACTGGACAGGTCCCTCCCAGGAGGGAGGGAAGGCTGCAAATGGGATGCCAGGAGACAGGGATTGGCTTCACGGTTCATATTCCACAGTGATATAATTGCATGAGAAATTCAACATCTGGAAAAGATGGGGAGGGAAGGAAACTTTCTAGGCCTGATTTTTGTGCAGAGAAGAGTGAAACAAGCTCTCAATAGCTGTATAGAATCACAGGAGAACCCCTCCCCCACTGTGATTTTCACTCAGGTTGGTCACTCTGACTACTGGGCAAGCTGGCCAGGCCATGGATAATAACACCAAGGCACAGAGGAGCACATCAGGGCTAACACCTTCAGCCTGATGGTTTGCTCAATCATTAGCTCGTTGAGCAGCAGCAGCAGCCATGCAAAGGAACAGCAATTAGTGCAGTAAAACATGTGTGTGCACTTCACACCAGTGACCAGGGCTGCCCTCCTGGTCAAGCCCTGTTGTGAAACCAGGCAGGGAAGAATAAAACAGAGCAGGCTTTTTATTACCCCAGGCTAATGTTAAATGTAATATTGGATTTTAGCCTGCAGGGCACAGGTGACAGCCCTGCAGGATGATCTGTGGTTCCTGCCACACTAATGCGCCACCAAAGCTATTGAAGCCCTTCCGAAAGGACAGGGACACAGAGCAGAATGGGGAGCTGGCATGGAGAGGGGTAGCCCCAGGAAGCTGGGATGTGACAGGCTCAGATGGGCAAGCAGGGTCTGAGGTGACAACCCAGCCAGGCACTAAGTACATTTTCCCTGCACAGTCCTTTTCTGTGGCAGTGCCATGTTATGTGGCTCTGGGCTCAGGGCAGCAGGGGTGCACAGGGAGCAAAATATAAACTCAAACTCTGAGAGATTTCATGAAGAAGACTTGCTAGTATGCAGGGCTGCGGAAGGGGTGGTGAGGGCCACTTTGGGAACTGGCCAGAAGGCCAACCCAGCAGCCAGCTCAGGTTATCCTTATTTCCAGCCTGGAATCTGACAAGTTTGCTGACAACCCCAAGCTGTGTGGGCAGGCTGGAGGGCAGGGATGGCATCCAGAGGGAGCTGCACAGGCTGCAGAGGTGGGCACAAACCAACCTCAGGAGGTTCAACAAGGCCAAGTGCAAGGTCCTGCAGCTGGGTCGAGGCAATCCCAAGCACAAATCCAGGCTGGGCAGTGACTGGCTGGAGAGCAGCCCTGAGGAGAGTGACCTGGGGGTGCTGGTGGAGACTCAACATGAGCCAGCAGTGTGCCTTTGCAGCCCAGAAAGCCAAGCAGAGGCTGGGCTGCATCAGGAGAAGTGTGGCCAGCAGGGCCAGGGAGGTGATTCTCCCCCTCTACTCCACCCTGCTAAGACCCCACCTGGAGTACTGCATCCAGTTTTGGAGTCCCTATTACAAAAGAGATGTGAACATGCTGGAGCATGTCCAGAGAAGGGCCACGAGGATGCTCAGAGGGCTGCAGCACCTCTACTGTGAGGACAGACTGAAAGAGTTGGGGCTGTTGAGTCTGGAGAAGAGGAGGCTCCCAGGTGACCTTCTTGTGGCCTTCCAGTATCTGAAGGGAGCCTACAAAAAAGCTGGGGAGGGACTTTTTAGGGTGTCAGGGAGTGACAGGACTAGGGGGAATGGAGAACACCTGGAGTTCCAACCCCCCTGCCATGCCCCCAGACACCCTACCCTAGAGCAGGCTGCCCACAGCCTCTGTCAGCCTGGCTGCAAACACCTCCAAGGATGTAGCCCAAATCACCTCCCTGGGCAACCCATTCCAAGCTCTTACCACTCTCATGCTCAACAACTTTCTCCTCACATCCAGTCTGAATCTTTGTTGTAGAGAACAACAAGGTCTCCCCTCAGCCTTCTGTCTTCCAGTCTAAACCACCCCAATTCCCTCAGCCACTCCTCTTAAGAGTTGTTATCTAGACCCTTCACCAGCTGTGCTGCCCTTCTTCAGAGATGCTCCAGCACTTCAGTGTCCTTCTTGCAGTGAGGGGCCCAAAGTGGGACACATGGCCTCTTCTCCATTATGAGGTCTTGAGTGACCTGATCTTGTGGAAGGTGTCCCTGCCTATGGCGGGGGGTTTGGAACTGGATGATCTTTGAGGTCTCTTCTAACCTAAACCATTCTATGACTCTATGATTCTATGCAGGCAGGAACTGCAACAGCAGGAGTTGCCCCTTGGAGCTGGGCAGTTGGAGGAGCACTGGCGGGGAGATGCATGTGGCACCAGCAGCCAGGCTTGCCACTGGTTTCACAACATCACCAGGGAGGGCCTGGCCCTGCCACAGGAGGTGTAAGCAAGAAGAAAAAGAACATCTTTTTTTTCCTTTTCATCCTCTCCAGTGCACGGTTTCAGACACTGAGCATTAAGTACACGGAGTACACAAGGGACTACTATTCCTTTGTTATGTGGGAATACCCCAAAAGAAAGGAAAAAAAAAAAAAACCAAAACAACCTGGCTGTGTCTCTTTGCTTGCAGTTTGCAGATGCCTTTTTCATAGAATCAATGAGGGTTGGAAGGAACCACAAGGATCAGCCAGTTCCAACCTCCCTGCCATGCCCAGGGAAACCCTACCCTAGATCAGGCTGCCCACAGCCTCTGCCAGCCTGGCTGCAAACACCTCCAGGGATCTGGCCCCAAATACCTCCTTGGGCAACCCATTCCAGGCTCTTACCACTCTCATGCTCAACAACTTCCTCCTTACATCCAATCTGAATCTCCCCACCTCCAGCTTTGCTCCATTCCCCCTACTCCTGTCACTCCCTGACAACCTAAAAAGTCCCTCCCCAGCTTTTTTGTAGGCTCCCTTCAGATACTGGAAGGCCACAAGAAGGTCACCTGGGAGCCTCCTCTTCTCCAGCCTGCACAGCCCCAATTCTTTCAGTCTGTGCTCATAGCAGAGATGCTGCAGCCCTCTGAGCATCCTCGGGGCCCTTCTCTGGACATGCTCCAGCATCTCCACATCCCTCTTGTAATAGGGGTTTTCAAACCAAAAAAGCAACAAACAAAAGTCCTCCAGCAGAACCTGGCTAGGCAACACCCTAACCGCAGCAGCTTCACCCTAGGATCCACTGAGAGAACTTCATTTCAACCTGGCTAGGTGGCTAGGTGCACCCAGACATATCCAGGTGAGTAAGCAGAACAGCAGGGCTGTGTGCCACCCAGAGTGGTGTGAGCTGGATCTCACTGGGCAGCTGCAGAATACCTCCCTCCCACTGCTGGAAGGCTCAGCAAGTGGCAGCAGCAGTGCTGTCACCCATCCTGCATGCATCATAGAATCATAGAATCAGTCAGGGTGGGAAGGAACCACAAGGATCATCTAGCTTCAACCCCCCTGCCATGCCCAGGGACACCCTACCCTACATCAGGCTGCCCACAGCCTCAGCCAGCCTGGCTGCAAACACCTCCAGGGATGTGTCCCCAACCACCCCCCTGGGCAACCCATTCCAGGCTCTCACCACTCTCATGCTGAAGTGGTCTGATTTATTTCTGGCAGCAAAGCATGAGCTTTGGTCACTGGCTCTGCACCATTCAGTGGGGGCAGAAAAGGTTTGCCAGTGGGGCAGAGCTGCTGCTGGCACAAGAGCAAATGGTTGTAGGCTGACCACGGCTGACCTGAAGCTGGAAATTAAACTATGGTACCTCACCTTCACTGAAGTACCAGACCAGCCTTCTAAAAGGAGCAAAGGACAAAACCTCTGGCAGCTTTTCAAATTAATCTAGAGGTTTGATAAGGGCGGGGCAGACTCCACAGTGCAGGAGGGAGCCTTGAGTCACTGAATCCACCCAGTTGGAAGAGACCTCCAAGTTCATCCAGTCCAAACCTTGACCCAGCACTGAAGGGACAACACTAAACCATGTCCCTAAGCACCAGCTCCACAGGCTGCTTAAACACCTCCAGGGATGGGGACTCCAGCACTGCCCTGGGCAGACTCTTCTAAGGTCTGAGAACCCTCTCTGGGAAGAAATATTCCCTAGCATCCAGCCTGAACCTGCCCTGCTGCAGTTTGGAACCACATCCTCTGCTCCTGTCACTTGGCACCAAGAAGCAGAGGCTGCCCTCTCCTTCCTCCAACCTCCCTCCAGGGAGCTGTGGAGTTCTGGCCAGCTTCACCATGCTGCCCTGTCACAGGAGAAGCCATATGGGAATTCATTTTGTTCCTGCACAAGAGTCTTGTCCCCATCCTTGCTCTAATCTCATGGGAAGGTAGACAGAGATGAAAATTTTGCCTGTGTCTTCAAATTCCTTATGGTCTCTGCCACTCCACAGGTCTTTGCCTCAGGCCCATTTCATAAGGCCTTTGCATCTGGCTTCTACTGTCCACCACAGCCTGGCTTCCCTTTCCTTTGAGTCCTCCATCAGCTCCTCCCCAGCCCCAGTGCTGGGGGACATGCTGGGGATATCAGGAAGAAGTTCTTCACAGATAGAGTGATTTTGCCATTGGAATGGTCTGCCCAAGGAGGTGGTGGAGATGCTGCCCCTGGAGGTATTCAAGAAAACACTGGATGGAGCACTTAGTGCCATGGTCTAGTTGATTGGATAGGGCTGGGTTCTAGGTTGTACTGGATGATCTTGGAGGTCTCTTCCAACCTGGTTTATTCTATCCTATCCTATCCTATTCATTGGATAGGCCTGGGTGATGGGTTGGACTGGATGATCTTGGAGGTCTCTTCCAACCTGGTTTATTCTATTATATTCTGTTCTGTTCTGTTCTATTCTATTCTATTCTATTCTATTCTATTCTATTCTATTCTATTCTATTAATTAAATAGGGCTGGGTGCCAGGTTGGACTGGATGATCTTGGAGGTCTCTTCCAACCTGGCTTATTCTATTCTACTCTATTCTATTCTACTCTATTCTACTCTATTAATTAAATTGGGCTGGGTGCTAGGTTGGACTGGATGAGCTTAGATGTCTCTTCCAACCTGGCTTATTCTATTCTATTCCTATTCCTCTCCCTACTCTATTCCTCTGCCTACTCTATTCCTGTTCTAAACAAAGGGCTGTCAGGACATGGTCCAAAGTCCTGCTTCTCCAGGCCAGAATGGTGCCTGGGAAAGGTAGCAGCAGTGGGAGCAGGCAGGACTCAGCAAGCAGTTAAGAAACATTCCCTGTGGAAAAGGAGAACACAAATAACACCTCCTTTTTCAAGAGGCAAAGAAACTGCCCAACCACCTGGTGAACAGCAACAAGTGCTAAGCAAAGCGTGGAGTGAAAGCAGCTCAAGAGCAGCTAATCCTCTTTTATGCCACCGGGATGAAAGCAGTTTAGTGAGGCCCATGAGGCTGCCCCAAGCTCCAGGCAGGGGATTTCAGCCCCAGGTCCCCAGCACTTATGCCCTGCCAGCTCCCAGCCAAGTGCCATTTCCTTTGTCCTCCTGCCCTTCCGGAGAGCCCAATTAGCAATTAATCACCAGACAGGGACAGCAGCTCCCTCTCCCCACATGCCACTGAGTCAAGCTTGAGAAGAGGTTCAGGCTTTCACTTCTAAAAATGCTTTTCTCCCTGCAAAGGCAGCCCCCAGCTAAAAGCAGGCAAAAAAACCCCACCTGTCAAAACCAAACAGAACAACCCTCCAGCTGCAAAAGAAAGCCCAGATCCACTGTCAAGCTATGGGGGCAACCTGGCTCCAGACACAACCAAGAACATCCTGAGCAGCACCACTGCACTGGCAGCTGGCTGGTAGCAGCAGTGCCCAACTCCCTGCCTCCCCTTCCAGCACGTCCACCTGCTCTCCTCATACACCTGCTGTGTTGGGCAGAGGTGCCCTGTCACAGCTCCACTGGATGTTGTGGATGTTGGAGAGGCACCAGGAGGCACAGGAGGAGTCATAGAGTCAGTCAGGGTTGGAAGGGACCACAAGGATCATTAAGTCCAAACCTCCCTGCCATGCCCAGGGACACCCTACCCTACATCAGGCTGCCCACAGCCTCAGCCAGCCTGGTTGCAAACACCTCCAGGGATCTGGCCCCAAACACCTCCCTGGGCAACCCATTCCAGGCTTTCATCACTCTGAAGCTCAACAACTTCCTCCTCACATCCATGCTGAATCTCCTCACCTCCAGCTTTGCTCCATTCCCCCTAGTCCTGTCACTCCCAGACACCCTCAAAAGTCCCTCCCCAGCTTTTTTGTAGGCCCCCTTCAGAAGGCCACAAGAAGGTCACCTCAAAGCCTCCTCTTCTTCAGACTCAACAGCCCCAACTCTTTCAGTCTGTGCTCACAGCAGAGGTGCTGCAGCCCTCTGAGCATCCTCGTGGCCCTTCTCTGGACATGCTCCAGCATGTCCACATCCCTCTTGTCCCAGGGGATCCAGAACTGGATGCAGTATTCCAGGTGGGACCTCTCCAGGGCAGAGGGGGAGAATCACCTCCCTGGCCCTGCTGGCCACACTTCTCCTGATGCAGCCCAGGCTCTGCTTGGCTTTCTGGGCTGCAAGTGCACACTGCTGCCTCAAGTTGAGGTTTTCATTCACCAGCACCCCCAAGTCTCTCTCCTCAGGGCTGCTCTCCAGCCAGTCCCTGCCCAGCCTGGATTTGTGCTTGGGATTGCCTCAACCCAGCTGCAGAACCTTGCACTTGGCCTTGTTGAATACAGGAGCATCTGTATTCTGCACTGAGCTGAGGAAAACACCTTCAGCTCTGCCTGTCCTTACCAGCTGGCTTCAGTGCCAAGAGAACATCCCTCCATGGTCAGACACCAGACCGGGACTCATGGTTGAGAGCCCCTTGAAGACCCTTTGAGCCTCCAGGAGGATGCTGCAGCTCCTCACAAATGCCTGTGAATATGTTGGTGCCCTGTAGCATCCAGGGTCACTCTGCTGCCATGCTAGTAGCCAGCATTTGCCTGGCGCAAAGCTGTTCACCCTCTTCAGCCAAGAGCTGCCCTGCTGCTCTTCTCCCTTCCCCTGCAGAGGGTATCCCACCTCACCAGGAGGACCAAGGCTCAATGTGCCTCAGAGAAACACAGCCACGGCCATCAGAAATCCCCAGGGCATTGCCACTCTGCCAGCCACATCACGGCAGGTCAAAAGAGCCCTTGCCTGTAGCCCAGGTGGTGGCACCATGCCGGCAGCTTAGAATCATAGAATGTTTTAGGTTGGAAGGGACCTCAAAGACCATCCAGTTCCAACTCCCCTGTGCATAAGCAGGGACACCTCCCACTAGAACAGGTCACCCGAAGCCTCATCCAGCCTGGCCTTGAACACCTTCAGGGAGGGAGCAGACACAACCTCCCTGGGCAACCTGTGCCAGTTTCTCACCACCCTCACTGTCAAGAACTAACATTCTGCTTCAATCTCCCCCCGCCAGTTTAAACCCATTCCTCCTAGTCTTGTCATTACAAGACCTTGTCAATAGTCTCTCCCCAGCCGTTCTGTAGGCACCTTTCAGATACTGGAAGGCTACTATAAGGTCTTCTGGAAGCCTTCTCTCCTCCAGGCTGCAGAGCCTCAACTCTGTCAGCCTGTCCTCATAGCAGAGCTGCTGCAGCGCTCTGATCATCTTCATGGCCCTCCTCTGGACTCGCTCCAACAGTTCCACATCCTTAGAATCATAAAATCAGTCAGGGTTGGAAGGGACCACAAGGATCAGCCAGTTCCACCCCCCCTGCCATGAACAGGGACACCCTACCCGGGATTAGGCTGGACAGAGACTCATCCAGCCTTGCCTTAAACATCTCCAGAGATGTGGCCCCAACCCTCACACCCTGGGCAACCCATTCCAGGCTCTCAACACTCTCATGCTCAGCAACTTCCTCCTCACCTCCAATCTGAATCCCCCCTCCTCCAACTTGGCAGTCTCTCTTCACACTCATGACTTGGGAGCTGCTGAGTAGCCGCTGCTGGCAGCCAGCAGAGCCAGACCCAGGCTGCAGAGGCAGTGGGCAGGGCTGCACTCACCTCCACCGTTCTTATAGCAGAGGTAGGGGAAGCGCCAGACGTTGCCCAGGCCGATGATCTCGCCAGCCACCGACAGGACATACTCCAGCTTGTTGTTCCACTGCCCGCGCTCCAGCGTCTTCTGCTGCTCCTCCTCCTCCTCCTTCTCCTTCTCCTTCTCCATGCTGTACTGTGGGGGAACCATTTCCCCATTGCTGATGGCGCCAGGGATTCTGTCATCCATCTCACCTGCCGAAAGAGTTTCCTTCGTCACCTTCCGCACCAGCCGCGCAACGAGGCATAAACATGGGCTGCGGGAGGCAGGAGAGAGGAGAGCAGAGCAGGTGCCCAGGCACATGCACACAGCCAGCAGCTCCTCTCCTGCTCTTTACAGCCCTTCCAGCCAGCAGCAAGGTGTGCTTTCATTGTCTAGCCCACAACCAGCCCTTAAAGGCCACTATCAGAGTCGTTAATTCGACTGTGCTATCAGAGTCATTAATTTGAGTGTGCTTTCATTGCCTAGCCCACAACCAGCCCTTAAAGGCCACTATCAGAGGCATTAATTCGAGTGTACCTTCATTGTCTAGCCCACAACCAGCCCTTAAAGGCCACTATCAGAGGCATTAATTCGAGTGTACCTTCATTGTCTAGCCCACAACCAGCCCTTAAAGGCCACTATCAGAGGCATTAATTTGAGTGTGCTTCCATTGCCTAGCCCACAACTAGCCCTTAAAGGCCACTATCAGAGTCATTTATTCGACTGACCCTTCTCCAAACACTCCTGCTTCAGGAAGCCCAGCAGCTAAGCCCGGGAGAACACAGCAGACCCAGCAGATCAGCCGGGCTGAGGCTCCTGCCACAGCAGCAAAAGGGGCAGCAGACCTAGGGCTCTAGAAAGGGAAGAGCAGAACCAAATACTTGACAAGATATTGGGGAAAGGGTTTGCTGCTTCCCAAAGTCTGTGCAGACCGTGCAGTGGCGATGGCAGGCTGAAGGCCAGGAGGAAAGGAAGGTTTTCAGAGTGGTCCTAGTACTGTACCAGCAGGAAAAGAATGGCTGCAGGTGCCATAGCCAGCCGAGACCTCCCCTCTCACAGGGTCTGACTCTGTCACCTGTAGGTATTCCCAACAATACTGCTCTCAGGAAGCTTTGGCAATGCAAGAACTTCTCCCATCTCTAACATGCCTCTGCTAACGGTAGGAGAATATTGGCACAGAGTAGGTGGGCATCCTTCTCGCTCTTCCATCTTCCCCCCTTAAACTCCTGCCAGGAAGGTCAGGGTGTGGAGTATGGGACTGGTTGGTGCACAGCTGATGCCTCAGAACACAGCAAGGAGATAGGTATGGGCAGAACAAAGTGGAACACAATAGAACAGAGGAGAAGAGAAGAAGGGAAGGGAAGGTAAGGGAAGGGAAGGGAAGGGAAGGGAAGGGAAGGAGCCAGGTTGGAAGAGACCTCCAAGATCATCCAGTCCAACCTAGCACCCAGCCTTAGCCAATCAATTAGACCATGGCACTAAGCTCTCCATCCAGTCCTTTCTTGAACACCTCTAGGGATAGGGACTCCACCACCTCCCTGGGAAGCCCATTACAATGCCATTCACTCTCTCTGGCAAAAACTTCCTCCTAACATCCAGCCTATACCTCTCCCAGCACAACTTGAGACTGTGTCCCCTCATTCTGTGTCTGGTTGCCTGGCAGAAGAGCCCAACCCCACCTGGCTACAACCTCCCTTCAGGTAGTTGTAGACAGCAATGAGGTCTGCCCTGAGCCTCCTCTTCTGCAGGCTGCACACCTCCAGCTCCCTCAGCCTCTCCTCACAGGGCTGTGCTCCAGGCCCCTCACCAGCTTCGTTGCCCTTCTCTGGACACCTTCCAGCACCCACTTAAGAGGCTGAGAGGGTGTCAAAGCCTGTTCGTCGTGGGCAGGATGCCTTCCTGGGGGCTGAGCCTTGCAGGACGGAGGATGAGAACTGCGGTTCCCACCAGTGCCCATTGCCAAAGGCAGGATGGCTGAAGACCTCGTGCCAAGAAGGGCACCTTCCTTCGCACGGTGCCAGCCCTGGAGCCTGCTGGTGTCCCGCAGGGGCAGCTCTCCCGACCCCAGCCTTATGCTACCTTTAACTCCCGCCTGGCAAATCCTTCCCCAGGAGAGCAGGAAGAGGCACCGTCAGCAGATGACACTCTTCCCCCATCCGGGAGAGGCACGGAGAGAGCAGAGCAGCACTTGCAGCCTCTCCCCTCCGCCTCCATAGTTCCCTGCGGAACTCTTCGGGCGGCGAAGAAGAGCAAGAAACACGGGCAGGCGTCTGACAGCAGCCCGCAAGGAAGGGCTGGGAGGACCCCTCCGTGCTAGAAAATGATTAAACAGGCAGAAAGCGCACCGTGGCCTCTCCTAGACGGCAAAACCAGGCAGGTATGGGGCCCGGGGGGCAGCAGGAGAGAAGAAGAGAGGAGCCAGAGGCGTTACCTTGCGGGCGGCGCTGCCAGGGCGTGAGCCGACGGGAGAGGCGAAGGCAGGAGCGAAAGGTGCTGGCTGCTTAAAGTGTGGAAAGGAAAAATTCAGCGGGTGGTGTAATCCTAGACTTCGCCCAACCCACATTCCTTCCCCCCACCCCCCCAGGGCTGGACAAAAATCTACACATGACTGATTTCATGGCCAGTGCAAAGGGGCTCGTTCCCCCCTGCCTGTGAGAAGGTCTCACGGTGCCTCTGCCAGTGCCCTCTCTTCTGGGCCAGGAACCACGCAGCTCTCCACGCTCTCCATCCTCTCTCTGCTCAACACCGCTTCTGGAGGGATGGAAGAAAGCAGAGACCACCACACACAGATGCCTTCACAGCCTTGCCCTGAGACCTGCTGGGAATGGGTAAGAGGTGAAATACAGATTCACTGTGAAGACCCATCGTGAGATGCCTCCTTGGCAGGGAGAACACAGGCACGGGGCGAGGTCCTGCATCACAACCCACCCCGCAATGCCATGGGGGAGCCATGCTGGGCCTTGGCCAGGAGCTGTGGCCCTCAGCAGAGCTCTCAGCTGGGGAAAAGCTTCTACTAAATTCTCTGTTGCTTCTCACCCAGAAGGCCCAAAAAAAGCTTCGTTCAGAAATCTGACAGGTTGTAAACTCTCTTCCCTTCCAATGCAGAGATCTTTGCCACTAATCTTTCCCAGGAACCACACTGTCCCACCCCAGGATATCACTCCAGAAGATGCAATGGGAGCAATCAGTCAAGCAGTAGATGAAAAAACAAACAAACAAAAAAAAAATCACACAGAACAGCTAAAACCAGCCCCAGTTATGCATACTGAAGGCTGAGCTGCAAAATCAGCTGCAGCTGCTAGGGGAGGATGTCTTGGGGTTACTGCAGGGAGGTAGCTGATGACAGAAGCTTTGAGCTTTGAGGCAAACACAACAGGATGGCATTGAGTGCAGCCTCAGCAAGTCTGCTGAGCATCCCAAGCTGTGTGGTGCAGCAGCCAGGCTGGAGGGCAGGGATGGCATCCAGAGGGAGCTGGAGAGGCTGCAGAGGTGGGCACAAACCAACCTCAGGAGATTCAACAAGGCCAAGTGCAAGGTCCTGCAGCTGGGTTGAGGCAATCCCAGGCACAAATCCATGCTGAGCAGCCCTGAGGAGAGGGACTGGGGGCTGCTGGTAGAGGAGAAGCTCAAGATGAGGCAGCAGTGTGCACTTGCAGCCCAGAAAGCCAAGCAGAGCCTGGGCTGCATCAGGAGAAGTGTGGCCAGCAGGTGGAGGGAGGTGATTCTCCCCCTCTACTCTGAACTGGTGGGACCCCACCTGGAGTACTGCATCCAGTTCTGGAGGCCCTGGGACAAGAGGGATGTAGACATGCTGGAGTGTGTCCAGAGAAGGGCCATGAGGATGCTCAGAGGGCTGCAGCACCTCTGCTGTG
>VWZI01012348.1:227087-243112 GCA_013396835.1 Psilopogon haemacephalus | reverse complement strand
GCAACCCACAAAACAAAACAAAAAACAAACAAAAAAACCCCCCACAAAACCAAAACATATTTTTTACTGAAAGTTAGAAAAGCACCAACAAGCATCTCAAAGGATCAGTTAAGACTACAGAAAAGAATGTTTTCAACACACATTTTGGAAACTGTGAGGAACTTTAATGGGCCTGTCAGAGGCGGTGGAAGTCTAAAAGATAAAGCACAAAGGGTGAAAACTCCGTCTCTAAGACCAAGTCTGCAACTGCATCTAAGCCAAGGAGGAGAACAGAGACAGTCAAACCCAAAACCTCAGGAAATGGATCTGCTAGAAGTAAGAGAGATGAAACAATCATAGAATCAGCCAAGGTTGGAAGGGACCACAAGGATCAGCCAGTTCCAACCTCCCTGCCATGCCCAGGGACACCCTACCCTAGATCAGGCTGCCCACAGCCTCTGCCAGCCTGGCTGCAAACACCTCCAGGGTTCTGGCCCCAAACACCTCCCTGGGCAACCCATTCCAAGCTCCCACCACTCTCATGCTCAACAAATTCCTCCTCACATTCAATCTGAATCTCCCCACCTCCAGCTTTGCTCCATTCCCCCTAGTCCTGTCACTCCCTGAGAGCCTGAAAAGTCCCTCCCCAGCTTTGTTGTAGGCCCCTTCAGATCCTGGAAGGCCACAAGAAGGTCACCTGGGAGCCTCCTCTTTTCCAAACTGCACAGCCCCAACTCTTTCAGTCTGTCCTCATAGTAGAGATGCTGCAGCCCTCTGAGCATCCTCGTGGCCCTTCTCTGGACACTTCCAGCATGTTCACATTCCTTTTGTAATAGGGACTCCAAAACTGGATGCAGTACTCCAGGTGGGGTCTTAGCAGGGTGGAGTAGAGAGGAAGAATCACCTCCTTCGCCCTGCTGGCCACACTTCTGCTGCAGCCCAGGCTCTGGTTGGCTTTCTGGGCAGCCCTTTGGACAGCCTCAGTCAGACACAGCTTCCTCAGTGAATGCTTGCTTCCAGTAGAAGCTCCCATGGTCAGAATTCCCCAGGCAAGAAAATCCTTCTCCCCTCTGGTTGCATCAGGAGCAGTGGAAGCCATAGATTTTTTTTGCCCATGCTGCTTGTGGGACAAGATCTGAGCGTGGACACCATGCTCTGCAAACATGAGATAAATGGGTGATCCTCCTGCCCTAGCCAGAGCTGGAAGACCAGCTGCAGGCAGGATGACTGCTGACAGCAAGCATAGCACTGGAGAGCCTTTGCCTGCTGATATTGCTTCTCTGCCTGAGGAGGCTCAGGGTGATGCTTGCACTGTAGTCAGTGAGCAGGCTGGCAGCAGGCTGCAGATTCCCTCCCTGCACATGTTTAATGAAGGCCAGAAGCAGTGGAGCACAGGGGCACATAAGCTGGGACCTAAATGACCCACTTCAGCCGCACTGTGATTTCACAGCTGCACAAAGGAAGGGCAGCAACAGAGCTGCCAGCTCTTACTGCACTGTCTCATCTCTGTCCAGTGCTGGTGGTTTCCCCACCAGAGCAGAATCCAGAGAAGGACCACGAGGATGCTCAGAGAACTGCAGCACCTCTGCTATGAGGACAGACTGAAAGAGTTGGGGCTGTGCAGGCTGGAGAAGAGGAGGCTCCCAGGTGACCTTCTTGTAGCCTTCCAGTATCTGAAGGGGGCCTAGAGAAAAGCTGGGGAGGGACATTTAGGTTCTCAGGTAGGGACAATACTAGGGGGAATGGAGCAAAGCTGGAGGTGGGGAGATTCAGACTGGACACGAGGAGGAAGTTGTTGAGCATGAGAGTGGTGAGAGCTTGGAATGGGTTGCCCGGGGTGTGTTTGGAGCCAGAACCCTGGAGGTGTTTGCAGCCAGGCTGGCAGAGGCTGTGGGCAGCCTGATCTAGGGTAAGGTATCCCTGGGCATGGCAGGGGGAGTTGGAACTAGATGATCCTTGTGGTCCCTGTCTGATTCTATGGTTCTATGAAATAAGTTTTCTAAGAGGTGACAAAGTAAAAACTCTGGAAGTTCAACAAAAAAAACCAAACCAAACCAAAACACCACAACAAAGCNCAATTGGCTTTGCACTCTCCTCCTCCCCCACTCCAAAAAAAAAAAAAAAAAAAAAAAAAAAAAAAAATCCAAATAATAAGAAATAAAACCTGGGTTTGGGTTTTCCAGCTTCCACCAATCAGAAATGGAGCACATTTTAGAAAACCTTCACACTGCCAGCAGGCATCAGCTATTTGAACCACAGCAGGCAGCTCTCACCTCAGCACTAGAAGTGCCCCAGCTGAGCTCCGGGGATGGCACAGCCTGCAAGGATGCTCTGCTTAGAGAAGCACCAGCTGGGAGGCCAGAGGCCGCCCCTGAGATGCCACCCAGGCACATAGAGCACCACAGGGCTCTGCACATCTGCTCCCACCTGCTGTTCATCAGCGATAGCTACAAGAAGGCTGCACAGAGACTGTTGGCAAAGGCCAGCACGAGGGCAGTGGCTGCAAACCAGAGCTGAGCAGGTTTAGGTTGGATGTTAGGAACAAGTTCTGCACCAGGAGGGCAGTAGAAGGTGCTCAAGATGTGGCCTGACCAGTGCCAAGGACAGGCTGGGAGGTGATCTGCTGGAGAGCAGCCCTGTGGAGAGGGATGTGGGAGTGCTGGTGGAGAACATCCATGGGACAGCAATGTGCCCTTGGAGCACATTGCCCAGAAAGGCAGTGGGATCCCGGGGTCTGTTAAGAAGAGTGTGTCCAGCAGAACAAGAGAAGCTCTCCTGGCCCCCTCTACTCTGCCCTGGTGAGACCCCATCTTTAGTACTGCCTTCAGTTTGGGGCTCCCTGGTTGAAGAGGGACAGGGATCAGCTGGAGAAGGTCCAGCAGAGGGCTACAGGGATGATTAGGAGACTGGAGCACTGCCTTGTGAGGAGAGGCTGAGGGATCTGGAGCTGCTTAGTCTGGAGAAGAGTGAGAAGAGATCTAATAAATGTTAATAAATATCTGAGGGCTGGGGGTCAGGAGGTAGGGGACAGGCTCTGCTCACTTGCTTCCTGAGATAGGCCAAGGAGCAATGGATGGAAGCTGCAGCACAGGAGGTTGCAGCTCAACACAAGGGGCAACTTCTTTACTGTAAGGGTCACAGAGCACTGGAATGGGCTCCCCAGGGAGGCTGTGGAGTGTCCTCCTCTCAAGACTTTCAAGACCCATCTGGATGTGTTCCTTTGTGACCTGAGCTAGGTTATGGTCTTGCTCTGGCAGAAGGGGTTGGACTTGATGATCTGTTCAGTTTGGAGAAGAGGAGGCTCCAAGGTGATCTTATTGTGGCCTTCCAGGATCTGAAGTGGGCTACAAAATTGGGGGGAGGGACTTTTTAGGCTCTCAAGGAGTGACAGGAGCAGGGGGAATGGAGCAAAGCTGGAGGTGGGGAGATTCAGATTGAATGTGAGGAGGAAGTTGTTGAGCATGAGAGTGGTGAGAGCCTGGAATGGATTTCACAGGAGGGTGGTTGGGGCCAGAACCCTGGAGGTGTTTGCAGCCAGGCTGGCAGAGGCTGTGGGCAGCCTGATCTAGGGTAGAGTGTCCCTGGGCATGGCAGGGGGGTTGGAACTGGCTGATCCTTGTGGTGCCTTCCAACCCTGACTGATTCTATGATCTCTTTGGGTCCCTTCCAACATCTGACATCCTGTGATCCTGTGATTGAACACTGGCTGGGGAGGTAGTCGGGGCCCATCCCTGGAGATACTGAAGATGAGGCTTGACAGGGCTGTGGGCAACCTGTTCCAGTAGGAAGTGTCCATCCCTATGGGTGGGGGAGGTTGGAACTGGATGAGCTTTGAGGTCCCTTCCAACCTAAACCATTCTGTGTCCCTGCTGACTGTTAGAGAAGATTGGACTGGATGAGCTTTGGAGGTCCCTTCCAAGCCAGCCCATTCTGTGATGCCTTCTGCAGTCACCAGCAGCCTGAGGCAGGACAGGAGGCAGTGGAGGGACCTGTGTTGTCCCTCTTCTTTAACCTCCCTCTTGGCCACTCTGCAGGGATGGTCCTTGCAAGGCAGCATAGACAGGCTGGGAGAGTGCTGAGCTACCTCTGCAGACAGACTGGAAAACTCCCAAAGTTGGGAATGTGCTTCCTACCACTCATCTGGAGCCCCCAACACAAGAAAAACGTGGAACTGTTGGAGAGAGTCCAGAGGAGGGCCACCAAGATGCTCAGAGGGCTGCAGCAGCTCTGCTATGAGGACAGGCTGAGAGAGTTGGGGCTCTCCAGCCTGGAGAAGAGAAGGCTGCCAGGAGACCTTAGAGTAGCCTTCCAGTATCTGAAGGGGACCTACAGGAGGGCTGGGGAGGGACTATTCACAAGGTCTTGTAATGACAGGATGAGGAGGAATGGGTTTTAAACTGGCAGAGGGGAGATTGAAATGGGGTGTTAGGAGGAAGTTCTTTGCAGTGAGGGTGGTGAGACACTGGCACATGTTGCCCAGGGAGGTTGTGGCCGCTCCCTCCCTGGAGGTGTTCAAGGCCAGGCTGGATGAGGCCTTGAGCGACCTGTTCTAGTGGGAGGTGTCCCTGCCTATGGCACAGGGGGGTTGGAACTGGATGATCTTTGAGGTCTCTTCCAATCTAAACCATTCTATGATTCTGGTTTAAAATATGCCACACATAGCAAGAAAAGACTGCAAAGGCAGGGCTGATGAGCAGATGATGTTTTCTTTACTTTGCTCCAGCTGTGGTGTGTTTCTTCTAATAACTGTCAAAGCAACACAAGAGAAAGGTGACACCTATCCTCAGACAGCTGCCTAGCAGGTAGCCTTGTATGGAATGAAAATCCTGTTTCCTTTCTCCTAGATCAGGCACCCCTGTTGATGCTCATTTGTGTTATGCCTGTTTTCCAGCATGAAGAGCTGCGTACGGAAGCATCATGAAGCACAGAATCACAGGGTGTTAGGGGTTGGAAGGCACTTCTGGAGGTCTTCCAGTCCAACCCCCCCTGCCACAACTGGTTGCACAGGAACACATCCAGATAGGGCTGGAAAGGCTCCAAAGAAGGAGACTCCACAACCTCTCTGGGCACCCAGTGCTCTGTCACCCTTCCAGTCAAGAAGTTCTTTCTCATGGTGAGCTGGAACTTCCTGTGTTGCAGTTTCCATCCATTGCTCCTTGTCCTGTCCCACAGCACAAGTGAGCAGAGGCTGTCCCTGTCCTTTCCTTCCTGACCCCCAGCTCTCAGCTATTTAGTCATTGCTCAGATCCCCTTTCAGCCTTCTCCTCTCCAGACTAAGCAGCCTCAGGGCTCTCAGCCTCTCCTCATCAGGCAGTGCTGCAGTCCCTTCAGCATCCTTGTAGCCCTCCCCTGGACTCTCTCCAGTAGATCCCTGTCCCTGTTTGTGCTGGTTTGAACTAACTGGAGAATCTGAGTGAGAAATTAGACTATTGGCTGAGAGAGGAAAACACAGGATGTCACTTCTCCCAGAGCTTTACTGAGAAAGAAAAAAAAAATTGTTTTAAGAGTGTAACCCAAACATAGTCAGATGGTTTCAGACCTTGCTGGGCTGTGGCTGCTTCTCTTGCATGGTTCTCTGTCTTTTGTAGCTGATTCTTAATAATTCTACTAACTTCTTTCCTACTACTAACCGCCCCTGGCCCATCTATCCCAGCTTATCTGCAGCATCAACAGATGGTGAGATAAGATAGGTCAAGGGGGAAAAGGTGGTAGGGGTGGTTGGTTACCCCTCTTGGGGATTTTGATCTCTGGGAGGGCTGTGGTGTTTCTGTATTACCTTTTCACTGTATGTATCTGTCTATATCTGTTCTACATTGTAAATATCTGCTTGCACATTGTGCAAAGCTGTAAATATAAAGCTTCATTCCTTAACTTCCAGCTGTTCTGGGTCCTAGCTTGGGTTATTTCAAAGTGGGGTGGGGGGGCAGGTAACTGCTAAACCACCACACTGTTGAACTGGAAAGCCCAGAACTGGATGCAGTATTCCAGGTGGGGCCTCACCTGGGGCAGAGTAGAGGGGCAGGAGAACCTCACTGGGTCTGCTGGACACACTCTTCTGAATGTTCCCCAGGATCCCATGGGCCTTCTTGGCCCCCAGGGCACACTGAGAACTTCTTACCCCATGGAGAACTTGCTGTCCATCAGGACTCTGAGGTCCTTTAACCAGAGCAGCATGGAATTGGATTTTCATGTGTGGGGCTGACACAGCTGCCAACAGCCCACTTGACATTCAGGTATGAGCAGCACTTGAAGAAACTTGGTTCCACCACCTGTTTTTCCACGGCACCTTACAAACAGCAATTCAAGCAGTTGCTTTTGAGGGGGGGTTGTTGTTTTTCTCTTTCTTTCTTTCTTTGAATCTCATACACCACAATGATAGCCCAAGCCCCTGAATGTCTGTGTGGGAGATCATTTTCTTGATGGATCATGAATGCTTCTGCATGTCATGCAGGTTCGAGAAGAAAGTGAGGACATGAGGAACTACAGGGCAGCTAGCCTCACCCTGATCCCTGGGAAGAGTGCAAAACTCCTCAAAGACACATCCAAGCGAACGAGGGATGAGGTGACTGCCAATACTCACCACTATCATCTTAGCCTAGTCTGGTTGCCTTCTGTGACAAACCATGGGTGAGGGGAGCACCCTGACTTACAGCAAAAACACAGAGTGTGGGTGGATGACCTACAGTAGGGGTGAAAACCAGGGCTGCCTGCTGTGCTCAAGACTTCATTAGTTAACAGTTTGAAATCAAGGTGGCCAGCTGCAAGTGGAGTACCTCAGGGGCTGGTTTATGTCTTACCCACCTGGGCTGTGTGATGCTCAAGTTTGCAGAGGCGACCAAACTGAGTGCTCGTGGAGGACAGGAGCGGGGCAACCCAAATCCAATTCACAGCTGGACCTTGACTGGCTGGAGTGATGTACTGATGGACATTTTAAGTTTTATCCTGCATCTGAGAGAAATATAAACCAAGGGCCCTGGGACTAACAGAGCACACAATAAACAGGAGTCAGCAGCGTGTCCCCTTGCAGTCAAAGGCCAACCTGTACTGGGCTGCATGGCAAAACCATGGACAGAAGGTTAAGGTCTCTCTTAAGCTCTCTCACCCCAAATTCAGGGAGTAACAAACTTCAGTTCTGGGCTCCTCAGTTCAAAAACCAGGCGCTGACAAACCTGCAATGAGTACCATCAACACTGTTAGAAGGCCGCAACTCATGACGTGACTCAAGGGAGGCTAAGCTGGGTTAGCTCAGCTTGGACATGAAGGCTACAGAACCTGCAGTCTTCAACTACCTAATGGATGGCTACAGATAACATGGAGCCCGAGGCAGCAGGCAAGCTACAGCAAGTGAATCTCTGACTGTACATGACACAAAAAGTTTGCACCGAAGATGTCATAAATCCAGAGCAGGAAGCCAGAGGCTGTCAAATGCCAGTGCCTGGACATGCCCAAAATTTGATTGGACAACCACCGTGAATAACTTGGCCTGCTTTCCAAGTTAGCCCTGTTCATCCAGACAACTCTCAGAAGTCCCCTGAACCTAAATGACTCTAAAATCTAAAAATAGAAGGAAAAAAACCCCCCAGGTTCCCCCCCACACACACCCAGGCCAATGCAAGCTTCACAGTGTGGCTAACGAAACACACAGCACCTGCTCCTTATGCTCTGTGGCTGTGTTCCAACCCCTTCAAGTGATTCCCGTATCATCACCTTTACCTTTAAACCTCATTACCAAAAAATCCAGGCTGCATGAGCGTTTAGCTCCAGATCAGCTGCTAAAAGCATAAACATTCAACATCATGGCACTGGGGGTCAGGAGTGCAAGGAAAGCTCTGCAAGTAAAGCTGCGCAAGTACAGCTCTGAAAGCACTGCAATTACAGTTGCCCAAGTACAGCTGTGCAAGTACAGCTGCACAAGTACAGCTCTGAAAGCTGCGCAAGTACAGCTCTGCAAGTAAAGTTGCACAAGTGCAGCTGCGCAAGTACAGCTCTGCAAGTACAGCTGTGCAACTACAGCTCTGCAAGTACAGCTGCACAAGTACAGCAGTGCAAATACAGCAGTGTAAGTACAGCTGCGCAAGTACAGCTGTGCAAATAAAGCTCTGCAAGTAAGGCTCTGCAAGTACAGCTGCACAATTAAAGCTGTGCAGGCCCAAATGCTGTTTTTTAAGGCTTGCATAAGATGCACAACTCGAGCCCTGGCCAGTTGGAGTTTCTCACAACACCTCAAGTAATTTCCTTCACCTTGTTTGTCAGAAATAAGAAAGCAAGCCAAGTGGTGGGCAGTGCCCTTTGTAGAACACAGCATTAAGGCAAGCACCCTCTAAAGACACAAAGATCCTGCATATCCTGAGGTTTTGTTCCCAAAGCTGCAGAGATGTTTCCTACAGCTCCTGCAGACCTTTAAGAAAACAAGCTCCTTAGCTGAATTTGGGCTTGCTCCCTGCTGTAAGGTTTTACAGAAATGATACTCAGGCCTAAGATCTAGAGACAATAGCATAGGTGCAAGCTTTGGGGTTTTTCAACCACTAATTCCAGCCTTTTCCAAAAGTTAACTTTTATTCGTTCAGTTCATACTCTCAGCAACCCTCTGACAGGAACTACGCTCTTTAAAAAGGAAGCTTAAACAATAAGATGTAAAGCTAAGAATGGTCTTCAGTTAGTGAACACCTGGCCTGAGAGCAGATGAGAACATCTGTAAAGTGGGAAAGGTACGCAGCCACCTTCCCACAGAGGCACCTGACCACTCTGTGCCGTAAGATGAGAGACAACACTTTCTGCACGGTCAACTCGCACACGTCTTGAGGCAGGACCTTCTGCATGGTCAATTCATACATGTGTCGAGGCAGGACCTTCTGCATGGTCAATTCATACATGTCTTGAGACAGGACCTTCTGCATGGTCAATTCATACACGTCTTGAGACAGGACCTTCTGCACGTCAACTCGCACACGTCTCGAGACAGGACCTTCGGCATGGTCAACTCACACACGTCTCGAGACAGGACCTTCTGCACGTCAACTCACACACGTCTCGAGACAGGACCTTCTGCATGGTCAACTCGCACACGTCTCGAGACAGGACCTTCGGCACGGTCAACTCGCACACGTCTCGAGACAGGACCTTCTGCTCGTCAACTCGCACACGTCTCGAGACAGGACCTTCTGCACGGTCAACTCGCACGCATCTTGAGACAGGACCTTCTGCACGGTCAACTCGCACACGTCTTGAGACAGGACCTTCTGCACAGTCAACTTGCACACCTCTTCCCGCTGGTGCCTCCTCGCTGTGGCTGTCACAAGCAGGATGAACGACTGACCGTGGCATCGCACAGTTGTTTGGGGTTTCCTCCTTGTCATACTGCTGTTAGCACTCTCCACCGCCCCTTGCACTCCCATGGGAACGCTGGGTGTAGATTTACCACCAGATCTCTTTCCCGGTTGATGGCAGTGACACGTAATAAAGACTCAGTCGTGACAAGAGACTGGAGTAATGCTCAGAAGGACAGCTGAGTGGCCAACATGACATGCTAACCACGTTTTCTCTCTCATCAGGGACTCTAGGAGTCAGGAAGGACTACAGAATGCTGGGATTATTTAAGGACTTTTGTACTATCTACTTGCGGAACGATTAAAACATCTGCGATAGATAAGTCTATCCACTCCGTACAGGGAAACATTATGTAGTACCATCAGGTTAAAGCTTGAGGGACAGGAACACATTTAAACCAGTTTGCCCAAAGTAAGCATATGCTGAGAAAGAAAATGTAAGTGGACACCAAAGAAGGGTATGTCTAGCTCCTTCATAAATAAGGAAACAAAAAATACTCTCAAGGTCGCTATGGTGCCCGTTCAGCCACATGCTTAACCACATCTTGCTTCTGCTTTTAACACCGCATTAAGCTTCAAGGAGAAGGAATTAGAAGTCTATGCCCAATCTGCATTCAAAGCTCCCAAGACCCTCCTTCTACTCTCTGTCTTAGTTCTTTTTCTTTTGCACATCTTCCCAGGTAGCAGGCACAAATAAAACAATGTTCATCTACCTGAGCCGAGTACTTTGTTAGGATGGATAATCCTGCCAGATAAATAAACTTCCAAATACAAGAGAAGGAGAGAAGGGACACAGAACAGTCAAGACAGAACACACTTGTTTTTATCAATATTTCTTTTAAATCCCAAACCAGCTCCTAGTAAGACTGGACACTACTTACAACACTCCTAGGACTGCAGAAGAATGGAAACACAATAGGGAGTGAGTGGAAAGGGGGACGAGACAGCCCAGCGGCTGGCTTCAGACACCCACATACACAAAGCCAGCACCCACTGGAGTCATTAAGGCCCAGATGCCCCACTAACAGGAACAAACCTAAACACAAAGGTAGCACATGAAATGTATTTACCTATTTAAACACAGGCAGCTGGTCAAGCTAGAATGGGGAAGGTAACTGCTAATTCCTTGTACTACAAGGAAGGAATGGAGTAAAAAAACCCAAGCCCACGGGCAGGTTTTTGCTTTGTGAACCTCTGTCTGTGCTGCTGGTTAACAGTGGTAAGTATAAAAAACTCAAAGAAAAATAATCTATTTATAGAACAAGTCAGTAGTCTGAGACATTTAGAAAAAAGTAAAAACAAGTCCTTCTTTAAAAACGGATTTACTAAAACAACTGTCACCCAGGATGACCCCAAGCCCTCTGGGTCCTCTGGCAAGGCGAGGGGCAACTGCAAACAAGACCTGTTGCTGATTGTACACTGGTAGACACTCAGCAAAGCCAGCAGAGAGAGGGGGGCCTGTGCTGCTAACAGAATCTCCAGACTGTCTGCTGTATATCGCCTGAGGCCCTGCCTGTAGCCTGGTGAGACGGGAAATAGTTGTGAGTGGAACTGTTCGCAGAAGCACATGTCAGTGTAACCTCTGAGGTAAGTGGGCTGTCTTCGTTCCCTCCCAACCCTGGGTACTGATCACAGAAGCTGCTGCCCTGGGTGCTTTACCTCCTTGCCAGCTCCATTTTATGTGTGAGAGTGCAGAACTCTAAGCAAAGCCTAGAAGAGAGAGCAGCCCTGTGAAAAGGGAAGCACCCTGCCCTTCCCAGGCTCTGCTTTAGCTAGGGGCTATCAGTGTGTTCTGGCCCTCCTCCTTAGGACAGGCAGATCAGCAGTTGCCCACTAAGGAAAACATTTTGCTTAGTGGAATTGAGTTGGGTTTGGTTTTTTTTTTGGTAACCAGAACCTTTGCTGATGTGAGATCATGAGCTCCTCTGCCCTTCAGCTACGGAAGAGAAATGAAAAGGAATTCATTCACTTGCTCCCATCCTTGTAAGCATAGTGCTAGCTGCCTGGATATGGTGGCAACTTCACTCTCCAAAGACACTGCCCTTCTTGCTGCATTGGCATGGGGAGGCAGAAGATAACTTCCAACATTACCTCCTTAGGGTAACCTGGTAGGCCTAAAAGCTCCAGCCTATGCTTACCAACTGCAGGCCAGCCCCGCTGCCAACACATACTTCTAACACTCTCAAGTGTAATGTAACAGCCTCCAGTTTGCTCAGAGTTTGCAACAGCCACACTCAAGAGAGGGAAAAACACTGGCTGGAGTTGCTACTCAGGCGGTGTCTGCATAGATGAGTCAGTACCGCTGTGCCTTGATGTCCCCATTGTATGAAGGAAACCAGCTGTAAGGAAGGGACCAACTCTGCTGCAGGTCTGTACATCCTTGGAAATGAAGCTCGGTGGCTACATTAGCTTCAAACCCTCTCTTTCCTTAGGGTTTCAGTGGTCCATTTCCCAACGAGTTCCAGGCATCAAGCAGTTGCTAACTTGTTTCCTTAAGATCTTCCATTGGTAGTTTGTAGCTCAGTAAGAAAGGAGGCGGTGGTGCATGAGCAGGGCTGCTCTGTCCCTGCAGTGGCTTCTTTGCACAGTTTATACAGATGTAATCCTCATTCTCTGCCATCTCTGGAGAGACACCCACACACACCTGATGGAACCATTCATCGCAGCCACCGTCACATTGCACCCAGTCCACCTGCAAGAGACAAGATGATCAGCAGAGACCAAATTACCAGGATAGCCAGCCACGGCTTATGGAAAGAAAATACCCAGCAAACCCACTTGGTACTGCTCAAACAAAGAGCTCTGGATCACAAACTGATGTCCTACAGTGCTGCTTTCAACAAGCTGCTTCAGTTACTATGATGGTTTAAGCAGTTACCTGCCCCCCCACCTTTTGATAAAAACCCAGGCTAGAACTCAGAACACTTGAAGTTGATAAATGAAGCTTTATATTTACAGCAATGCACAATATACAAGCAGATATTTACAAGGTATAATAGATATTAACAGATATACACAATTAAAAGGTAATACAGAAACACCACAGCCCTCTCAGAGATCAAAATCCCCAAGAAGGGTAACCAACCACCACCTACCACCTCTCCCCCCTTCCCCAATCTTATCTCACCACCTGTTGGTGCTGCAGATAAGTGGAGGTAGATTGGCCAGGGGGATTAGCAGTTGGAAAGAAATCAGTAGTATTACTGAGAATTAGCTATCAAGGCAGAGAGACAAAGGAACTATGCAAGAGCAGCTACAGCCAGAGCGGCCTGAAACCATCTGCCTTATCTATATTTTGGTTATAAGTTTTAAATCAACCTTTTTTTTCTTTCTCAGTAAAGCTCTATGTGAAGTGACATCCTGTGTTTTCCTCTCTCAGCCAATAGTCTGATTTCTTACTCAAATTCTCCAATTAGTTCAAACCAGCACAGTCACATAAAACCCCACCACTCCTCAAACGGACCTTGCCTTTTTTGTATCCTCAGACCAGAACAACACAGACAGACACTCCTGCTGCTGAGCTCTCCTCAAATGAAAGACAGGGATGCTAGAATGCATTTAAAACAGCAACATGGCCAGGGACACTCAGTTCAGCAGAGATCAAACAGCACTGGAACAGGTTCTCACACCCTGTTTGGGTTGACCTGCCTCACAGAAGTGAGAGGAAAGTAACACACCACAACTATGGGTTAAGGTAAACAGCTGAGATACAAAGTTTTACTGAGCAAATTCAGACACCAACCAACCACACTAATGCACAATTCCCTTAGCTAATAATATAATGCACATTACCTTAGCTTGCCCATCTGCAGAAAAAAAAGTCCAGCATAAAACAGAAAACCAGGGACTAGCCAGCTCCAACCCATCTCGCCACAGGAAAGAGCCAACACCCAAAACCTGGACCCCAAAAGCAGCAAACAGAAACAGGAGGTCTCCCATGCTGCAATCTGAACTTCAAGCCTCACAATACTTCGCACCAAGCAGCAGTTTCACTTTGAAGCTGGCATGCGGCAAGATGGTTATGAGTAACAGCAGTGTGCTGGTTTGAAACAACTGGAGGATTTGAATGAGAAATTAGACCATAGGCTGAGAAAGGAACCCAAGTTTGATTCAACTTCACTCACAGGTTACTAAAAACAAAATATAAAAGTCAGAACCAAAACAAAGATAAGACAGAACACTTGGAGCTATGCTGGCTGATGCACATCCCTCTCCCTGCCTTCTCAGCTGGATCTGCATAACTTCACTAACTACTTTCCTTCTGCTAACCCCCCTAGATGATCTATCTCTGCTTATCTGGCACATAAGACAGAGAGTGAGATAAGATTGGGAAGTGGAGGGAAGGTGGTAGGATGATTGGAAACCCCTCTTAAGGACTGTGATCTCTGGGAGGGCTGTGGTGTTTCTGTATTACCTTTTCACTGTATATATCTGTAAATATCTATCATATATTGTGAATATCTGCTTGTATATTGTGCAAAGCTGTAGTATAAAGCTTCATTTCCTTAACTTCCAGCCCTCTGAATTTTAGCCTGGGTAATTTTAGTGTTGGGCGGGGGGGGAGCGGGAACTCCCAAACCACCACAAACAGCAAATTTCAATTCAACCCATGAAATTCACAAACACACTTCCTAATTTACACACATCCCTTTGGACTACATTGTCCACAAGAGCTTTTGCAACTTAAGAATCACAGAAGAAAAAAAAAAGAACCTGATTACTGCTTTGGGCAAGAATAGTTTCCTACCAGGTACAAACCTGGCCACCAAATGCCAGAGGGAAAAAAATACATAAACTAACCCCCAAGTGTCAAAGCAGTTAAAGTAAAACACTTCAAACTTCAAACCTGACATAGAATGATTAGGAAAAGGCAAAAGAAGTAAATTAAAACTTAGGAATGGGGGAAAAAAAACCCAAACAAAACAAAAACAAACAAAAACAAACAAATAAACACAAACAAAACAAAAAAACCCAAAACAACCCCAAACAAAAAATTTCTGTAGCTCCCTGAGTCAAAGCATCTGCTGAGTCAGTGAGCAGAAACAGGTCTGCAGAACAAGGAACACGGTGCCTACACTGGTACAGCTATAAAGCTGTTACTGCTCTGTTTTTACTCCTGCTGAGAATTGGAAAATGGAAATATATTAGAAAAATAAGAGTGGCTGCAACCTGCCTAAAAAGATGAACCTTTAGCAGCTCAAGAGGTTACCGAGGTTTGGAGGAAAACTACTTCTGAAGAAATTTTTAGATGCGATTAGAAATGGGAAACCCAACAGCTGCAGCTTCAGCCATGACACTGCTGTATCTGTCCTTGCTGATCTGCCTGGCATCCACTTGACAGATGTACAAAACCACTCTCAACCCTACAGCAAGGCAGGCATCTCATGGGAAGCTTCAATGATACAATCAGGACTTTTGCTCAATTTCATTTACAGAGATTTGACAAATTGAGTACAATCCAAAGGTCTGGAGGTCTCAACACAGGAAAGACACAGACCTGATGGAGTGGGTCCAGAGGAGGGCTGGAGCAGCTCTGCTACAAAGACAGGCTGAGGGAGCTTGGGAGGGTTGAGCGTGGAGAAGAGAAGGCTCTAGGGAGACCTAATAGCAGCCTGCCAGTACCTGCGGGGGGCTGTTTGCAAAGACCTGCACAATGGCTACACACTAGAGTAGAACAGATTTAGACTGGATGCTAGAAACAAGTTCTGCACCAGAAGGGCAGTGGAACACTGGCTGGGGAGGTGACTGGGGCCCATTCCTGGAGATACTCAAGGTGAGGCCAGATAGGGCTCTGGGCAACCTGATCTAGTTGAGGATGTGTGCAGTTCTGAAGCCCCCAGCACAAGAAGGACATGGAACTGTTGGAGAGAGCCCAGAGGAGGGCAACAAAGATGATCAGAGGGCTGCAGCAGCTCTGCTATGAGGACAGGCTGAGAGAGTTGGGGCTATGCAGCCTGGAGAAGAGAAGGCTTCCAGGAGACCTTATAGTAGACTTCCAGTATCTGAAGGGGACCTACAGGAGGGCTGGGGCTCCTCAACCCTAATGACAGGATGAGGAGGAATGGGTTTGAACTGGCAAAGGGGAGATTTAAACGGGATGTTAGGAGGAAGTTCTTCACAGTGAGGGTGGTGAGACACTGGCACAGGTTGCCCAGGGAGGTTGTGGCTGCTCCCTCCCTGGAGGTGTTCAAGGCCAGGCTGGATGAGGCCTTGGGCGACCTGTTCTAGTGGGAGGTGTCCCTGCCTATGGCACAGGGGAGTTGGAACTGGCTGATTTTTGAGGTCCCTTCCAACCTAAACCATTCTACGATTCTATGTCCCTGCTGAGTGCAGAGGAGGTTGAACTGGATAACCTTTGGAGGTCCCTTCCAACCCAGACCATTCTGTGATTCTTCAAAACATGAACTTCAAGGCACCCTCCTCCTCACTCAGTTTCCATAAGATGGTGCTAATATAGGCTAATTATCATCTGTAAAGTAAAGAGACTGGTGGTATAGAGACTGTCATCTTTTGAGCTACCCAGGGCAACTGCTAAACTTTGCCTAAGGCTTCAAAACCTCCTCTTCTGAATTGTTCAAACCAACAGTTGAATTCCACGTTCATATTTTCTGCAGCTGTTCCTCCTCCCTCTTGTGCAAGTCAGTGCAGTATAGTGTCAACCCCACAGTTATTATTTGGGAGTGCTTTCGTTCTTCTTTCTAAAAAGGTAAAAAGAAGCTT
>VWZI01012348.1:201172-219714 GCA_013396835.1 Psilopogon haemacephalus | reverse complement strand
GGTTTGTTTTTTCTTTTGATTTGGGTGTGGGGTTTTTGGTGTGTGGTGGTTTTTTTGTTGTTGGGTTTTTTGGGGTTTTTTTGGTTGGTTGGGGTTTGGATTTTGTTTTTGTCTTTTTTTTAATTTTTCTTTAATACCAGACTATTTCTTCAAGTTCCATACCTCCATGACATGAAGAAACCTCTCCTCAGAAGGTGGGTGAGTAGCCTGTAAGATCCTCCATATATGCTGAGTCTCATCCAGTGACACCTCCAGCAGATCTCCTACCATCATTAGATCTTCAAGCTGAGCTTTGGCTCCAGGTGACAGCTCCAACACAGGAGGCTCCAAACTGCGAGGTACCAGAGGACTCTTCCGAGGCTGCTTCCTTGGAGTGCTAGAACCTTTCAGCCAGGAGCCAAGTCATGTAAGGATAAAAGTAAGAGATCAAAACCAAAGGGAATTACCTTCTTTTGACAACTACAATCTAAGCAGGAAGAAAATCCCAAGCAAAAAAAATATGGGCACAGGTTTATACATCAGACATCAGGAAACTAACTGCAGTGTAACTCTACTGCTGTCAAACAATATATTCTCTGCAGTTAGCACAGGTAACAGTGTAGTAGGTCCCTTCCTTACTGACTGCTCATCCCAGCCACCTCTTCGATCATATCTCAACATAGACAGCCGTAAATACCTTGAGAGCAGCTTTTAGAAGCAGATGAGTATGCATGCTCAGCACAGAATGAAGGAGCAGTCCACATGTGTGTCACCACTTCCTCTGATTTAATAGGGATTTCCTCATCACAGAATAAATTGGGCTCCAAGCTGCTAGAAGATTTTACACTGGCGTTGTCCTGAAAAAGACCCAGAGAAAACATACAATTTCTGGAGGTAGAAAATACCCACTAAATTCTAAGCTAAATACCCACTAATTCTAAGCTAAATTCTGTTAAGACTGCCCAGTCTGCTGACCTGAAACCCTGCTTTGAAGCACCCTGCCAGAAACATCAAGAGCAAAAGGTACAAGTTACATCCCTACTCAAGCAGCAAATGAACACAGCTACTACAGAGACAGGGCAATAAACCTATAGCTATTACATGAGAAACACTGGAAAATTCTCCTCATTCAGAACTTCCTCAAGTACACTCTTCAGAAGCCAGCATAATGAAAGAGGCTTACTCTTGGCCTCCAGAATTGGGATTTTGTGCTTGAAAGGTTTTACTGCCAGACCATCAAGACTGGCGTCCTCAGTAAAGCAGGGCTATGCTCAGGAAGTAATGATTACTATAGAAAGCAATTACTAAAGCTGTCCCAAGTACATTAAAAGCAAAGTGTTAGAGCACAGCAACAAATACCAACATTGTGCCAAGCAATCAAATGCTGCCCCAGGATGGCAGGGTAGGACAGAAAAAAAGGATAGGATAGAAAAAAAGGATAGGATGGAAAAAAAGGATAGGATAGAAAAGAATAGAAGAGACCTGGCTGGAAGAGACCTCCAAGATCATCCAGTCCAACCTAGAACCCAGCCCTAGCCAATGGTGCTAAGTGCTTCATCCAGTTCTTTCTTGAAACCTTCAGGGATGGGGACTCCACCACCTCCCTGGGAAGCCCATTACAATGCCAATCACTCTGCCAACAACTTCCTCCTAACATCCAGCCTATACCTCCCCTGGCACAACTTGAGGCTGTGTCTCCTCATTCTGTGTCTGGTTGCCTGACAGAAGAGCCCAACCCCACCTGGCTACAACCTCCCTTCAGGTAGTTGTAGACAGCAATGAGGTCACCCTTAATCCTCATCTCCAGGCTAGACACCCCAAGCTCCCTCAGCCTCTCCTCACAGGTCTGTGCTCCAGGCCCCTCACCAGCTTCGTTGCCCTTCTCTTGACATGTTCCAGTATCTCAACATCTCTCTTGAATTGAGGGGCCCAGAACTGGACACAGGACTCAAGATGTGGACTGACCAGTGCCAAGTACAGGAGAAGGATAACTTCTAGTTTTTCTTCCCCACCCCTCAACTAGATGCCTCTTTCCACTTTGCAAAATTTAGCAAGCCCATCACAGTTCTGAAGAAACTGTCCAACAGGTCAAATATACTTTGCAGACCGTGGGAAGACTGCAACCTTTCATGTAACATGAAAACACAAGAAGGTGGCTTCAAAGAAGAGAAAGGCATTGAGGAGTTATCGAAGGTCAGCTGTGTGGGTGCTAAAATGGCCAACTCACCCAGACACTGTCATCTCATGACAGAAAAAGGGACTTTAGGAATGGTAATCTCTCAAAGGCAGTGACATTGTACACAAGTGACTGCAGTGCTGAACTAGAAGTGAGAAGCTGAGACAAATACAGGCTGACAAATCCAGGCTGGGCAGTGAGTGGCTGGAGAGCAGCTCTGAGGAGAGGGACTTGGGGGTGCTGGTGGATGAGAAGCTCAACATGAGGCAGCAGTGTGCACTTGCAGCCCAGAAAGCCAAGCAGAGCCTGGGCTGCAGCAGAAGTGTGGCCAGAAGGGCCAGGGAGGTGAGTCTCCCCCTCTACTCTGCCCTGGTGAGACCCCACCTGGAGTACTGCATCCAGTTCCGGAGCCCCTATTACAAGAGGGATGTGGACATGCTGGAGTGTGTCCAGAGATGGGCCACGAGGATGCTCAAGAGGGCTGCAGCACCTCTGCTATGAGGACAGACTGAAAGAGTTGGGGCTGTACAGTTAGAAGGAGAGGAGGCTCCCAGGTGACCTTCTTGTGGCCTTATTGTGTATCTGAAGGGGGCCTACAAAAAAGCTGGGGAGGGACTTTTGAGGGTGTCAGGTAATGACAGGACTAGGGGCAATGGAGCAAAGCTGAAAGTGAAGAGATTCAGTTTAAACCTATTCCTCCTCATCCTGTCATTACAAGACCTTGTGAACAGTCCCTCCCCAGCCCTCCTGTAGGCCCCCTTCAGATACTGGAAGGCTACTCTAAGGTCTCCTGGAAGCCTTCTCTTCTCCAGGCTGAAGAGCCCCAACTCTCTCAGCCTGTCCTCATAGCAGAGGTGCTCCAGTCCCCTGTGATCATTTTGTGGCTCTCCTGTGGACTCACTTCAACAGTTCCTCGTCCTTCTTTGAGGTATCTTCCAACCTAAACCATTCTGTAAGTACTTCTGTAACAGGAGCCTGGGCAGAATGCAGAGAGATATCTTCAGATTTGGAAAATGTTCTTAAATAAACTCAATTAATAAAAATGTGCTCTGGATTAAGTCCATCCAGAAAAACCACATGGAGCTACTTACCTTTATGTCATAGCCATATGTCTCCCTGATGTCTTCATCGGAATCCGTCTCTTCATCATCATAATCCAAAGTCTGCCGTGGGGATGAGGACACACTCCCTATCACTCTGTTAAAGGCTGATTGCTGGAAACTAGTTAAGTGTCCCTAAAAGAGAAGTGGAATGTAGAAGATGAAACATTAACACCTTCAGACAATCTGATTTAAAAAGCTGAGCTGGTGACAAAGAAAAGTCAGGTTTTGGCAATTATGGAGACTGTGGATCCTTAGAGATGAAGGATTCATTTATAAGGTCCATAAAAAAGAGCAAATTCATCCATGATGCATTGTCTTTCTACAGCCCTGTTGCTTAAACTTTTCAGTCTATCTTTATTGCTCCTCTTCCTCCAGTAAAATATCAGTAAAGGTGTTGTATTGCTGACTCTTGGTTTTGTCATTCCTTCATTAAAAATTCTCATGTGTGTCCCTGACACTGTAACATGATCAATCAGCTATTTTGGTTTTTTCTCTTCTTGGCTCTGACTGTAATGTTCTTTGTTCCTGTACAGGTTCTGAGCCCTCGCACTGACATTGGCATTTATGGGAGCAGTAAGAACAGGCGGAAGAGAGTGAAGGAGCTGATGGAGAAGGAAAAGGAGAAAGATCTTGACTTGGAATCCCTAAGCGAACTGGAGGATGGGCTGGAGGAGAGCAGGGACACTGCAGCTGCGGTAAGGAGCAATGAAAGGTAGTGTCTTGGGGTACGTGGGTGTAGCTTGTCTTTAACCTGTCTCTGGTAGAAATCTTATGGAAGAACTTTAAATGAAACAAGTATCTCATAATAAAGGGTGTTTGACAGGAGAGTAGAGTTCAGCTTTAATTGCGGTGGAAGTAGAGTCTAAGTTGACCTTCTTGTGACCTTCCAGTATCTGAAGGGGCCCTACAAGAAAGCTGCGGAGGGACTTTTGAGGCTAGGGGGAATGGAGCAAAGCTGGAGGTGGGGAGATTCAGACTGGACGTGAGGAGGAAGTTCTTGAGCATGAGAATGGTGAGAGCCTGGAGCAGGATGCCCAGGGGGGTGTTTGGGGCCACATCCCTGAAGGTGTTTAAGGACAGGCTGGATGAGGCTGTGAGCAGCCTGGTCTGGGGTAGGGTGTTCCTAGCCATGGCAGGGGAGTTGGAGCTGGATGATCCTCGTGGTCCCTTCAGCTCTGACTGATTCTATGATTCTGTGATTAAAGGCATCACTTCACTGGAACATGCTGATAGATCACTGAACATTTTTGTCTGGATAGTGGCAGAAAAGCCTTATTACAGTAAGGTGTGAAGAAAGCCAGGAAAATACCCAAATAAAAGGTTCTGTTACAATTTGTTTCCTTGTTTATGAATAATAGTGAGTAGAACAGTCTTGATACTGCTGTTCAGTGCTACCAAATTACAGCCTGTGGTTCTACAAACTTCTTCAAATACAGGCTGACAAATCCAGGCTGGGCAGTGAGTGGCTGGAGAGCAGCTCCGAGGAGAGGGACTTGGGGGTGCTGGTGGATGAGAAGCTCAACATGAGGCAGCAGTGTGCACTTGCAACCCAGAAAGCCAAACAGAGCCTGGGCTGCAGCAAAAGTGTGGCCAGCAGGGCCAGGGAGGTGAGTCTCCCCCTCTACTCCACCCTGGTGAGACCCCACCTGGAGTACTGCATCCAGTTCTGAAGCCCCTATTACAAGAGGGATGTGAACATCCTGGAGCATGTCCAAAGAAGGGCTATGAGGATGCTCAGAGGGCTGCAGCACCTCTGCTGTGAGGACAGACTGAAAGAGTTGGGGCTGTTGAATCTGGAGAAGAGGAGGCTCCAAGGTGACCTTCTTGTGGCCTTCCAGGATCTGAAGGGAGCCTGCAGAAAAGCTGGGGAGGGACTTTTTAAGGTGTCAGGTAGTGACAGGGCTAGGGAGAATGGAGCAAAGCTGGAGGAGGGGAGATTCAGATTGGATGTGAGGAGGAAGTTATTCAGCATTTGAGTGGTGAGAGCCTGGAATAGGTTGTCCAGGGAGGTGTTTGGGGCCAGATCCCTGGAGGTGTTTACAGCCAGGCTGGCAGAGGCTGTGGGCAGCCTGATCTAGGGTAGGGTGTCCCTGGGTATGGCAGGGGGGTTGGAACTGGATGGTCCTTGTGGTCCCTTCCAACCCTGACTGATTCTATGATTCTCTATGGTCATCTGATGACTGACTGGAACACCAGTGTCTGCTCTAGTCCTCACAGAAATTTCCCAGCAAGGAACCAAACGACTGAAAATAACAACCTGTGAGAAATTATAAATATTGAAACCTCCAAGCATGTCAAGAGGGAAATGGAATTTGGACCCCAAGGCACCTACTGCTTTACCCATCTTCAGGCCATGGGCCAGCTGGACCACAGGACAGTTCTGACAAGCACCTTCAACATTTGCTGTTGATAGTGAGAATAAAGGAACAGGCCTGCCCTTGGAGCAGACTGTTACTGGACTGAAGGCAGCCACAGCATGAGAAGTACTGAACTAGCTCATGCTATAATGTCTGATGCTCAGCACTGAACTGCCCACCCCTTGCCCCACATTTCTCCAAGAACCACAGAATGTCAGGGGCTGGAAGGGACCAGCCAGTCCAACCCCCCTGCCAGAACAGGATCTCCTAGAGCAGATCACACAGGAATGTGCCCAGGTGGGTTTTGAGTATCTCCAGAGAGGGAGACTCCACAATCCCCTTGGGCAGCCTGTTCCAGTCTTCTGTCACCCTCACAGGGAAAAAAATCCTCCTCATGGTTACATGAAACTTCCTATGCCTCAGCTTCCACCCATTGCCCCTTTTCCTGTCATTGGCCATCACCCAGCAGAGCCTGGCTCCAGCCTCCAGGCACTCACTCTGCACATATTGATAAACACTGCTGAGGTCACCACTCAGTTTCCTCTTCTCCAAGCAGCACAGCCCCAGCTCCAGCTCCCTCAGGCTCTCCTTGTAACAGAGATGTTCCATTCCCTTCATCATCTTTGTGGCTCTGCAGTGGACACTGTCAAGCAGTTCTACGTCCCTCTTGAACTGGGAGGCCCAGAACAGAACACAGTGCTCCAAATGTGCCCTCACTAGGGCAGAGTAGAGGGGCAGGAGAACCTCTCTTGACCTACTAACCACAGCCCAGAATGGCCCTCCCCCTGCTGGCCATTTTGTCACACTGCAGAAGGACAAGCACAGCAAGGAGCAAGGCATCCAGGAGCCATCCCTACCTGCAGGTCTGGGTTAGCTGCCGCTTTCTGCAGCTCGGCGCTGATGATCTTCTCTGTTTTCTCCCGTGCTGCCTGTTCCACCATTCGCTGGCTGAGCACAGAAAGCTTGGCCAAAGCAGAGGACAGCTCCTCGGTGGCCAAAGCCTGCCGGGCTCGGTCCTGCCAGCTCATGGCGCGCTCCGTCAGGCACTGCAGCGCTTCCCCTTCGGGCAGCCGCACAGGAAGCTTCTGCAGGGACACCAGCAGGGACAGGATGGTCTCGAGCCGCGGCCTTCGGGAGCGCATGCAAAGCGGGCACAGGAACTTCACTTCTTTGGCCTGCCAGCTCGAGCCTTTCTTCTGAGAAGTTGTCTTGGGCAGGGGCACGCAGCCGCTGTGGAACCAGTCCTTGCAGAGCTCGCACTGCAGCATGAACCCGCTGGCCGTTTTGCGGCAGATACAGAACTTGACCTCTTCGATCCGATCCACCATGGTCATCTTGGCCAGGTTAGCTGCCCTGAGAGCGTGCATGGCTTCCATTTCCTTCTGCTCCCTCTCCTTGAACCCAGCCACCTGCCCAGCAAAGGCAAAGGACACTTTGTCACCTTCACGACTCAGAGAAAAAGCATTTCATTAGCAAGACAGGAAAACAAACCGCCTGCAATCAAGCAATCATAGAATGGTTTAGGTTGGAAGAGACCTCAAAGATCATTCAGTTCCAACCCCCCTGTGCCATAGGCAGGGACACTTCCCACTAGAACAGGTCGCTCAAGGCCTCATCCAGCCTGGCCTTGAACACCTCCAGGGAGGTTGAGGAGCACAGAATCACCCAATGTGATCGAAGATCACATTGGGTGATTCTGTGCTCCGTAACCTCCGTGGGCAAACTGCACCAGTGTCTCACCACCCTCACTGTCAAGAACTTCCTCCCAAAATCCAGTTTCAATCTCCCCTCTGCCAGTTTAAACCCATTCCTCCTCATCCTGTCATTACAAAACCTTGTGAATAGTCCCTCCCCAGCCCTCCTGTAGGCTCCCTTCAGATACTGGAAGGCTACTCTAAGGTCTCCTGGAAGCCTTCTCTTCTCCAGGCTGCAGAGCCTCAACTCTCTCAGCCTGTCCTCATAGCCCAGTTAAAGTAGCCCAAAGTTTAGGAACTGTGTCAGCTAACTAAAACTTTAGCTCCAAAACTACTGATTATTCCACCTGAGCCTTTCTGACAGATATTCTATGCAAACTTTATATAACCTTCTCCACATCTAGCAACACAGGAAAAGGTAAAAAAAACACCTGCAAGCAAGCAATCTGCCCAGTTAAACTAGCCCAGAGTTTAGGAACTGTCAGCTAACTAAAACTTGAGTTCCACAGCTATTCATTACTCCTCCCGAGTCCTTCTGACAGATATTCTATGCAAACTTCATATAACCTTCTCCGTATCTAAAAGAAAACAAACCACCTGCAACCAAGCCATCTGCCCAGTTAAACTAACCCAAAGTCTAGGAACTGTGTCAGCAAACTAAAATTTGAGTTCCACAACTACTTATTCTTCCCCCTGAGTCTTTCTGACAGATATTCTATGCAAACTTTTTATAACCTTCTCCATTATCTACAAAGGTTTTGAAGTTCCTAAGTAAACCTGTCGTAAGAGCTTTATGACTCCAGGAAAGAAGTCAGAACAGGTTCCAGCCATTCATCTTCAGAGGGATCAAGGGAGGTTCTCTTCCCCCTCTATTCTGCTGTGCTGGTTTGAACTAATTGGAGGATCTGAATTAGAAGTTAGACTATAGGCTGAGAGGAAAGCACTGACAACGCTACTTCACTCACAGCTTTACTGAGAAAGAAAAAAAATTGTTTTAAGAGTTGTAACCCAAATATAGAGAAGTCAGACAGTTTCAGACCTCTCTGGGCTGTGGCTGGCTCCTTGCATGGCTGCTTTCTCCCTGCCTTTTGTAGCTGATTCTGAATAATTCCAGTAACTTCTTTTCCTACTGCTAACCTTCCTGGCCCATCTACCTTTGCCTATCTGTTGCATCAACAGATGGTGAGATAAGATCAGGAAAGGAGGGAAAGGTGGTAGGGGTGGTTGGAAACCCCTCTTAGGGATTTTGATCTCTGGGAGGGCTGTGGTGTTTTTGTATTACCTTTTCACTGTATATATCTGTAAGTATCTGTTATACGTTGTAAATATCTCCTTGTCTATTGTGCACTGCTGTAAATATAAAGCTTAATTCCTTAACTTCCAGCTGACTGAGTCCTAGCCTGGGTTATTTCAAAGTGTTGGGGGGCAGGCAACTGCCAAACCACCACATCTGCCCTGGTGAGACCCCATCTTGAGTGCTGCCTTCAGTTTTGGGCTCCGCAGTTTAAGAGGGACAGGGATCTGCTGGAGAAGATCCAGCAGAGGGCTACAAGGATGATTAGGAGACCAGAACACTGAGTGATGAGGAGAGGCTGAGGGACCTGGCACTGCTTAGTCTGGAGAAGACTGAAAGGGGATTTAATAAAGGTGTTTAAGTATCTTATGGATAGATGTCAGGAGGGAGGGGACAGGCTCTGCTCACTTGCTCCCTGGGATAGGACAATGAACAATGGATGGAAGCTGCAGCACAGGAGGTTCCACCTCAACACAAGGGGGGACTTCTTTACTGTAAGGGTCCCAGAGCACTGGAACAGGCTTCCCAGGGAGACTGTGGAGTCTCCTTCTCTGGAGACTTTCAAGGCCTGTCTGGATGTATTCCTGTCTGACCTGAGCTAGATTGTCTGGTCCTGCTCTGGCAAGGGGAGTTGGACTTGATGATCTCTTTGGATCCCTTCCAATCCCTGACATCCTGTGAGCCTGTGATACAGAGACAACAGAGCTTAGCATTGTTTGAAAGCTGATGCAGCATAAGGTGCATCTGAGTGTCCAGAGACCCAACCTACCGATACCATCCTGATCTTTAGCCATAACTCCCCTACCCAACAAATTAATATTCTCCACCTGGCTTTTTTATTAGAATCATAGAATCAGTCAGGGTTGGAAAGGACCACAAGGATCACCTAGTTCCATCTCCCCTGCCATGCCAAAGGCTGCCCACAGCCTCATCCAGCCTGGTTGCAAACACCTCCAGGGATCTGGCCCCAAACACTTCCCTGCGCAACCCATTCCAGGGCCTCACCACTCTCATGCTCAAGAACTTCCTCCTCATGTCCAGTCTGAATCTCCCCACCTCCAGCTTTGCTCCATTCCCCCTAGTCCTGTCACTACCTGAAAGCCTCAAAAGTCCCTCCGCAGCTTTCTTGTAGGGCCCCTTCAGATACTGGAAGGTCACAAGAAGGTCAACTTAGACTCTACTTCCACCGCAATTAAAGCTGAACTCTACTCTCCTGTCAAACACCCTTTATTATGAGATACTTGTTTCATTTAAAGTTCTTCCATAAGATTTCTACCAGAGACAGGTTAAAGACAAGCTACACCCACGTACCCCAAGACACTACCTTTCATTGCTCCTTACCACAGCTGCAGTGTCCCTGCTCTCCTCCAGCCCATCCTCCAGTTCGCTTAGGGATTCCAAGTCAAGATCTTTCTCCTTTTCCTTCTCCATCAGCTCCTTCACTCTCTTCCGCCTGTTCTTACTGCTCCCATAAATGCCAATGTCAGTGCGAGGGCTCAGAACCTGTACAGGAACAAAGAACATTACAGTCAGAGCCAAGAAGAGAAAAAACCAAAATAGCTGATTGATCATGTTACAGTGTCAGGGACACACACACATGAGAATGTCTAATAAAGGAATGACAAAACCAAGAGTCGGCAAGCTAACACCTTTGATTTTTTACTGGAGGAAGAGGAGCAACAAAGAGAAAAAGAGGTAAGTATTTGATACATGTGCGATTTGCATGGTACTCAGCACCACAGGGGTGTGAAAAGGGCAACTTGAAAGCCACTGTTTTTCCATTACTGAATTTCAAAACCTATCCAGAGAATAGGCACCTTCATCAATTGTAAGCCTAAATGATCTGCCATTTCCTACTCACATCGGCAATTGGCTGGCTGAAACAAAACTAAAAAAAAACCCAAAAAACAAAAACCCACAAAAATGCTATAGCCTTTGAATGGGAGAGGCTGCAAAACACATTCAAGTAAAATAAAATATATTCTAGGCAATCACAGTTAGAACCATACAATCAGTCCGGGTTGGAATGGACCACAAGGATCATCTAGTTCCAACCCCCCTCCCATGACCATGGACACCCTACCCTACATCAGGCTGCCCACAGCCTCTGCCAGCCTGGCTGCAAACACTTCCCGGGATCTGGCCCCAAAAACCTCCCTAGACAACCCATTCCACGGCCTCACCACTCTCATGCTCAACAACTTCCTCCTCACCTCCAGTCTGAATCTACGCACTCCAGCTTTACTCCATTCCCCCTGCTCCTGTCACTCCCTGAGACCCTAAAAAGTCCCTCCCCAGCTTTTTTTGTAGGTCTCTTTCAGATACACAATAAGGCCACAAGAAGGTCACCTGGGAGCCTCTTCTTCTCCAGACTCAACAGCCCCAACTCTTTCAGTCTGTCCTCACAGCAGAGGTGCTGCAGCCCTCTGAGCATCCTTGTGGCCCTTCTCTGGGCACTCTCCAGCATGTCCACATCCCTCTTGTAATAGGGGCTCCATAACTGGATGCAGTACTCCAGGTGGGGTCTCACCAGGGTGGAGTAGAGGGGGAGAATCATACTTCAATATAAAAATGTTGAAGATCATACTTCAATATTAAAGAAAAAAAAAAATCTAGCCAATTTAATTCGGTATAGGAAAAACTCAAACTGATACTTTCAGGACAAGAGTGGAATGCAAAGACCAGGGCTGCAAGTTCACCACGGTGCAGGTCTCCACAAGGCAGAAATGTGGCCTTGTGGCCAAGAGGGCTAATGGGATCCCACAGTGCATGAAGAAAAGTGTGTCCAGAAGGTCTAGGGAGGTTATTCTCCATCTCTACTCTGCCCTGGTGAGACCACACCTGGAATATTGTGTCTAGTTTTGGACTCTTCAACTCAAGAGAGACGTAATGGAGAGAGTCCAAGAGCCACAAAGATGCTAGGAGAACTTGAGCATCTGACCTAGGAAGAGAGACTGAGAGCCCTGGGACTGGTCAGACTGCAGAAGAGAAGGCTGAGAGATGATCTGATCCATCTCTACAAGTATCTGAGAGGTGGATGTCAAGTGGCTGGGGCCCATCTCGTCAGTGGTGCACAGCACTATTACAAGGATCAATGGATACAAACTGGAACAGAGAAGGTTTCAGCTCAACATGAAGAGAAACTTCTTTACAGTAAGAGTGACAGAGCACTGGAACATGCTGCCCAGAGAGATTGTGGAGTCTCCTTCTCTGAAGGCTTTCCAGGCCAACCTGGATGCATTCCTGTGTGGACTAGCCTGGTGATCCTGCTTTTGGCAGGGGAGGGTTGGACTCTGTGATCTCTCACATTCTGTGATTAATGACTGGTTGAGAATGAAAATACAATGACAAAGAAATGTGCATGCTGTGTCTTATAAACTGAACAGAACAATACTGCTGCAACAGGGGCAATATCCCACTGGGAAACATTAACAGCATCCCTTGGGGGACACAAGATACAGTGACTGCACTTCCCATGGCACTGGGGAAACCACAGGGTGAGGATTCTGCCTGGGTTTGGACATCACCCTAGAAGTGAAGACAAGCCACAAAGAATAGCACTGAGACTACAAAAACATGTAGCCTACAATAGAGCCTTTAAAGAACTGGGATTGTTATCCCTATGTGCTGGTTTGAGCTAATTGGAGAATTTGAGTGAGGAATTAGACTACTGGCTGAGAGAGGTAAAAACAGTCTGTCACTTCACCNCAAAGGGGTGGGGCAGGTAACTGCTTAACAACCACAACATTGTAAATATCTGCTTGTATATTGTGCATAGCTGTAAATATAAATCTTCATTTATTAACTTCCAGCTGTTCTGAGTCCTAGCCTGGGTTATATCAAAGTGGCGGGGGCGGGGGTGAAGGTAACTGCTTAACCACCACAACATTGTAAATATCTGCTTGTATATTGTGCACAGTTGTAAATATAAAGCTTCATTCCTTAACTTCCAGCCAGCTGAGTCCTAGCCTGGGTTATTTCACAGTTGGGGGGGGTGGGGGGGTAGGCAATTGCCAAACCACTACAGTAACCTACTGTAACTGAGCCAGCTGCAGACTGCAGATGGCTACATCAACAGATCTGCTACATGAACAGATGGTGAGATAAGATTGGGGAAGGGGAAAAGGTGGTAGGGGTGGTTAGAAAGCTCTCTTAGGGATTCTAATCTCTGGGAGGGCTGTGATGTTTCTGTATTACCTTTTTCACTGTATATATCTGTAAATATCTGCTTGTATAGTGTGCATTGCTGTAAATATAAAGATTCATTCATTAACTTCCAGCTGACTGAGTCCTAGCCTGGGTTATTTCAAAGGGGTGGGGCAGGTAACTGCTTAACAACCACAACATTGTAAATATCTGCTTGTATATTGTGCATAGCTGTAAATATAAATCTTCATTTATTAACTTCCAGCTGTTCTGAGTCCTAGCCTGGGTTATATCAAAGTGGCGGGGGCGGGGGGGAAGGTAACTGCTTAACCACCACAACATTGTAAATATCTGCTTGTATATTGTGCACAGTTGTAAATATAAAGCTTCATTCCTTAACTTCCAGCCGGCTGAGTCCTTGCCTGGGTTATTTCACAGTGTGGGGGGGGCAGGCAATTGCCAAACCACCGCAGTAACCTACTATAACTGAGCCAGCTGCAGACTGCAGAGGGCCATGGAGATCATCTTCTGAAGGCAGATACAGGAGTTCCTGTTGCTCACCTGCAGCAGACTGTAACTTGAGTTCTTCTTCAAGAAGGTCCTTCCCGTGCGCTCTCTCCAGGCACGTGCAGCAGCCACCTGTGACTCCAGCTGGGGCAGCGCGTCCAGGCGCACTGGGATGGGGCGGCCCTTGGCAGACAAGCTCTCCAGTTGCTCCAGGTAGGCATAGTTGTTCCCATTCTGGGGTGAAAGAAGTGTTAACAAGTTGGTGATCCCAGCATTCTGCCAGTGGCCAGCTCTCTCTTCTGTCACGGGCTAAAGTGGAGCCCCAATAAAAGGAAAGGAATGCAACATTTCAGGCTCAGCAGCTTCCAAAACTACCTGTAAAGGGTTAAGCCCTTCTGGAGGGGCTTACCTGGAACTGGATTCTGACTCCTCCCTGGGGGTGATCTGACCTGCCCCAAGGTGTCGTGTTTAGCCCCCTCCCTCTTCCTGCTGAGACCTCCTATACAGGGGGAATGAACTTTATACTTCTTCCTCTTGGCCTCTGCTTTCCTCACCAGCCCAGCACCTTGCTGCCCCTGCTGCTGCTATTTCACCACCTGCTCTCCAGCAAGCATGTGGGCAGAGCAACCATATTTTGGAACTCCATCACTCACTGCATTTCACCATCACCTTGCATCCCTCTGCATCCACCACCAAATACCAACTTCACCACTTGTCATGTTCAGACCCCTCCCACTTCCTGCTGAGACTACTATAGAGGGGAGGATGAACTTTGTGTTTCTTCCTCTTGGCCTCTGCCTCCTCACCAGCCCAGCATTCTGCTTCCCTCCTGCTGCTACTATTTCACCACCTGCTCTCCAACAAACACGTGGGGAGAGCAGACATATTTGGAACTCTTAACTTGCTGCATCTAAAAATCATCTTGCATCCATCTGCATCCACCACCAATTCCCAACTTCGCCGCTTGGATTCAGCTTTGATCCCCTCTCATCTACTGGTTGGGATAACACAATATTAAATAAANTATATATATATATATTGCATTTTGTTTCCTCCCCCCCAACCCCAAACTCTGTAATTCCAGTATGGAAACAACTTTTGGAAGTAGAGGAGCTAGGAATGATGAATATGTTTAAAGGAAACAATGCAAGCATAAGATTCCAGCCCCTGCTGTATCCCCTTACCTGAATGGCCTCCACCTTGGCTGTCCAGTCTCTAGCCCGCTGCAGGGCTTCTTTCAGTGCCAGCACATTAGGCAGGTACGCAGGGATGTTCTTTGCTTCATTCACGATGCTCTCCAGAGCCATCATACTTTGGCGTGGTCTAGAGTAAGAGAAACCCAATTCCAACCTTCTCTCAAAATGCCAGTCAACTGAAGTCATCAATTTGACAGCCTAGTGATACAACTTCATCACTAAACTGCAGTGCAGGACACCTGGGCTCTATTCTTAAAGGGTGCTACTGGCTACCAGGGTAGAGGTAAGCAGTACAATGGACTTTGCACAATCAAGTTCAAAAGGGCACAGCATCCGAAGCCCTCAATGTGGATGGAGATGTCTTGTGTAGCACATTTGCTGATTTTTTTCTAGAGGGCAAAGAACAGCAAAGACAGCAGCAACACACACAGCTTCCTGTCACTGGGCAATATTACAGGGAATCAATTCTTCTGCAATTCATCAATGACCTCAAATCCAACTCCCGAGCAATCAAACTGCTTGGGATGTAAAAAAATAACCAAACCAAAACTCACTACAGCCTCAACGTCACTACTTTTTCACCATGGTCTTCAAAAGAAGCCAAGAACCATAGAATCAGTCAAGGTTGGAAGGGACCACAAGGACCATCCAGTTCCAACCCCCCTGCCATGCCCAGGGACACCCTACAGGTGTCACCCTACAGGTGATCAGGCTGCCCACAGCCTCTGCCAGCCTGGCTGCAAACACCTCCAGGGATGTGGCCCCAACCAATCCCCTGGGCAACCCATTCCAGGCTCTCACCACTCTCATTCTGAACAACTTCCTCCTCACCTCCAGCCTGAATCTCCCCACCTCCAGCTTTGCTCCATTCCCCCTAGTCCTCTCACTCCCTGAGAACCTACAAAGTCCCTCCCCAGCTCTTTTGTAGGCCTCCTTCAGATACTGGAAGGCCACAAGAAGGTCACCTGGGAGCCTCCTCTTATCTGAACTGCACAGTCCCCACTCTTTCAGTCTCAGCATCCTCAATGGAGAAGTGCTGCAGCACTATGAGCATCCACGTGGCCCTTTTTTTTTTTTTTAACTTGGTGCCAAGGAATCCCTGAAGGTTATGTCCTAGAAGAGTAGTTTGGAAAGGAACACTTACCTGGCCTGCAAGCAGACCTTGGCCTTCTCCTCCCACCTCTCCGAGACTGTAAGCAGCTCCTGCAGCTCAGCCATGGCCTTCTCTACAGCATGGTGGGGTGCTAAGCCCACACCCGAGTCAATCAGCTTCTTCATCACATCCAGGGTGACCCTCTGGGGATCCAAGAGGGTAGACCTCACCTCATCAAGCCACCTTGCCTGCTGCAGTTCTTGCTTCAGCCTTGGCAGTTCAGGAAGTTCTACATAAAGGCCAGAGCCCATATCTATCAATTCTTGCAGCTTGGACGAGTCTGGGATCTCATCCATCATCGCTTCTTGAGCACGCTCATGAAACTCTTCCACATCATCAAGCAGATTCTAAAGTAACAGAGTGCAAATCAATTAGAAAGAATTCTTCACAGCAGCAAAACAGAAAGGTGCCTCAGTCAGCTGTGAGTTTTTATGTGATCATCAGATAATCAGTCAGAGCCGCTACACGATGCCAGCCAGCTGTCACAAGCCAGCAAACCTGACACATAGAATCACAGAATCAGTCAGGTCTGGAAGGGACCACAAGGATCACCCAGTTCCAGCCCCCCTGCCATGCCCAGGGACACCCTACCCTACATCAGGCTGCCCACAGCCTCTGCCAGCCTGGCTGCAAACACCTCCAGGCATATGGCCCCAAACACCTCCCTGGGCAACCCATTCCAGGCTCTCACCACTCTCATGCTCAACAACTTCCTCCTCATATCCAACCTGAATCTCTCCACCTTCAGCTTTGCTCCATTCTCCCTAGTCCTGTCACTCCTCATAGCCTAAAAAGTCCCTCCCCAGCTTTCTTGTAGGCCCCCTTCTTGTAGACACCCTACCCTAGATCAGGATGCCCACAGCCTCTGCCAGCCTGCCCTTAAACACCTCCAGGGAAGTGGCCCCAACCACCTCCCTGGGCAACCCATTCCAGGCTCTCACCACTCTCATGCTCAAAAACTTCCTCCTCACATCCAATCTGAATCTCCCCACCTCCAGCTTTGCTCCATTCCCCCTAGTCCTGTCACTCCCTCATAGCCTCAAAAGTCCCTCCCCAGCTTTTCTGTAGGCCCCCTTCAGATGCTGGAAGGCCACAAGAAGGTCACCTGGGAGCCTCCTCCAACCTGCACAGCCCCAACTCTCAGTCTCTCCTCATAGCAGAGATGATGCAGCCCTCTGAGCATCCTTCGTGGCCCTTCTCTGGACACAGTCCAGCATCTACACATCCCTCTTGTCCCAGGGGCTCCAATACTGGATGCAGTACTCCTGGTGGGGTCTCACGAGGGTGGAGTAGAGGGGGAGAATCACCTCCCTCCACCTGCTGGCCACACTTCTGATGCAGTCCAGGATATTAAGTAACAGACCATCTAAGCTCATTTGTTGGCCTCATGTTTCATAAACTAAGCACGTTACTTGCATCAGACTCTGCACCTAATATATTACATCTGCAACTGACTTCCAACAAAACAGAGTATCAAGCACTTTCCAGGGAATGTTATTTATAAAATAGCATTGGGAGCCTTCTGCAAAGAGATGATCCTTCCAGTCCAGTGTCAGAGGCATTACAGCAGTGCTGGTAATGCACAACAGAATAAAACACGCTGAGGAGAAAGAAGGAGCCAGATCTCTATGGGCATAGAAGACCATTACAATAAAGATGCTCCAACTGAAACACAAAAGGGTTATACTGCACAAAGGAGACACGAAACCCTCTAATGAAAGATGGCAATTTCAAATTCAACTGCACTGCTGTCCTTATCCTCACTTTTTTGGCACTGTAATGAAAATAAAAAAAAAAACACAAACAGTCAGGAAGGAATCTCTGCAGGAGATTCATTCAAGGGCATTCAACAAGCATACTTCACTGATTCACTGGTGAGTGTCTTACAAAAGAGAAGTATTTCTGCTAGCAAGGAGGAGCAAGGCACATACTTCCTAACCCTTAGCTTACTCCTCTTTTTGTCTGATGCTGCTTTTCACGACTGACAGGAAACCAGAAGGCACTCACAAAAAACAAACAAAAAAAAAAAAAAACAGAACAAGATCCACATGACAAAAAAAATTATTTAGGGAACACGAGCTGAATGCTGCAGTGACAACAGTGAAATATTACACTTTAACAATAATAATGCCTTTTGTGTTGGAAAACACTTATCATCCAACATGACAATCGTTTTGCAGTTTATGATGATGGATAACTGCATTCAAACCCCAGGCTGAAAGTGAGCGAGTGCTTAGGCAGAAATGATGGCTACCTAACTTCATTCAGAAACTGGAAGCCTGCAGTCTGTAACCAGCAGAATGAAGGCAGGAGAGGGAGCCCCGGGCAAAGGAGAGGGGAGGTAGGGAGAGGGAGCCCCAGGTAAAGGAGAGGGGAGGAGGGAGAGGGAGTCCCGGGCAAAGGAGAGGGAGAGGGAGCCCACGCAAAGGAGAGGGAGAGGGAGCCCGGGCAAAGGAGGGGGGGAGGGAGCCCAGGCAAAGGAGAGGGAGCANGAGGAGAGGGAGAACGGGCAAAGGAGAGGGAGAGGGAGCCCGGGCAAAGGAGAGGGAGAGGGAGCCCGGGCAAAGGAGAGGGAGAGGGAGCCCGGGCAAAGGAGAGGGAGAGGGAGCCCGGGCAAAGGAGAGGGAGAGGGAGCCCAGGCAAAGGAGAGGGAGCAGGGGCCCGGAAAAGGAGAGGGAGTAGGGGCCCAGAAAAGGAGAAGGGGAGGGAGCCCGGGCAAAAGGAGAGGGAGAGGGAGCCGGGAATAGGAGAAGGGGAGGGAGCCTGGGCAAAAGGAGAGGGAGAGGCAGCCCAGGCCAAGGAGAGGGGGAGGCAGCCCAAGTGCCATAGAAGAGTTAATAAAGAACTAATGAATGCAGAAGGACATTGAAGTGGTCACAGTAGCAGTGGACAAGGGAAGGGCAACTGATGGCATCTACCTGGACCTGAATAAGGCCT
>VWZI01012348.1:176501-200692 GCA_013396835.1 Psilopogon haemacephalus | reverse complement strand
CAGCCCAGACAGCAACTGTGTGCTGGGCTGCAGCAAGAGCAGCTGTGGGCAGCAGGGCAAGGGAGGGGATTCTGCCCCTTTGATCTGCTCTCCTCACACCCTACCTGGAGTACTGTGTGCAGTTCTGGAGCTCCCAACACAAGAAGGACATGGAACTGTTGGAGAGAGTCCAGAGGAGGGTCATAAAGATGCTCAGAGGGCTGCAGCAGCTCTGTGAGGACAGGTCCTCTGTGAGGACAGGCTGAGAGAGTTGGGGCTCTGCAGCCTGGAGAAGAGAAGGCTTCCAGGAGACCTTATAGTAGCCTTCCAGTATCTGAAGAGGACCTACAGGAGGGCTGGGGAGGGACTATTCACAAGGTCTTGCTATGACAGGATGAGAAGTAATGGGTTTAAACTGGCAGAGGAGAGATTTAAAGGGGATGTTAGGAGGAAGTTCTTGACAGTGAGGGTGGTGAGACACTGTCATAGGTTGCCCAGGGAAGTTGTGGCTCCTCCTTCCCTGGAGGTGTTCAAAGCCAGGCTGGATGAGGCCTTGAGTGACCTGTTCTAGTGGGAGGTGTCCCTGCCTATGGCACAGAAGGGTTAGAACTGGATGATCTTTGAGATCACTTCCAACCTAAACCATTCTATGATTCTATGATTTCAACAACCCTAGTAAGCACTGAGGGAAAAGAGGCCTTCTCAAACCAAACTGTGTTTGATTCTGAAGCCAAAGATGTATAAAGGGAGCATTTAGAATTTGGGGTCCTCAATCCAGCACTACAGAACCTTCTGTATCAACAGAGAACACCTGCATTAAAAAGTGGTTAACATACAGCTCAAGAACCATTTCTCAAGGTGAAAAATCCTTATTAAGGATGCTTCTTGAATGAGTTTTCTGGGAGCTTGTTTAACAGGCAAAACATTCTTTAACATTTCATCACAGGTGACAGAGAAACAAATCAAGACTGCTGCTAAAAAACAGTTGCTATATGGCACAGCCTGCCAGCATGACAGACAGTAACAGCAGCCAGGACAATCAGTGTCATCTGGATCACTTACTAGTCCAGATTTATTCGAAGACAGGTGCAAAGAGCTGTATGAAGGACAAGAAAGGCAGGCCACGAATACAAGTGAAGAGAGCCTTCACCTAGGAGGCAAGGCTGAGAAGTATTCACAGAACAAGTGCAACTGTGGTACTGCTTTCACTCTCCTCTGTAGAAGCACAGCAATAGACCCTTCAGAAGTGTCAATGGAAATACATAAGGGCTAGGGTATAACCAGAAATTGCACCACTAAAGACAGTATTAATCATGCTGGAATAAGAGTGACTGCTTCAGAGATGTAAAACTGGGCCTCCTGGCCAGTGATGGGGGAGTAGGATCTTGGTTTAGCTAGAGTGAGACCAGCACATCTGGTGATGCTCACTGCAACAAGCCCCTGAAGAAGTGCACACACAACCATGTGAAGTGCTCTCCTCATTCATCTAAATCCAGCCTGCCACTGTCTGACTGCTACACGAGGGCTGCCATATCCTTTTGAAACAGCAGCAGATGCCAGGTGGAATACTTCAGAGCACCAGAGAAGGCAACAGATACCCACACCCTAACGGCTCTACATTCTCAGCTGCTGTGCATAGGAGAGATGCACTTGCAAAGGAGCAGGAAAGAGATGTTAACCATTCCATTATGGACAGGGAACAGAACTTTAACAGCCATTAGGGTGCCAGGTGGAATATTTCAGAGCACCAGAGAAGGCAACAGATACCCACACCCTAATGGCTCTACAAGCTGCTGTGCAGAGGAGAGATGCACTTGCAAAGGAGCAGGAAAGAGATGTTAACCCTTCCATTATGGACAGAGAACAAAACATTAACAGCAGCAAGATTATCCAGTGGGATGAAGCAGGGTGACCCTGAGTATCCAAGGCCTTTTACTTCCTTTCCTGAGGGCACAGATGACACTGCAAAGCACCTGCTGCTTTATATTGGGAGCTACAAAGGAAATGCCCCCTTCAAGCCAGTGCAGGACTGAATCTTCAAGGAAAAAGCCTTTCATCCTCTACACCAGGCACCTTTACTGCTGAAAAACACTCACCCAAGCAAAACAAAAGCCAAGCAACCCAAAGCAAAAAGCCTAGCATTGCCCAAGGAGCAGATGCAAGCTTACCTTGACTTGTCGGGCCTGGCTGATAATGCAGGGCAAGCTGAACAACTGCTGCACAAAGGCTTTAAGCTCCTCCATGGTCAGCTTCGTCCGTGTCCTTCCGCTGTCTTGGCTCTGTCTGCTGTGTGAATGGACATAATTACCAATATTAGCTGAGCTAATGTTCACAAAATTTACTGCCAGTGACAGAAAATTGGCGAGGCTGATGAGAAGTTAACAACAACAATAATTTAGCACTTGAGAACTCAAAAAAAACCACCCAAGCTCTCCAACAATTCTTGAAAACTAAAACCAGTGTCATCCCTCTAAACATCTTCAAGAGAATTTACCCCACTCTTCAGAGGTAGGAGTGTCTAGATGACTTGCAAGTAGTTTCTTCCACAAGAGCACAGCCCCAGAAAGCCTGCTTTAGGCGGCTCCAGAACTTGATGGCCATGACAGGCAGTGACAAGGAGTCTGAGATAGGTAACAGCAACAAGCTCTAAAAAGAAGTAATTTTCTTTAGAGCACTCTCTCCTGCAGAGAGAACTTCTGAATCCAGCCTTAGAACAGAAAACTGCCAGTAAGTAGGACACGTTCTGCAAAGACATTGGGTGGGTGCAATCCCAAGCACAACTCCAGGCTGGGTGGTGAGTGGCTGAGAGCAACCCTGAGGAAAAGGACCTGGGGGTGTGCAGTGATGAAAAGTTCAAGATGAGGCTGCAGTGTGAGTGCAGCCCAGACAGCAACTGTGTGCTGGGCTGCAGCAAGAGCAGTGTGGGCAGCAGGGCAAGGGAGGGGATTCTGCCCCTTTGATCTGCTCTCCTCACACCCCACCTGAAGTACTGTGTGCAGTTCTGGAGCCCCCAGCACAAGAAGGACATGGAACTGTTGGAGAGAATCCAGAGGAGGCCACGAAGATGCTCAGAGGGCTGCAGCAGCTCTGCTATGAAGACAGGCTGAGAGAGTTGGGGCTCTTCAGCCTGGAGAAGAGAAGGCTTCCAGGAGACCTTATAGTAGCCTTCCAGTATCTGAAGGGGACCTACAGGAGGGCTGGGGAGGGACTATTCACAAGGTCTTGTAATGACAGGATGAGAAGTAATGGGTTTTAACTGGCAGTGGGGAGACTGAAACTGGATTTTGGGAGGAAGTTCTTGACAGTGAGGGTGGTGAGACACTGTCATAGGTTGCCCAGGGAGGTTGTGGCTGCTCCCTCCCTGAAGGTGTTCAAGGCCAGGCTGGACAAGGTCTTGAGCGACCTGATCTAGTGGGAGATGTCCCTGCCTGTGGCACAGGGGGGTTGGAACTGGATGATCTTTGACGTCTCTTCCAACCTAAACTATTCTATGATTCTATGAATTGTTTCAACTGGAAAACACCTCCCAGGTCAGAGTCTAACTGTCAAGACCACCATGACTTTAAACCATGTCCTGCCACATCTACACATTTTCTGAGCACCTCCAGGGATGCTGACTCCACTGCCTCCCTGGGCAACCTGTTCCAATGCCTGACCACTCTTTTGGTAAAGAATTTTATCCTAACACAAATCTAAACCTCCTCTGGCCATGTTCCCTCATTCTGTCTCCTGATACTAGGGAGAAGAGACCACTGCAACCTTGTTACAGGTACTTGCAAGAAGCAGTAAGGCCTCCACACAGCCTCTTCTTTTCCAGACTAAATAATCCCAGTTCCCTCAGCCTCTCCTCAGAAAACTTAATTCTCCAGCTCCTTCACGAGCTTCATTGCCCATCTTTATTTTCTATGAAACTTTCATTCAGTGCACAGAAGGAAGAACCTGTTGTTGAGGGCTCCTAACATCAACAGACTGCTGAGGCAGGGCTAAGGGAGAGAGTGACAGCCACAGGCACAGAAGGCAGAAGAGAGAATCATGGCAAGCTGAGCTGCCAGAAGCCACTCAGGCAAGCCACTGCTTTTCAACCACACATCACTGCCTCTCATGGTCCTTTCCCAAGAACCAAAAGACTGGCTCAAGCTATGGATTGGTTTTGCTCTGATCCCCAAGAACCTTTTGTCCCAGTCAAGGCTGGCAACAGGCATTTCCTTGGCATGTTCCAGCAACTGCACCACCACAACACATTCTGCAGCTCAAGAACAGCTGGCAACATTTTCATTGCTTTTGAGAAGGTAAAACTGCACTTGACTCACCAACCTTAAATTGGTATTTCCTACTTCTCAGACATCTTGCTTTGCAATCCAACGTTTTAAGAGATTTTTTTTTCCCCATAGCTTTAAATTATGTACTTAGCCATGTTATGTAAAATAACAAACACTGTGTGCTGGTTTGAACTGATTGGAGGATTTGAATTACAAATCAAGACTACAGGCTGAGAGGAAAGCACTGATGATGCTACTCCACTCACAGCTTTACTGGGAAAGAAAAAAAATTGTTTTAAGAGTTGTAACCCAAATATAGAGAAGTCAGACTGATTCAGACCTCTCCGGGCTGTGGCTGGCCCCTTGCATGGCTCCTTTCTCCCTGCCTTTTGTAGCTGATTCTGAATAATTCCACTAACTTCTTTTCCTACTGCTAACCCCCTGATCAACCTACCTTTGCCTATCTGCTGCATCAACCGATGGTGAGAGAAGGTTGGGGAAGGGGGGGAAGGTGGTAGGGGTGGTTAGAAACCCCTCTTAGGGATTTTGATCCCTGGCAGGGCTGTAGTGTTTCTGTATATCTGTAAATATCTGTTATACATTGTAAATATCTGCTTGTATATGGTGCAAAGCTGGAAATATAAAGCTTCATTCCTTAACTTCCAGCTGAATGAGTCTTAGCCTGGGTTATTTCAAAAGGTAGAGGGGGCAGGTAACTGCTAAACCACCACACACTGATATCAAGACTTAGTTCTATTACGTTTTTTTTGCCCTGCAGCTGTCCTTCCTGTAAGCAATCAAACACTTCTCCAAAGGATTTCACATTGCATTACATGAAGAGTGAGATGACAGTAGTATGTCTAACACATTTCAACCAAGTCCACTTTTTTGGCCCTTTGTGCAGCTATGGCTCCCTCATTTCTCAAAGAGTCACAGCACTACAGCCAGGAAACACTGAAAACGTTCGCATAGAGAGACTTCAGGATTCCAGCATCTCATGGTCCAGTCAAGTAACAACACAGACAAGGTGCAATTGTGGGAAAAAAAAATGTCTTGTCCTACCTGTGTTTCTGCTTTTTGCTCAGAAGCAGCTGTGCTACTGAAGCACAGGTCTCTGCTTCTTTCACAGCATCTCTGAGCCTGCGGAACAAATCATTCTCAGGATACTTCCTGTCTTCAGCATCTTCCAACATTACTCTCAGCTCAATCACATCTGTAACAACAGCACGTTCAATCGTTAGCATGCAAAACCAAAAGGGATTTTAGACCGTTTCAAAAGTCTTCAATCTAGCTTCCAACAATCTAGTTCAATTTGAAACTCACCAGGAGGAAACATAGTATCAGTCAGGGTTTCAAGGGACCACAAGGATCAGCCAGTTCCACCCCCCCTGCCATGCCCAGGGACACCCTACCCTAGATCAGGCTGCCCACAGCCTCTGCCAACCTGGTTGCAAACATCTCCAGGGATGTGGCCCCAACCACCTCCCTGGGCAACCCATTCCAGGCTCTCACCACTCTCATGCTCAACAACTTCCTCCTCATATCCAACCTGAATCTCCCCACCTCCAGTTTTGCTCCATTCCCCCTAGTCCTGTCACTCTCTGAAAGCCTCCGCAGCTTTTCTTTAGGCCCCCCTCAGATACACAATAATGCCACAGGAAGGTCACCTGGGAGCCTCCTCTACTCCAGACTCAACAGTCCCAGTTCTTTCAGTCTACGCTCACAGCAGAGATGCTGCAGCCCTCTGAGCACTCTCATGGCCCTTCTCTGGACACGCTCCACATTGAGCTGCATTATATTCTCAGATCAGCTAACCTCTTTCTCTCGCTAAGCAATACACGGTGCTAATGGACCAACACAGAACAAATGCAAGCTTTTCAGAGCATCCTACTATGGAATGACAGAAGTCTAACCTTTCTTGTGGTTGAGATTGGCAGACAGAGCCTCTGTAACTCTACTGACCCAAGTGTCATAAGACTGTGCTCTAACTTTCACTCCGTACAGCAAAGCGGGAAGGTCTTCTAGTGGGTATCGGTACCTGGAGACAGGGAAACAAAATACAGAGAGAGTATTAAGAGCCATGCAAAAGCCAGCATCTTAAGAGATTGATTTTTTTTTTTTTTTCCCCAGCCACAACAAAAGACAGAAGGTGTGTAATATCTGCTGCCTGGGAAGCAAAACACAAGCAAAGAGGATGGAAAACACTCCTTAAGGGTGAATTGTGGCCGAATGCTGCATTTGGCCACCACTTCCCAGCAAACTATCAGATACAGAAGGAAAGTGAGAGGGAGGGGGTTAAAATTCTGTGTACCTTAGACACTTCTTCTGCATGGGACATGGACATAAATCAGATGGATGGTATAAGCATACCAGACGCTCAGGATTACAGGAACATGTAAGAGCTGACAAGAAGCAGGTGGTTCTGCAAGCAGTGCACTGACGCTCATCGTCTGGAACCAGCTCAAACACTTCTTCTTCAGACATCAACACTCCCTAACAACAAAAACAACAACAACAAAAAAAAATTAGACTTGCTAAGTCATTCCTATTCAATTGAGGGCAGGGCAAGGCAACAGCTCTTTCGCAAGCAAAGTAAGAGCTGTCTTATTGCTCACCATCTGTACAACCGACTCCCTCAGCCGTGTTTCTTCTTCTATCATTAGAGTCATCTCCTTGCAGACCATGGCAGCCAACCCAACGTCCAGGCACTCTGGATCTGCAGCCATCTTGAAGATCAGCTCTTCATGGGAGAACACACAGTGACGGCCCAGTCTTCGGTAGTGACTCACACACTGCCGTCCGATGGGGAGCTACAAAGCAAAGAGAGCTCTCACTCTGCAAAAAGCTCACACTGCCTGCCTTGGGCCAGGCTGGGAAAAGACCAAGATTGAGAGAGTTGCACTGTATGGGACACAGCTACAAAGCAAAGAGAGCTCTCATTCTGGGTAAAGCTCTCACTGCCCTGCTGTGCTGGTCTGAACTAATTGGAGGATTTGAATTATAAATTAGACTATAAGCTGAGAGGAAAGTACTGATGATGCTATTTCACTCACAGCTTTACTAAGAAAGAGAAAAAAAAAAGTTTCAAGAGTTGTAACCCAAATATAGATGTCAGACTGCTTCAGACCTCTCTGGGCTGTGGCTAGTCCTTGCATGGCTGCCTTCTCCCTGCCTTTTGCAGCTGATTCTCAATAATTCCACTAAATTATTTTCCTACTGCTAACCCCCATGGCTGATCTACCTCTGCCTATCTGCTGCATCAACAGATGGTGAGATAAGATTGGGGAAGGGAGGAAAGGTGGTAGGGGTGGTTAGAAACCACTCTTAGGGATTCTGATCTCTGGCAGAGCTGTGGTGTTTCTGTATTACCTTTTCACCATATATATCTGTAAATATCTGTTATACATTGTAGATATCTGCTTGTATATTGTGCATTGCTGTAAATATAAAGCTTCATTCCTTAACTTCCAGCCGGCTGAGTCCTAGCCTGGGTTATTTCCAAGTGTGTGCGGGGGGCTGGTAATTGCTAAACCACCACAGTTACTAAGGTTACTAAGGCACTCCTTTACAAAGGTCACCTAGCAGACACAGCAAACATAGAAATGAACAGACCCAGTCTGCAGTGCAGAAGTTCACAGCTTCGGCAAAGTTGTATCCCTGGTTAAACCCAGAGTGATAGGCACGAGGGAAGGTCACCACGAACTCGCCAGCACACTGATTGGTCCTGTACACCTAATACAAACAAGGACAGTGGGAAAAACAGGAATTAAAAAAAAAAGAAACTTGCAAAAAAGTTCAAGAGATAATGACAAGATGTTTGAACACGATTTTCTTTACCTACAGAACACCACAAGAATGTAGCTACCCAGGAAGTGGTAAGGATTCATTTTAAGTGAAACCTGTTTAGAGCCTTAGTCAAAAAAGCTGAACATACAAGCCAGCAGTTTATGAATCCCAAAAGGGATGTTCCTCCACCATCATTTAGTCCATAGCACCACAAAGTGCAAAAGCTTCTGGAAACAGTTTATAGTTTGCTTTTGTTGGTCTGCTTGCCTGTGCTGCTTTGAACTAATTGGAGAATTTGAATGAGAAATTAGGCTATAGGCTGAGAGGAAAGCACTGATGATGCTACTCGACTCACAGCTTTACTGAGAAAGAAAAAAAAAATTTGTTTTAAGAGTTGTAACCCAAATATAGGTAAGTCAGAGTGCTTCAGGCCTCTCTGGGCTGTGGCTGGCTCTTTGCATGGCTCCTTTTCCCTGCCTTTTGTAGCTGATTCTCAGTAATTCCACTCACTTCTTTCCTGCTGCTAACTTCCCCTGGTCCATCTACCTTCGCCTATCTGCTGCATCAACAGATGGTGAGATAAGATTGGGGAAGGGGGGAAGGTGGTAGAGGTGGTTAGAAACCCCCCTTAGGGATTTTGATCTCTGGCAGGGCTGTGGTGTTTCTGTATTACCTTTTTACCGTATATATCTGTAAATATCTGTTCCACATTGTAAATATCTGCTTGTATAGGGTGCAAAGCTGTAAATATAAAGCTTCTTTCCTTAACTTCCAGCTGACTGAGTCCTAGCCTGGGTTATTTCACTGTGTCGGGGGGCAGGCAATTGCCAAACCACCACATTGCCAGGGACAACAGCAAACGATAGTCAGCTGCTTGAAGGTCTGCAGCCAATTATGTTTGGTGGAAAAAAAACAAACATCTTGTAATGCTGAGGCTTCTACTTAACATTAGACAAGTATTTACTCTGCAAAGATACTAAAAGGCAAGCTTCCTGCTAGGGCATGCTGGTTTGTTTTTATTTAAATGAAAAATGCAATGTGACACTCTGTTTTATCAAATCCTTCATACAGCAATCCTGCTATATCCAACTCCTGAGAGAAGATAAATTCCATGGCCAGTCTGGGGAAGATTCTAGTAAACAGCTTTTAAAAACTCCCCCCAAACCAAACATGCAAACATTCACTACAAAAATTCTTCTGAGCTCTGCCAGATCACTATGACCCAACCTGGCATGAGAAGAGCACACAGAAGTAATCATCTAACACATGTGCTACTCACTGGGACACCATGTTCCATCAGCACATTGGGGTTCATGATAGTGACCAGCTGATGCAGGAGATCAGGCTGGGATTCAAATAGCTCAGGAGCCAACTCCTTCATCACATCTTCCAGCTGCTCTGCGGCGTGGGACGGCACACCGTACCACGTCTTCGGCTCGCCCCTGGCAAAAGACAACCACAGAGCACAATTAGGGAACCACAGGATTATCCCAGGTGGAAAAGACCTCTCAAGTTGTAAGAGTGTAGGGAAATGATTTGTTAGACAGACTTCAAAGTACTGAGGGACTGATGCATGGAGATATTTTGGGGCTTTTGGTGGGTTGAAAGCCATGGGGACAAAATGCAACTGAACAAATGGAAAACCACAGGTAGGCACAACAGATCATCTGAAGGTTTGAACAAAGACACAAAAAGCAGAAACTTGGCAGATGTTTTTGGTAGAGATAACTGGTGTCTAGAAGATCCTGGGCTGCATCAGGACAAGTGTGGCTAGCAGGGCCAGGGAGGTGATTCTCCTCCTCTACTGCGCCCTGCTGAGACCCCACCCTGGTGTGTCCAGTTCTAGAGCCCCTGGGACAAGAGGGATGTGGAGATGCTGGAGTGTGTCCAGAGAAGAGACACGAGGATGCTCAGAGGGCTGCAGCACCTCTGCTGTGAGGACAGACTGAAAGAGTTGGGGCTGTTCAGTCTGGAGAACAGTTGGCTCCCAGGTGACCTTCTTGTGGAATTCCAGTATCTGAAGGGGCACTACAGAAAAGCTGGGGAGGGACTTTTGAGACTGTCAGGGAGTGACAGGACTAGGGGGAATGGAGCAAAGCTGGAGGTGGGGAGATTCAGACTGGATGCGAGGAGGAAGTTGTTGAGCATGAGAGTGGTGAGAGCCTGGAATGGGTTGCCCAGGGAGGTGGTTGGGGCCACATCCCTGGAGGTGTTTGCAGCCAGGCTGGCAGAGGCTGTGGGCAGCCTGCTCTAGGGTAGGGTGTCCCTGGGCATGGCAGGGGAGTTGGAACTAGCTGATCCTTGTGGTCCCTTCCAACTCTGACTGATTCTATGATTCTAAGTTAAGCAGTGCCAAGCAAAAGAAATGTAAGCTTTGTGTAAAGAAGGAGTTGCATCCCGATAAGGTATTGTTAATCAATCACCTGCTTTGCCCAGTCCCATAACCACTCATTAATAGACACGATGTGAAAGTTTTGATTTTTAGAATATATAACCTGGTGCTCTGCAGGCAATAAACCGACACCTTGCTTGCATCAAGTAGTGTCCTGTCTCTTCAATCACTGCCTATAGAGGCCAACTGGGAACCTAAGAGTACCGTGGCCATTAAGATACATCCCAAAGCTACGCATTTTCTACAGCTCCTGGGGTGGTGACTCCACCACCTCTCTGGGCAGCCTGTTCCAATGCCTGACCACACTTTTGGTAAAGAATTTTCCCCCTAATAGCCAATCTAAACCTCCCACAACTTCAGGCCATTTCCTCTTGTTTTATTCCCCCTCTGCAGGCTGGGGGAGGAGTGGCTGGAGAGCTGACTGAGGGAAAAGGACCTGGGGGTGTTGGTAGACAGCAGCTGAATGTGAGCCAGCAGTGTGCCCAGGGGGCCAAGAAGGTCAACAGCCTCCTGGCCTGGATCAGAAATGGTGTAAGCAGCAGGAGTAGGGAGGTGATCATGGCCCTGTAGTCAGCACTCATTGAGGCCACACCTTGAGTACTGTGTCAATTTTTGGTCATCCCAGTTTAGGAGGGACACTGAGGTGCTGGAGAGGGTGCAGAGAACGGCAACGAGGCTGGGGAGAGGTCTGGAAAACATCACCTATGAGGAGCAGCTGAGAAAACAGGGGTTGTTTAGTCTGGAGAAGAGGAGGCTGAAAGGGGACCTCATTGCCCTCTACAACTACCTAAAAGGAGGTTGTAGTGAGGCTGGTGCTGGTCTCTTCTCCCGAATTCCCAATGATAGGACAAGAGGAAATGGCCTCAAGTTGCGTCAGGGGAGGGTTAGATTGGATGTTGGAAGGAAGTTCTTTACTGAGCAGGTGGTCAGGCACTGGAAGGGGCTGCCCAGGGAGGTGGTGGAGTCACCATCCCTGGAGGTGGTTAAAAGAAGAGTGGATGTGGTGCTTGAGGCTATGGTCTAGTAATGAAGGATGCTGGGATGAAGGTTGGACTGGTGGTCCCTTCCAACCATAGCAAATCACAGTGATTAGATGTTGTGCTGAGGGGTTTGGGTTAGTCAAGGAATTGTCAGTGTGAAACTAAGGATTGGACTCGATGATCTTGAAGGTCTTTTCCAATCTAAGAAATTCTGTGATTCTGTGAGGGACAACACACCAACCTCCACCTCACTGCAACTTCCTTTCAGGTAGTTGTAGACTGTAGACTTCTTCAGACTAAACAACTCCAGTTCCCTCAGCCACTCCTCAAAAGACTTGTTCTCCAGGCCCTTTCTCAGCTTCCTTGCCCTTTTGCAGACATGCTCCAGCAACTCAGTGCCCAAAATTAATACACATCACTTAAAGGAAACTAACAGCACCACACATCTGCAAAATACACCTCAAATCTAGCACCACAGCCCACGAAAGTTGAATATACAGAGACAAAAATGTCTTTCAGCAACAAATGTCATCTTCAGGATCTGTAATTCTCATCTGAAAAATCAATTCTGATACGTCACAACTCTCCACATACCTGAAGGCTGATTTGCCATGACAAGCCTAATGTAGAAGGCAATTTTCATCTACCATGCTCGACAGAGATAAAATGGGCAATTGTTTTCCTTTAGGAAGAACAAACTAAATTTAACAAAGAAAACTTTGTCTGCCACAGTTAACGTTTAAGAGAGAAGAGATCACAGCAGCACTCCACTCTGGCTTGGAGTAGTTGTATTCCTAAAACCAATGGAAAAGCACAGCAGCTAAGGGAAGTGGGAAAAATAAACACCAGAGAGTGCAATGGAATGTGTAATCCTTCTCACACATGCAACCACAGAATGTTAGGAGTTGGAAGGGACCTTGAAAGCTCATCCAGTCCAACACACCTGCAAGAGCAGGATCTCCAGACCACACAGGAATGCATCCAGAGAGAGAGGCTCCACAACACCTCTGGGCAGCTTGATCTAGTATTCTGTCACCCTCCCAGGGAAAACATTTTTCTCATGTTTCCATGGAACTCCCTATGCTTCAACTTCCACCCATTGCTCTTCTCCTGTCACTGGGTAGCACCCAGCAGAGCCTGGCTCCAGCCTCTGGGCATTCACGTTTACATACTGATAACCATGAATGAGTTCACCTCTCAGTCTCTTCCTCCAGTATCCTCCTCTCCAAGCTGCAGAGCCCCAGCTCCCTCAGGCTGTCCTCATAAGGAAGATGTTCCACTCCCTTCATCATTTCTGTGGCTCTGCACTGGACTCTCTCAAGCAGTTCTCTGAGGTCCTTCTTGAACTGGGGGGCCCAGAACCAGACACAACTTTCCAGATGTGGCCTTATCAGGGCAGAGTAGAGGGGCAGGAGAACCTTTCTGGACCTACTAACCACAGCCCTTCTAATACACTCCAGAACAGCATTAGCCTTCTGGGCCACAAGAGTACATTGCTGGCTCATGGTCATCCTTCAACACACTAGGACCCCCAGGGTCCTTCTCCTCGTTGCTGCCTTCTGACAGGTCAGTCCCCAACTTATCCACCTGGGGTTGTTCTTTCCCAGTTGCTCTCACCATTCTCATGGTGAAGAACTTCCTCCTCACATTCAGTCTGAATCTCCCCACCTCCAGCTTTGCTCCATTCCCCCTAGTCCTGTCACTCCCTGACATCCTAAAAAGTCCCTCCCCAGCTTTTATGTAGGCCCCCTTCAGATCCTGGAAGGCCACAAGAAGGTCACCTGGGAGCCTTCTCTTCTCCAGACTCAACAGCCCCAACTCTTTCAGTCTCTCCTCATAGGCAATTTCAAGCTCTCTGAGCATCCTTGTGGCCCTTCTCTGGACACACTCCAGCATGTCCACATCCCTCTTGTCACAGGGGCTCCAGAACTGGATGCAGTACGCCAGGTGGGGTCTCACCAGGGCAGAGTACAGAGGGAGAATCACCTCCCTCCACCTGCTGGCCACACTTCTCCTGCTGCAGCCCAGGCTCTGCTTGCCTTTCTGGGCTGCAAGTGCACACTGCTGCCTCATGTTGACCTTCTCATCCACCAGCACCCCCAAGTCCCTCTCCTCAGGGCTACTCTCCAGCCAGTTTCTGACCAGCCTAGATTTGTTCTTGAGATTGCCTTGATCCAGCTGCAGAACCGTTCACTTAGTCTTGTTGAATCTCCTGAGGTTGGCTTGTGCCCACCTCTGCAGCCTCTCCAGCTCCCTCTGGATGCCATACCTGCCCTCCAGCCTGGCTGCTGTACCACACAGCTTGGGGCGCTCAGCAGACTTGCTGAGGCTGCACTCAATGCCTCTCTGCATGGCACTGTGTTGGTTTGAGCTAATTGGAGAATTTGAGTGAGAAATTAGACTATTGCCTGAGAGAGAGTTAAACATACAGTGTCACTTCACTGAGTTTCACTGAGACAGAGAAAAGAAGGTTGTTTTGGGAAATGTTCCCAAAATATCCAGATAAGCCAGTGTGCTTGCAGAGGGTCAGTCTGCTCTGGGTCCGTGCTGGCTTCGGCAGCTTTCTTTCCTTTGTCTTTCTGCCTATGAACTAATTCAGAGTAAAATCACTAAAACCATTCATTCCTTCCTGCCACTAATCTTTCTGACCGATCTTCAGCTTATCTGCAGCATCATCAAGTGGTGAGATAAAGCTGGGGGAAAGGGGGAAAGGTGGTACAGGGGGGGGTTTGGTTTCCCTCTCTTGGGGATTTTGGTCTCCAGGAGGGGTGTGGTGTCTGTATTTCTATTTTACTGTATATTTCTGTAAATATCTGTTATATCTTGTAAATATTTGCTTGTATATTTGCATTGCTGTAAATATAAAGCTTCATTTATTAACTTCCAGTGTGTTTTTCTGAGTTTTAGCCGGGGTTTTAAAAGGTGGGGGGGGCAGGTCACTGCAAACCCACTACAGGCACCCACAAAGATGTTGAATAAGACTGGCCCCAGGGCTCATCCCTGAGGGACTCCACTGGGACATGGAGCCATTGACAGCCACTCTTTGGGTGTGGCCATCAAGCCAGTTCTTTATCCACCTGGTGCTCCACCCATCAAACCCATGTGTCACCAGAGACCAGGATGTGGTGTGGGACAGTGTCAAAGGCTTTGCTCAGCTCCAGGTCAATGCCATCAGTTGCTGCCTCTCATCTTTTAATGTTGTGACCTGTTTACAGAAGGCCACCAGGTTTGTCAGGCAGGATGTGCCCTTGGTGAAGCCAATGCTGCCCTCGGTGAAGCCATTTATTATAACAGTAAGTACAAGCAGAAATCTGCTGAAATATCTCATAGTTTATATAGCATTACTTAATGGGACCATTAATCATGCCAAACATTGGAAGAGGCACAAGACACCTTGTCCTGTGGTTCCTAAAGGGCTTCAGTGACATCTGCTGGCAGGACACAACTAGCAAACTCCACCCAGTAGCTACTGCTGCTCCACATCTGGGCTGCTGCAAGTCACCAGCTGCCACAAGCTCCTCAGCATCCTGATCTAGTTCACAACATGCAGTAACTGAAGGCAAAATTAATTCCCCTCCCAAGCTTGTGGGTCAGATCTTTCTAACAAACATGCTTCTCCAGAAGTGTTTAGTCACAGTCTAAAAGTTATCAACTCATCCTTAACAGACTGTTACGGTTTGAGGCTGGGTGCCTCTAAGAATCACAAAGTTGAGGGTCTTCAGAAGGTAGACAAGTCCAGGAGATGGACTGTAAAGTGTAACCTTTTGTTATTTCATTCCCCTAGGTTCTGCATCCCTATCAAACTGGCTGCATAAGTCAGTTTCATTCCCCCTCTTCCTCTCCCTCTCTGCTCATGGGTGGATGTGCAGAGCCTTATCTCAGGTTTGGTGCAGGTGATGGAGGCCTGGTTTGGCCTTGCTCAAGGCTGCCAATTGGGACCTAGAGTGGCCTGGCTCAGCCTGGAGCTGGTGAGCAGAATTGGCAGCTGCAGCACTCCTGTATGGGGGAGTGCAGAGAGGCACAGCATGAGAGAGGGCATTTGGGTCTGGGATTTCTTCTCAGGTTTGGAGGGAGGTTTGTGGAAGCTTTGGCCTAATGAGATTTTGGAGAACCATGGCCTATGGATTGCTTTGTATTTTATATTCTTTGTAGTGTTTCATGTAGTTATGAACAGCCTTTCCATTTAAACTTTCTACTCCTATCCAATCCTGCTGTGGAGTGTTTCCTTCAACTACTCTGAGAAGAGCTAAAGAGTCTGTCTCACTCCTTAAACCAAGAGACAGATGAACAATAAACTTTCTCTTCTAAAAGGGTGCATCCCACAGCTTCCCCGTCCTTCACAAAATCACAGAATGGGCTGGGTTGGAAGGGACCTCCAAAGCTCATCCAGTCCAATCGCCTCTGCACTCAGCAGGGACATCCTCAACTAGATCACGTTGCTCACAGCCCTGTCCAGCCTCACCTTCACTATCTCCAGGGATGGGCCCCAACCACCTCCCTGGGCAACCTCCTTGTGTTCCACCACCTTCACGGCAAAGAGATTGTTCCTAAAATCCAATCTCAATCTGCTGTTTTCTAGTTTGAAGCCACTGTACTCATCCTGTCCCTGTAGGCCTTTGCAAACAGTATCTCTTCAGCCTTCTTGTAGCCCACTTCAGGTACTGGCAGGCTGCTATTAGGTCTCCCCAGAGCCTTCTCTTCTCCAGGCTGAACACTCCCAGCTTCCTTAGCCTTTCCTCATAGCAGAATTACTCCAACCCCCTGATCATTTTCGTTGCCTCCTCCAGACCTGCTCCATCAGGTCCATGTCCTTCCTGTGTTGAGGGCTCAAGAGCTGGATGCAGTACTCCAAGTGACATCTCCCCCATGCTCCATGCACGGTGACTGAACCTGATAAACTGGTAAGACTACAGTACAGTTAACCTGTCACAAGTCTCCTCTTCTGAAACACCAAAGCTGAACAACAGAACACTTTCATAGGACTGTTCTAAAAGTTGGGAGTTATTTTGAGACTTCTCTTTACTGGGAGTATTTCTCAGTATACATAGATCTGCTAACAGAATCACAGAACAACTGGGGCTGAAAGAGACCCTGAAACCTCACATCCAGTCCAACCCACCTGCCAGAGCAGGACCTCCAATACCAGATTACACAGAAACACATCCCGTTGGCTTTTGAATATCCCCAGAGGGAGACTCCACAGCACCCATGGGGAACCTGTTCCAGTGTTCTTTCACCCTCACAGGGAAAAAGTTCCTCCTCATGTTTACACAAAACTTCCTATGCCTCAACTTCCACCCATTGTCCCTTGTCCTGTCATTGGGCATCACCCAGCAGAGCCTGGCTCTAGCATCCTGGAACTCACCCTGAACATCTTTATCAACAGGAACAAGGGCTGCCCTCAGGCTCCTCTTCTTCAAGCTGCACAGCCCCAGCTGCCTCAGTCTCTCCTCCTAACAGAGATGTTCCATACCCTCCAGCATCTTTGCAACTCTGTTCTGGACTCTCTCAAGCAGTTCTATGTCACTCTTGAACGCAGGGGGCCCAGAACTGGACACAGTAGTCCAGATGTGGCCTCACCAGGGCAGAGTAGAGGGGCAGAAGAACCTCTCTGACTTACTACCCACAGCCCTTCTAATACACCCCAGAAAGGCATTGCCCCTCCTGGCCACCAGAGCACATTGCTGGCTCATGGTCAACCTCCCATTCACTAGGACCCCCAAGTTCTTTACCCTTTCACTGCCTTCCAACAGGTCAGTCCCCAACCTATCCTGATCCCTGAGGTTGTTCTTTCCCAGGTGCAAGACTCTGCCCTTGCCCTTGTTGAATTTTATTCTGTTTCTCCCTGCCTCCAGCCTGTCCAAGTCTGGCTGAATGGCAACACAACCCTCCAGTGTGGCAGCCACTCCTCCCAGTTTGGTGTCACCAGCAAACTTGCTAGTAGTGCCTCTGTGCCCTCATCCAGGTCGTTGATGAATATATTGAACAGAACTGGTCCCAGTACTGACCCCTGTGGGACCCCACTAGTTACAGGCCTCCAACTTGACTCGGTCCCATTGACTGTCAGCTCTGATGCCTGTAAGACACTAGGCAGCAGCCTGCATTTCCAGCCTGGGGCAGGCCCCATCTTAAATCATCAAGCAGTGAATGCTACCTCTGTTCAGAAGTGTTCTTAGAGAGGATGTGAGCCTGTAAAGCAGGATTTTACAGTGACACTGGAATTGGGGTAAAACAAGAACATTTCACAGTTTAATGAAAAATACCCAAGTGCATAGAACAGTGTCTGGATTTGGTTTTAACCTGCCTCAGCTGAGAAAATGGAACATTCATCACTGAGATATTGAAGGTGAGGTTGGACAGGGCTCTGGGCAACCTGATCTAGTTGAGAATGCCCCTGTTGACTGCAGAGGCAGTTGGACTGAATGGCCTTTGGAGGTCCCTTCCAACCTAAACCAGTCTACATTTTAGTTGTGTGCTGGTCTGAACCAATTGGAGTATTTGAATGAGAAATTAGGCTATAGGTTGAGAAATGAAAACACATAATACTACTTCACTCACAGCTTAACTGAGAAAGAAAAAAAAATTTGTTTTAAGAGTTGTAGCCCAAATACAGATAAGTCAGAGTGCTTCAGGCCTCTCTGGGCTGTGGCTGGCTCTTTGCATGGCTCTTTTTTCCCTGCCTTTTGTAGCTGATTCTCAATAATTCTACTAACTACTTTTCTGCTGCTAACCCCCCTGGCCCATCTACCTTCACCTATCTGCTGCATTAACAGATGCTGAGATAAGGTTGGGGAAAGGGGGAAAGGTGGTAGGGGTGGTTAGAAACCCCTCTTAGGGATTTTGATCTCTGGGAGGGCTGTGGTGTTTCTGTATTACCTTTTCACTGTCTGTATCTGTACATATCTGTTCTACATTGTAAATACCTGCTTGTATATTGAGCACAGCTGTAAATATAAAGCTTCATTCCTTAACTTCCAGCTGACTGAGTCCTAGCCTGGGTTATTTCACAGTGTGGTGGGGGCAAGTAACTGCTAAACTACCACTTAGTGAAAAGATCTCATTAGTGTGAGGAGGCAATTTCAAATAGAACCTACAAACTCACTAACAAACAACCAGAACAGCACAAGATAGACTGACCAAGAGGAGCCCATACCAGTGCAGGTAGTTGATGGAATAGCTCCAGTGATCTTCAATGTGCCAGCAAAACGAGGAGAAGCACATCCCAACGTACAGCCAAGGCACCTTCATGCCTGAGATATCTGCATTGATGTGAGCAAGGACTGATTGTTCTAGAATTGGCATGTTGTTCAAGTTCCAACCAGAAAGTGCATAATCCTAAAAAAAAAAAAAAAAAAAAAAAANAAAAAAAAAAAAAAAAAAAAAAAAAGAAGATATAATTCTGATCAGAAGAATGCAAGGACATAAGCTCCAGAAAAGGAAGGTACAAAGGAAGAGATCAAGCTGTCCATTTCTGCAGTAGACAGTGAACAATATTCTACAACCATGAAGCACCAAAACTAGAAAATAATTCCTTAAACACCTTAGTCAGCAGTTAAACTAACGGCAGAAGAGGGCAGAAGAAGGCAGAAGAGGGCAGGTTAGAAGAGACCTCCAGGATCATCCACTCCAATCTATCATCCAGCCATATCCAATGGCACTAAGTGCTCCATTCAGTCTTTTCTTGAACACCTCCAGGGATGGTGACTCCCATTCCAATGCCAATCACTCTNCTCCTCTTCTCCAGACTAGACACCCCCAGCTCCCTCAGCCTCTACTCACAGGGCTGTGCTCCAGGCCCCTCACCAGCTTCGTTGCCCTTCTCTGGACACATTCCAGTACCTCAATATCTCTCTTGAGTTGAGAGGCCCAGAACTGGACACAGGACTCAAGGTGTGGCCTAACCAGTGCTGAGTACAGGGGCAGGATAACCTCCCTTGTCCTGCTGGCCACACTGTTCCTGATGCAGGCCAGGATGCCATTGGCTCTCCTGCCCACCTGCTGGCTCATGTTGAGCCTAGTTATGTCCCAGCACCCCCAGGTCCCTCCCTGCCTGGCTCCTCTCCAGCCACTCTGTCCCCAGCCTGTAGTGCTGCCTGGGGTTGTTGTGGTCAAACTTTAGAACCCTGCACTTGTTAAATCCCATCCCACCAGCCCACCTATGAATCACAAACTAGCACCTTTATTCTCATTTTGACTGCACTCAAACACACCAGCAGCCAGAAAACTGCTATGCTACATTAAGGTCTGAGGAAAAACAGGTAGTATGAGTATATTGTAATATACTCAAGTAATATGAGTATATGTTCTTTATCAACAGGGTCCTGCATCTACACCTTTTCATTCTGAGAGCATGCACAGGCAGAGAAGCAGGCTGCATCAAATTCATTTCCTTCACCTATTATGAACCTCCCCAGGAGGCTAGAACCATTTCTTCAGCTAACTCTAAAAGGAAAGGTTTAGAATCATAGAATCAGTCAGGGTTGGAAAGGACCACAAGGATCATCCAGTTCCACCCCCCCTGCCATGCCCAGGGACACCCTACTCTACATCAGGCTGCCCACAGCCTCTGCCAGCCTGGCTGCAAACACCTCCAGCAATGTGGCCCCAGCCACCTTCATGGGCAACCCATTCCAGGCTCTCACCACTCTCATGATCAATGTGATGGTTTAAGCCCCCTGGGACCCCCTGTCTTTTCCCAAGGAATGGTTTCACCCTTTTCCCAGGTTGCATGGTTAGACACTCCCACTTCCTGCTAGGATTTTGGGACTATAAGAGGGGGAACCCAGTCCCCCCCCCTTCTCTTCTGCTTCTTCTCCTCTTCTCCTCGTGCCGGCTGGTCGAGCACCTGCTCGCGCTCTGTGCTGCTGCAGCACGTGTCTCCCTGCCGCCCTGTGGAAGAGCACCGTTGTTGTCCGCTGAAGACTGGGACTGAGACTTTTCGCTATAGGATTCCTGCATCCTGCTTTCCAAAAGCCAATCGAACTTCAGCTGCCTGCAGTGGTTGTATTTTTCTTCCTTCTTCCCCTTCTCCCTGGTATCTGTACCCTTTTCCCTTATTCCCCATATCCCAAAGCTTGTCTCCCTTTCTCCCACCTTTTGTAAAAAAATCCCTTTCCCTCTTACCTGTTGTTAAAGTTTACCCTTTTTACTTCCAAATCGTTTTGAGTCTTTATCGGGCTTTTGGGCTCAGGGTGGGGGCAGCTAGCCTCATCCCAATACATTTAATTAGTCCCAAAATCCTAGCAGGAAGTGGGAGTGTCTAACCATGCAACCTGGGAAAAGGGTGAAACCATTCCTTGGGAAAAGACAGGGGGTCCCAGGGGGCTTAAACCATCACAATCAACAACTTCCTCCTCGCATCCAGTCTGAATCTCCCCACCTCCAGCTTTGCTCCATTCCCCCTAGATCTGTCACTCCCTGACAGTCTCAAAAGTCCCTCCCTTGCTTTTCTGTAGTGCCCCTTCATATACTGGAATTCCACAAGAAGGTCATCTGGGAGCCTGCTCTTCTCCAGACTCAACAGCCCCAACTCTTTCAGTCTGTCCTCACAGCAGAGGTGCTGCAGCCCTCTGAGCATCCTCGTGGTATTTCTCTGGACACACTCCAGCATCTCCACATCCCTCTTGTCACAGGGGCTCCAATACTGGATGCAGTACTTCAGGTGGGGTCTCACGAGGGTGGAGTAGAGGGGAGAATCACCTCCCTGGCCCTACTGGCCACACTGCTCCTGATGTAGCCCAGGCTCTGCTTGGCTTTCTGGGCTGCAAGTGCACACTGCTGCCTCATCTTGAGCTTCTCCTCCACCAGCACCCTCAAGTCCCTCTCCTCAGAGCTGCTCTCCAGCTACTCACTGCCCAGCCTCAATTTGTGCTTGGCATTGCCTCCACCCAGCTGCAGGACCTTGCACTTGGCCTTGCTGAATCTCCTGAGGTTGGCTTGTGCCCACCTCTGCAGCCTCTCCAGCTCCCTCTGGATGCCATCCCTGCCCTCCAGCCTGGCTGCTGCACCACACAGCTTGGGGTCATCAGCAAACTTGCTGAGGCTGCACTCAATGCCTCTGTCCATGGCACCCACAAAGATGTTGAACAAGACTGGGACCAGGTCTGATCCCTGAGGCACTCCACTTGTCTCTGGCCTCCACTTGGACATGGAGCCATTGACAGCCACTCTTTGGGTACAGCCATCAAGCCAGTTCTGTATCCATCTGGTGCTCTACCCATCCAGCCCATGTGTCACCAGCTTGGAGACCAGGATGTGTTGTGGGACAGTGTCAAAGGCTTTGCTCAGCTGCAGGTCAATCCCATCAGTTGCTGCCCCTCATCTATTCATGTTGTGACCTGTTCCTAGAAGACCATCAGGTTTGTCAGGCAGGATCTGTCCTTGGTGCAGCCACACTGATTGGAACCAATCACCTCTTCACTATTTTCCTGTCTCAGTAGTGCCTCCAGGAGAATCTGCTCCATGATCTTACGAGGCACAATGTTTGGAACATTGAGGAGGAAAAAAAGCTATCTGAAGTGTCCTGACAGCTGGACACACTCACACATCATTGTCTGCTAAGACTCAGGGATACAAACCAGGTGCCACTTCAGTAACAAAAGGCAGCTCAGCTATCAGTAATCAGATCTGTAGAAGCTAAAATATCAAATTAATGCCCTGCTCCAATGGAGTTAAGTGCAAGCAAAAGCCCTCAGCAATTCCTCTGTGAAAAAAGATCCCCCCCTCTCCCAGTTTCTGACCTAAATTCTTAATGTGAAATCTCCTGCAGAGCAAAGAATGGGGTCAGCTCCCATATCCTGTTTCTCACCTCCTCCTCTGGCATCAACTTTCGTCGGCCATCCTTCACTGGAAAGCCGCTTCCAAAGTCCTTGGATGAGATATCAGCTCCATATTCCACAATCACATCTTCCTCTATGCTGCTCACCAATCTCCAGAATTCTTTTTCTACAAGCTCGGTGGGAACCATCTGGAAGTGGAAAGGATGTTGTGCTGGTTTGAACTAATTGGAGGATTTGAGGGAGAAAATTAGACTATAGGCTGAGAAATGAAAACAGACCATGTCACTTCACTCACAGCTTTACTGAGAAAGAAAAAAAAAATGTTTTAAGAGTTGTAACCCAAATACAGAGAAGTCAGACAGTTTCAGACCTCTCTGGGCTGTGGCTGCTCCATGCATGGCTCCATTTCCTTGCCTTTTGTAGCTGATTCTCAATAATTCTACTAACTTCTTTCTTACTGCTAGCCCCCTTGGCCCATCTACCTTTGCCTATCTGCTGCATCAACAGATGCTGAGATAAGATTGGGGAAGGAGGGAAAGGTGGTAGGGGTGGTTGGAAACCCCTCTTAGGGGGTTTGATCTCTGGCAGGGCTGTGGTCTTTCTGTATTACCTTTTCACTGTCTATATCTGTAAATATCTGTTCTACATTGTAAATATCTTCTTGTATACTGTGCATAGCTGTAAATATAAAGCTTCATTTATCAACTTCCAGCCCTTCTCAGTTCTAGCCTGGGTTATATCAAAGGGTGGGGGGCATGTAAATGCTAAACCACCACAGATCTGAAGAGTATGTGCAGAGAAAACACAGAAGTCATCACTTAAACAAGAAATCCTTAGTAATCCCCCTGTGAGTTTTCAAACAGCAAGGCCACTCCCTCTGACTCCTGAATCTCTCCTAAGTCACACAGTTTGATCTGTGTTTCTTAATTGTGGCTGCAGTGTTAACAGAAAGAGGAGGGCACTTCATAAGGGATGGAATGAACCAAAACCAAGATGGGGTTACCAGAAGCACAGCTAAAAAGGAGAAGAGGAGGAGCCAGCCAGCAGCAGCCAAGCAGAATGAACAGCATGCAAATGCTAAACTGTTCCACAGGACAGCAACCAGAACTTCTGAGTAACAGTAAGGAAACTCACATAAAGAATTGAGTTCAAGACTGCAGGCTTCACACAGCTCACTATGACTCTTACAAAGACACATTCATTTGTAGAATGATATTTCCATCACAAGCATCAATTAATTGCTTCTCTTCAACCAGACAGGCTCAGAGCATCATCGCTCTTGTTCATAGAATCATAGAATGGTCTAGGTTGGAAGAGACCTCAAACATCATCCAGTTCCAACCTCATCCAGCCTGGCCTTGAACACCTGCAGGCAGGGAGCAGCCACAACCTCCCTGGGCAATCTGCGCCAGTGTCTCACCACCCTCACTGTGAAGAGCTTCCTCCTAACATCCCCTTTAAATCTCCCCTCTGCCAGTTTAAACCCATTCCTCCTTGTCCTGTCATAACAAGACCTTGTGAATAGTCCCTCCCCAGCCCTCCTGTAGGTGAAGCTTATTTGCAAGATAAGCTTAATTCCTTGCTTTGCTCAGTACCCCAAACCTGCATCACAAATTGGAGCATTTCAGTGGCAGAAGCTTCAGCAAAAATGCCCATAAAACTCTGAGATAGGAGTTTGGTGCTGCCTGCAGTCCACGGGATAGTGGAATTGTGCCAAAGCAGAAATGCTGGCTTTAAAATTGCTGCAGAGATGCACAACAAACCCAACCTAGAACCCCCCAAAACAAACACCCGACCCAAGGCGACCCCCCCAAAGCAAAACGCCCGACCCAACCCAAACCGCCCAAAGCAAAACACCCAACCCAACAGGACCCCCCCCAAAGTAAAACGCCCAACCCAAATTGAACCCCTCAAAGCAAAACGCCTGACCCAACCTGGATCCCCTCCAGAGCAAAATGCCCAACCCAACCTGCCCCCCCCAAAACACCCAACCCGACCCACCCCAAAAAATACCCAA
>VWZI01012348.1:163958-176285 GCA_013396835.1 Psilopogon haemacephalus | reverse complement strand
CAAACAACACCCCCACCCAAACCCCCTAACAAATAATCCCCTCAACCAAACCCCTAACAAACAACCTCCCCAAACAAACCCCCTAACAAACACCATCACCCAGGCAGCACGTGATTATCAGCCAGATTCAGTCTATTGACTATTCTACAATAAAAGCTTTTAACAGAGAAGAAAACAATGATGTATCCTCTGAACAGACAAAACAAAGGCAAATGATACAGAAAGGGCAGAATAAAGTCCCCTGTGCCAAGCAAGAGCAAGATACTTAGTTCAATTAATCAAGAAGTGCAAGAACTTCATAGAGCACAGCCAATAGGGTACACCCTAAAAAGCAATAAAGCTCTGGACCCATCAGAAGAAAAGGGGGAAATGAAGTTGAAGTGAGGCCTGATGTCTGAAAGCTCAACAATCTTTGCACGCTTGAAGCCTTTGGTGCCTCTTCAGACAAAGCCAAAATGCTTCAGTAGAAGCCCAGGACCAGCTGAAACCTCTTCCCTTTTTGCTCCCCACAAGGAATCACACCAGAAGCTGCAACTCACATGGACTGGCATGTTGAAATAATCAGACTTGAAGTTATCAGCCATTTCACCAAAGCTCTGCAGAGTGTGTTCCCTCCACTTCATAGAGCATAGCCAATATGGTACACCCTAACAAGCAATAAAGCTCTGGACCCATCAGAGGAGAAAGGGGAAGTGAAGTGAGGCCTGATTGATGTCTGAAAGTTCAACAATATTCACAAGCCTTTGGTGCCTCTTTAGACAAAACCAAAATGCTTCAGTAGAAGCCCAGGACCAGCTGAAACCTCTTCCCTTTTTGCTCCCCACAAGGAATCACACCAGAAGCTGCAACTCACATGGACTGGCATGTTGAAATAATCAGACTTGAAGTTATCAGCCATTTCACCAAAGCTCTGCAGAGTGTATTCCCTGACAGCTTGTTCAAATCCAAAGGCCTCTCGAGGTTTGTTGCACTCCTAAGAGACAGAAGACAAAAAGACTGTTCCCAGCAGCAGACAATGACTGTTACATTTGTATGCAAACCCCCCCCCCAAACCCCAAGCATCCATCGGAGCCCTCACCAAGAGCAGTAAGGTTTGGGTACCTTTCCAGCTAAGGAAGTCCTGCCACAACCAAAACTGAACAGAATTAATTGCACAGAGCTAATCTAAGGCAGCAAACCCAAATGCCTCTGCTTTCCTGTTCAAAGATAGTTCCATCACCTGCTGCTGCCAGTCAGAGAGGACAACAGTGCACAAAGATGTTCAGCCAGCCACCAGACGTGCTGGATTCACACTCTTGCTGAGCAACTGCACCAGAGCCAGCCCTGCTACTGCATACATCTCGTCAAGTCAGTAAATTATCAACAGATTTGGAGATGATGAAGTGCAGAGGGAGAAGGAAATTGAAGCATGCAATGCATCTAGCAGCAGACATGGCCCTCTTGACAGGATACCTCCCAGGCTTACACTGGTTTATCCTGACTCAACCTAAAAGTCAAAACACACTAGCTCACATTTCAGCTTCGACAGGTCCTTTACTGCCCTTTTGGATCTGACAAGTGTTCATAGAAATCAGACCTTCCTCCTAACGTCCCCTTTCAATCTCCCCTCTGCCAGTTTAAACCCATTACTTCTCATCCTGTCATTACAAGACCTTGTGAATAGTCCCTCCCCAGCCCTCCTCTAGGCCCCCTTCAGATACTGGAAGGCTACCTCTAAGGTCTCCTCAAAGCTTTCTCTTCTCCAGGCTGCAGAGCCCCAACTCTCTCAGCCTGTCCTCATAGCAGAGCTGCTGCAGCCCTCTGAGCATCTTTGTGGCCCTCCTCTGGACTCTCTCCAACAGTTCCATGTCCTTCTTGTGCTGGGGGCTCCAGAGCTGCACACAGTACTGCAGGTGGGGTGTGAGGAGAGCAGAGTAAAGGGGCAGAATCCCCTCCCTTGCCCTGCTGCCCACAGCTGCTCTTGCTGCAGCCCAGCACACAGTTGCTGTCTGGGCTGCACTCACACTGCAGCCTCATCTTGAGCTTTTCATCACTGCACACCCCCAGGGCCTTTTCCTCAGGGCTGCTCTCAGCCACTCACCACCCAGCCTGGAGTTGTGCTTGGGATTGCACCCACCCAGTGTCTTTGCTGAACGTGTCCTACTTACTAGCAGTTTTCTGTTCCCCACCCAGTGTCTTTGCTGAACGTGTCCTACTTACTAGCAGTTTTCTGTTCCAAGGCTGGATTCAGAAGTTCTCTCTGCAGGACAGAGTGCCCTAAAGAAGATGAATTCTTTATAGAGCTTGTTGCTGTTACCTATCTCAGACTCCTTGTCACTGCCTGTCATGGCCATCAAGTTCTGGAGCCGCCTAAAGCAGGCTTTCTGGGGCTGTGCTCTTGTGGAAGAAACTACTTGCAAGTCATCTAGACACTCCTACCTCTGAAGAGTGGGGTAAATTCTCTTGAAGATGTTTAGAGGGATGACACTGGTTTTAGTTTTCAAGAATTGTTGGAGAGCCTGGGCTTTTTTTTTTTTGAGTGGGGATTGCACCCACCCAGGTGCAGGACCTTACATTTGGCCTTGTTGAATGTCATGAGGCTGGCCTGGGCCCACCTCTCCAAACAAGACAGAACTATCTGATGGTCAGCTGGTCAGCCATAAACAGGACTGCAGCTCCAGCTCTGGAGCCCTCAGCACAGGAAGGACATGGACTTGATGGAGCAGATCCAGAGAAGGGCCACTAAAGTGATAGGAGGTTGGAGCAGCTCTGCTGAGGACTGGCTGAAGGAACTGAGGGTGTCCAGCCTGGAAAAGAGAAGGCTTAGGGAGACCTAATAGCAGCCTGCCAGTACCTGAAGGGGGCTACAAGAAGGCTGTAGAGGACAGGCTGAGCTGGGGGTGTTCAGCCTGGAAAAGAGAAGGCTTCAGGTAGACCTATTAGCAGCCTGCCAGTACCTGAAGGGGGCTATAAGAAGACTGTAGAGTGACTGTCTGCAAAGGCCTGCAGGGACAGGATGAAGGCAATGACTTCAGATTGGAGCAGAGTAGGTCTAGATTGGATGTTAGGAACAACTTCTTTGCCATGAGGGTGGTGGAACACTGGAACAGGTTGTCCAGGGAGATGGTTGGGGCCCATCCCTGGAGATATTGAAGGTGAGGCTAGACAGGGCTGTGGGCAACCTGATCTAGTGGAGATTGCCCCTGCTGAGTGCAGAAGGGGTTGGACTGGATGGGCTTTGGAGGTGCTTTCTGATCCAGCCCATTCTGCGATTCTATGACTGGAAAGGATTTCAAGAGATCAGAAGTTTCTTTCCCTTCAAGAGGAACTATCCTTAGACTATGCCCACTGGTTATCAAAGCAGCTCTTAACTGGAGCCTGCAACGGGAGGTTCTACATCTGTAAACACTGTCAAACAAGGGTGACCTGAATACATGTAAAGAGCCCTTTACTCTATTCCTCTCAGCTTCTCTTCTGGCCCCCTGCTGTTAGCAGCACAGGAAGCTTCTGTGCACAATTAACGTTTCAAGTAAAAAATGAGGCACAAAGCACTACTAAGCATTTCAGGGATCTTTCTGCTGGTATTTGTTGCCTGTCCATTACATAACACAGCTACATTTCCTCTCCCCCTCTTCCTCTTTCGAAGTATTTCCAGAAGTTTTCAAGTACCTTCTGCATTACCTCCTAGAAACAACTTACTTGGCCCCTTAACTTGCCTGACTTTCTCCTTACTTTGTGTGTAGTTCTTTGACTTGGCCATAATAACACACCCCTGTTTTCACCAGCAGCAGTAGTGAAGGCTCTGCTATCATTCAGGTTGGAGAGTTGAGGTGGGGCTAAAGTTTAACGAGCTGCAACAAAGGCAAGTGTAGAGTCTTCCATCTGGAAATAACAACCCCATGCACCAGCACAGCTTGGGGACTGACCTGCTAGAGAGCAGCGAAGGGGAAATGGACCTAGGGGGCCTGGTGGACAACAGGTGGGCCATGAGCTGGCAATGTGCTCTTGTGGCCAAGAAAGGCAATGGCATCCTGGGCTGGATTAGAAGCAGTGCAGCTAGCAGATCAAGAGTGCATCTCCTCCCCCTCTACTCAGCCCTGGTGAGGCCACATCTTAAATATTGTGTCCAGTTCTGGGCCTCCAAAGTTCAAGAAGGACCTCAGGGAACTGTTTGAAAGAGGCCATCAGAGAGCCACAAACACAATTAAAGGAGAAAAGGCTGAGGGAGTTGAGTCTCTTTGGCTTGGAGGAACCTGATGTGTGACCTCATTAATGTTTATAAATACAAGCAGTGTCAGGAGGATGGAGCCAGGCTCTGATGGGTGATGTTCAACGATAGGACAAGGGCAAATGGGTGCAGCTGGAGCACAGGTTTCAGGTAAATGTAATGAAAAACTTTGGAACAGAATGGAACAGAACAGAGTAAGTCAGGTTGGAAGAGACCTCCATGCTCATCCAGTCCAACCTATCACCCAGCCCTAGCCAATGGCACTAAGTGCTCCATCCAGGCTTTTCTTGAACACCTCCAGGGGTGGTGACACCACCACCTCCCTGGGCATCCCATTCCAATGCCAATCACTCTCTCTGGGAAGCACTTCTTCCTACCATCTAGCCTATACCTCCCCCCAGCACAAATTGAGACTTGTCTCACTGTGAGGCTGACAAGGCACTGGAAGAGGCTGCCCAGAGAGGTTGTGGAGTCTCCTTCTTTGGAGACATTCCAAACCCACTCAGATGTGTTCCTGTGTGATCTGCTCTAGGTGGTCCTGCTCTGGCAGAGGGATTGGACTGGATGAGGTTTTGAGGTCTCGTCCAAACCCTGACATACTGTGATTCTGTGTGATTCTATGTGAAATTTCTTCTGAACCTCCACATTCTCAAGCCCCTGCAGTCAGTCTAGTTACTACTATAGGCTCTAAACTGCCCCCACATTGCATAGTTGTAGCTTACTAATACTCCTTTGTTGCTCTCTTTTAAGGGAACAATAAACAAAGCAGCTCAACCCACCCTGTGAGTGGCAGCCCAAAGGGTCAGCTGGTTTTGCCTTGCCTGTAACGAAGAACTTCCACCTCTCATAACAGCCTTTCCCTGAGCTCATCTAACAACCTAATCTTTCTTGGTGAGGGGTGAGAGCAACAAGATGATCCACCTCATTTTGTGGCTGCACACCATAAAGCAAACAGCAGAAGCCCACAGCCAGGAAGGGTGTGGGGAATGTGGAGGGAAAAGGGGCATGCACAGGTGTATGGCTTTGGCAGAAAACATGGTCTAAAGAAATTAAAGCCAGATCTACAAACTGCAAGCTCTTTCCCTCATCCTGCATTTATCAATTTCTTGACCTTGTAAGTTTTGTTTTCTTAAGACAAACAGCATGCCAATCAAATGTTGGTTGATGCCTCCAGAGTGCTGATGAATCATAGAATCAGTCAGCGTTGGAAGGGACCACAGGGATCATTCAGTTCCAACCCCCCTGCCATGCCCAGGGACACCCTACCCTACATCAGGCTGCACACAGCCTCTGCCAGCCAGGCCTTAAAACACCTTCAGGGATCTGGCCCCAAACACCTCCCTGGGCAACCCATTCCAGCCTCTCACCACTCTCATGATCAACAACTTCCTCCTCACATCCAGTCTGAATCTCCCCACCTCCAGCTTTGCTCCATTCCTCCTAGTCCTGTCACTACCTCAGAGCCTAAAAAGTCCCTCCAGCTTTTCTGTAGTGCCCCTTCAGATACTGGAAGGCCACAAGAAGGTCACCTGGGAGACTCCTCTTCTCCAAACTGCACAGTCCCAACTCTTTCAGTCTGTCCTCAGAGCAGAGGTGCTGCAGCCCTCTGAGCATCCTCGTGGCCCCTCTCTGCACACCTCCAGCGCATTCACATCGCTCTTGTAATAGGGACTCCAAAACTGGAGGCAGTACTCCAGGTGAGTCATCTCATGGAACCTGGTAGTTCTTTTTTCAACAAGGAAATTCAGCATGCTTCCACTTTCATAGCTTCACGAGTTCCATTCAGTCTCAACCAAACATAAAATAGCTGCAATTCTCTATAGACTATTTCTTTCTCTTTCAGCTACAAGCTACTCTCAACAATGCTCTAATAATTTCCCAACAACCAAAGCCCCCTGTTATGCCCACACCGCATATTTTGATCACTCCAGTTCACAAAATGCCTCCACCACCACACTGCATCACCTACCACAATCCCCCTGCTCACCCTCATCTCCCTCAGCAGCTTATCAAATCCAGTCTCGGCTCTTAACATACAAATGCCAAAGTTTTAGCTGTCACAATGTTAAAAAACAAAGTAATCTGGAAACTCTGAAAGGAACATGTCTTTCTCCTCATGGCTCATCAACCAAGAGTAGCTGGGGATTCATAGCTCATCTTGACAACATTCCAAACAGAATTATGTCTTCTACCCAGAAGGAACAGCATCAAGTTGAACTGCTCTCCTGATCTTTCCAGGTCGCTGGGGATTCATAGCTCATTTTGACACCATTCCAAACTGAACTGTGTCTTCTAACCAGAAGGAACAGCACCAAGTTGAACTGCTCTCCTGATCTTTCCAGGAACACAGGCACACATGGAAAGCTCAACTTGTTATTGAACTGTACCTCAGCAACGCACTTGGGACACCTCCAGTCACCCTTGGGTACATCAGGCAAAGGAGGAATCAAACAGAAAGTGTGGTAGCTGTCATCACATCCATCACAGAGCAATAGTTTGTCTTCATTATTTCCTCTGCCACAGAACAAGCAAACATACAGATCGACCTGCAGAGACAAGAGACAGAAAAAGTTGTTGTTACAAATTTCTTCATTCAGAATCTGCCTTCTAGGACAGTCCTAGTCCAATATATGATCATCTACAGCTTCCCCTGCGTTTTGAGAAGCAATGTCACTACCTGAGAGCCTAAAAAGTCCCTCCCCAGCTTTTCTGTAGGCCCCCTTCAGATACTGCAAGGCCACAAGAAGGTCACCTGGGAGCCTCCTCTTCTCCAAACTGAACAGCCCCAACTCTTTCAGTCTGTCCTCACAGCAGAGGTGCTGCAGCCCTCTGAACATCCTCGTGGCCCTTCTCTGGACACACTCCAGCATGTCCACATCCCTCTTGTAATAGGGACTCCAATACTGGATGCAGTACTCCAGGTGGGGTCTCACCAGGGCAGAGTACAGAGGAAGAATCACCTCCCTCCACCTGTTGGCCACACTTCTCCTGCTGTAGCCCAGCCTCTGCTTGACTTTGCAAGTGCACACTGCTGCCTCATCTTGAGCTTCTCCTCCACCAGCACCCCCAAGTCCCTCTCCTTAGAGCTGCTCTCCAGCCAGGCACTGCCCAACCTGGATTTGAGCTTGGCATTGCCTCAATCCAGCTGCAGGACCTTGCACTTGGTCTTGCTGAACCCCATGAGCTGGGCTTGTGTTCACCACTCCAACCTGTCCAGGTCACTCTGGATGTCATCCCTGCCCTGTTAACTTCATATAAACATTTAATATAGCACTGAAGATGTGTAACAATCGAAATTAAGAAATCCTGTATCACTTGGACCCAGTTTTAAAGGTATCTGATGTATAAATTGTTAATAGCAGGAACTTAATGAGTAACAACTTGCTCCAAATTCTGCTACAGCTCCAATCAGTCACTGACAAACCTTGGGCTATGCAAAGCTTCCCCTCACGCGAGGCTCCAAAATACCCAAACAGGTGGGATTGGGTTTTGGAGATCTGTTATCTTCATCAATATATCACCAAAATACTAGAATCATAGAATCAGCCAGGATTGAAAGGGATCACAAGGATCATCTAGTTCAAACCCCCCTGCCATGGGCACCCTGCCCAGCCTGGATTTGTGCTTGGGATTGCCTCGACCCAACTGCAGGACCTTGCACTTGGTCTTGTTGAACCTCATGAGCTTGGCTTGTGCCCACCTCTGCAGCCTGTCCAGGTCCCTCTGGATGCCATCCCTGCCCTCCAGCCTGGCTGCTGCACCACACAGCTTGGGGTGCTCAGCAAACCTGCTGAGGCTGCACTCAATGCCTCTGTCCATGGCACCCACAAAGATGTTGAACGAGACTGGTCCCAGGTCTGATCCCTGAGGCACTCCACTTGTCTCTGGCCTCCACTTGGACATGGAGCCATTGACAGCCACTCTTTGAGTGTGGCCATCAAGCCAGTTATGTATCCACCTGGTGCTCTACCCATCCAGCCCATGTGTCACCAGCTTGGAGACCAGGATGTGTTGTGGGACAGTGTCAAAGGCCTTGCTCAGCTCCAGGTCACTGCCATCAGTTGCTGCCCCTCATCTATTCATGTTGTGACCTGTTCATAGAAGGCCACCAGGTTTGTCAGGCAGGATCTGCCCTTTGTGCAGCCATGCTGATTGGACCCAATCACCTCTTCACTATTCCCCTGTCTCCTTGCTTTTCTGCTGATAGGCTCATAGTTGTGTTAAATATTTGATGTCAACTCCATCTCAGTTACAGCAACTCCCCAGCTATGCAGCAATACACTTCTGAAGAAAATTGCTTGGGTTTCCTGAACAGGGTTTTGTTTTTTTTTTTTAAGAAGAATACAGTTCTGCTAAGAAATAGCTCCCTTAAAAACATATCCACAGGCTCACCCTGGGGAAATCTCCTCCCTGTCTACAACACCTAACATAGCTACTTTTGTTGTAAATACATAAGAGACAGGGAGGTACTTTAGCAGACATCTCCAAGTTCCTTTCCCAAAACTAAAGCTGTTTTTAAATGGTGCTTGCAAGAGAAGCCAGTCCTATGCTGGAAAGCAACCCCATGCAGAGGGACCTGGGAGTGCTGGTGGATATTAAGTTGTCCATGGGACAGCAACGTGCCCTTGTGGTCTTCCTGGGATGCATTAGGAAAAGTGCGTCCAGCAGATCAAGGGAGGTTCTCCTCCTCCTCTACTCTGCCCTGGTGAGACCCCATCTTGAGTACTGCCTTCAGTTTTGGGCTCCCCAGTTGAAGAGGGACAGGGATCTGCTGGAGAAGGTCCAGCAGAGGGCTACAAGGATGATTAGGGGACTGGAGCACTGCCTGATGAGGAGAGGCTGAGGGACCTGGGGATGCTTAATCTGGAGAAGACTGAGAGGAGATTTAATAAATGTTTAAAAACACCTGAGGGCTCGGGGTCAGGAGGGGGGCTACAGGCTCTGCTCACTTGTGCCCTGTAACAGGACAAGGAGCAATGGATGGAAGCTGCAGCACAGGAAGGGGAACTTATTTACTATAAGATTCACAGTGCACTGGAACAAGCTCCCCAGAGAAGTTGTGGAGTCTCCTTCTCTGGTGACTTTCAAGGCCTGTCTGGATGCATTCCTCTGTGACTTGAGCTAGATCGCCTGGTCCTGCTCTGGCAGGGGGGTTGGAGTCGATCTCTATGGGTCCCTTCCAACCCCTAACATCCTTTGATACACACTATCTACCTATGACTCCATACTACTTTCATCTCTCCAAACTGGTATGAGCACACGCTATATGCTCATGTGAGCCCAAATGATGATTTGCCAAAGTACTGCATGGAAATCTGTCTTCAAAACAAGCAGATGTGTGACTACACAATCACAAAAAAAGCTTCCCAGCCACTCTAAGAAAGCACAGTAAGGCTATGGTGATGTGTGCATTTCTCAGGGGGAAGAGGATAAAAAGAAAAAGGTGCACCTCATCTCACAGGCAGAATTTCACAGATAAATTAATGAGGGAGAAGTGTAAACAGAAGTATTTTTCAGACCTTCATCAGGGAAGGCTAATGTATCACTGAGCCCTTCAAAACCTGCTTTCTTTGAAGAAAGGAGGAGAGGGATTTGGGGGTGCTGGTGGTGGAGAAGCTCAACATCAGCCAGCAGTGTGCACTTGCAGCCCAGAAAGCCAAGCAGAGCCTGGGATGCATGAGGAGAAGTGTGGCCAGCAGGTCGAGGGAGGTGATTCTCCCTCTGTGCTCTGTCCTGGTGAGACCCCACCTGGAGTACTGCATCCAGTTCTGGAGCCCCTGGGACAAGAGGGATGTGGACATGCTGGAGTGTGTCCAGAGAAGGGCCACGAGGATGCTCAGAGGGCTGTAGCACCTCTGGTGTGAGGACAGACTGAAAGAGTTGGGGCTGTTGAGTCTAGAGAACAGTTGGCTCCCAGGTGACCTTCTTGTGGCCTTCCAGGATCTGAAGGGGGCCTACATAAAAGCTGGGGAGGGACTTTTTAGGCTCTCAGGGAGTGACAGGACTAGGAGGAATGGAGCAAAGCTGGAGGTAAGGAGATTCAGATTGGATGCGAGGAGGAAGTTGTTGATCATGAGAGTGGTGAGAGCCTGGAATGGGTTGCCCAGGGAGGTGTTTGGGGCCACATCCCTGGAGGTGTTTGCAGCCAGGCTGGCAGAGGCTGTGGGCAGCCTGCTCTAGGGTAGGGTGTCCCTGAGCATGGCAGGGGGGTTGGAACTGGATGATCCTTGTGGTCCCTTCCAACCCTGACTGATTCTATGATTCTAACTCTCATCAAAATATAAAACAAAGTATGGAACCAAGAAGTACTAAGTCACAGAACTTCTCAAGATCAGCAATGAACTTCCAAGAGGGTAGTTCTGCTACTACAGGATTTTCATTTTTTTTACAAAGAAGAGTACATGGAAAGAGTAAGCAAATCCAGTTCAGAATGAAGAAATAAACTAGACAAAGTGGTTTTAAATCAAAGCATATTTAAACCAAACAGTCACTATACTTACAAAGCTCAGGGATGTTTTATACTCAGTATAAGTTATTTTTTATATATATATATATATATATATATGTATATATATATATAAATACACAGTATATTATACAATTTCCCCCCCTCAAAAAAATGAAACCACACAATTGCTCATTATGATCTTTTTTTTTTTCACATACCCAAGATCTCCTACATTTTATTCCCCCAGAAGTTATTTCCACACACAAAAATATGGTACACATGTACCATGTCCAGAGAAGGACCACCAGGATGACCAGAGGGCTAGAACTGCTCTGCGGTGAGGGCAGGCTGAGAGAGGTGGGGTTGTTCAGTCTGGACAAGAGAAGGCTGAGAAGACCTTATTGTGGCCTTCCAGTGCATGAAAAGGGCTACAAGAAAGCTGAGGAGGGACTTCCCAGGGTGTCAGGTAGTGATATCACTGAGGGGAATGGATCCAAGCTAGAGGAGGGGAGACTTAGATTAGATGTTAGGAAGAAGCTCTTTACCATGACAGTGGTAAGACACTGGAGCTGGTTGCCCAGGGAGGTGGTGAAAAGAAGCTTTTAAGGCCAGGCTGGATGTGGCTCTGGGCAACCTGATCTAGTGTGAGGTGTCCCTGCCCACAGCAGAGGGGGTTGGAACTGGATGACCCTTGAGGTCCCTTCCAACCCTTACACTTCTGTGATTCTGTGACTTTTGGTTGTTTTGGCCTTCTATAGCTGAAACTTCAACTAAGCTTTTGTAAGCGTGCTCAGGAAAACACAACCCAAAAGCACAACCCAAGAGCTCTTTGCTGTGAAAGACATTAAGAAATACCAAACACTCCTTTTCCATGGTCAAACATCAGAGTGCTCAACATTTAATTCTGACCTCTCAGGGAATTCTCCCTCTTCCATGAATCTCAGTAATGTTTCAAGTCAAACCAGAAGAGACCTGAAAGCTGCAATTGCGGAAACAAAACCTCCTGAAGTATTGGAGGCACCTCAGAATATCCTTTAAGGAAACAGCATTAGAATGGTTCCACAAAAGGGAGCTGTGCTGGATTGAACTAATTGGAGGATTTGAGGGAGAAATTAGACTATAGGCTAAGAAATGAAAACACATGGTGTCCCTTTGCCAACAGTCTGTACATTGCAGGACCGAGCCAGTTCCCTTACTGTGATACTTAAAATGCAGCACTAGCAGAGACTCTATGGGCCAGACAGCTTAACCAGTACCACCTTTTAGAGCCCAGTTTGTTTCTGAGGACCCAAAAAGGTAAACAATGGGGAACTGCCTCTGCAAAGACTGCCTTTTCCTCTCAGAACTACTTTTGCCTTTGAGCTGCTTCGATTACGAATGCTGAGATGAAGTCATTGTTTGTGCTGCAGAGCATGGCTGTGCTGGTTTCAACTAATTGGAGGATTTGAGGGAGAAATCAGACTATAGGCTGAGAGGAAAGCACTGATAATGCTACTCCACTCACAGCTTTACTGAGAAAGAAAAGCAAATTGTAACCCAAATATAGATAAGTCAGAGTGCTTTAGGCCTCTCTGGGCTGTGGCTGCTCCATGCATGGCTCCTTTTCCCTGCCTTTTGTAGCTGATTCTTAATAGTTCTACTAACTTCTTTCCTACTGCTAACCCCCCTGGCC
>VWZI01012348.1:122617-163482 GCA_013396835.1 Psilopogon haemacephalus | reverse complement strand
GGGGGGGGGTCGAGTTGGGAGAGTTACAAAGAAAAATGACCACAGGAACATTTTAGTAGCCCATTTTCTGATGATGAGAAATCACAGCAAAAGCATCAGACTTACAAAGTTGACAGAAAGAGTTCCCTTGCGCTGCCTCATCTGCATCCCGAACGCCTCTGATCTGGTTCCCTTGCGCCTTCGTGTCACCTCATCTTCAAGCGAAATGCAGGTCAACATTATCAAACATCACATCAAGACACAGTTAACTTGCAAAAACAGAACAGGTACTCAGCCTGCTTTCCTGCCTTTCGTATCAGAAACAACCTGAGAGGCTAAAGCAAGCAGAAGTGCATTGTTATACCTAGCCAAGGTCAAGAAAACAGGGGTCAGGAAAAGATGGGTTACTCAGTCTCTTATGATGGCAACGACCTTACAAAACAAAAGTGACTTACACTCAGAACTGCTGCACTTAGCTGGTAGGGATCAGCTTCAGCACTGCCAAACCCTGTTTTCCCTTCCAGTCACTCAGTTCATGCAACAGCTGTTTAATTGTCTACAGCTACCTAAAAGGACATTGCGGCGAGGCTGCTGCTGGTCTCTTCTCACAGGTAAATAGGGAATGGCCTCAAGCTGCAACTGGCGAAGTTTAAACTGGATATTAAGGAAACATTTTTTTTCACAGAAAGAGTGGTCAGGCATTGGAATGGGCTGCCCAGGAAGGTGGTTAAGTCACCAATCCCAGATGTATTTCAAAACCATTTGGATTTGGTAGCTGAGGCCATGGTTTAGGGGTGAACTTTACTGTAGACTAAGCACAGTGGTTGGACTTGATGATCCTGGGGGTCTTTTCCATTCAGAATGTTTCTGTGATTTCAGAGAACTGTTACTGTTACTACCCAACACGCCATGCCAGGTTACAGGAAGTGCCCTGGAACTCACTGAATGAAACTCTACAACACTTGACTACTTTCTTTCTCCAGTTAGACTCATTTGCTTACTTCTCAAATTATTAATTCTAGAGGTGTACAGAGAGATTTAACAGCCTCGGTACTTTATAAAGCAATGAGCCCAAGGTTCAGTTACCCTCTTTATCCTTCGCTCCCAATGCCAGTCCCATCATCTTGGGTCCAGCTCCAAAGATCTGCAGCTTCTTGAGTTCAGTATTTCTACTCATCTCTCCAGCCTCCACCTACAAACAAGACCACATCAGCACAAGCCATCAGCATTTCCCCTCCAGATCATTTCATAATTTATTTATACCTTACTCTCAACACAAACACAGCTCATTAAGGAAAAGGAAGCAAGAGAAGACCATTTTCTGTCTCTAAAGTCAATGAACAAATGCAAATGGAACGAGACATGAGCCTGCAGTGTGAGTGCAGCCCAGACAGCCAACTGTGTCCTGGGCTGCAGCAAGAGATGCATGGCTGTTGGGGTGAGATAGAAGGCAGCCGACCTTGGATCTCATGGATTGAGGAAGAGGCCCCTGGTATGGACCTATGATTGTCTCTGCTGGTTTGAACTAATTGGAGAATTTGAGTGAGAAATTAGACTATTGGCTGAGAGAGGAAAACACTGTATGTCACTTCACCCAGAGCTTTACTGAGAAAGAAAAAAAAGTTGTTTTTGAAGTTATAAGCAAAATACAGGTAAGGCAGACGGTTTCAGACCACTCTGTCTGTAGCTGCTCTTTGCATGGTCTCCTTTGTCTCTGCCTTGGTAGCTAATTCTCAGTAATACTACTAACTTCTTTCCTACTACTAATCCCCCTGGCCAATCTACTTCAGCTTATCTGCAGCATCAACAGGTGGTGAGATAAAGATTGGGGAACGGGGGAAAGGTGGTAGGGGTGTTTGGTTACCCCTCTTGGGGATTTTGATCTCTGGGAGGGCTGTGGTGTTTCCGTATTACCTTTTCATTGTATGTATCTGTAAATATGTGTTATGCCTTGTACATATCTGCTTGTATATCGTGAATTGCTGTAAATATAAAGCTTCATTTATCAACTTTCAGTGTCCTAGATGGGGTTTATATCAAAAGGCGGGGGGGCAGGGAACTGCTTAAACCACCACATTCTCATAACATGGCAGTTAACTCCCACTGAGTAGGAGATAGAGAAACATCTGGGTTAGAGAATGACAAGTTGTCATGAATATTAATGAATGGGTTTGTCCTTGATTTTACCAGCCAATTAGCATCGTTCTTGATGAACAGTATAAAAGCATCAAGCTGCCCCTAATAAAGTGAACAATACCTTTCAATCACACTGGTTCAGCAGTATTCATTCCAACTCCCTTGTAATACATGGCCAGCAGGGCAAAAGAGGGAATTCTCCCTTTGCTCTTATCAGACCCTACCTGCAGTACTGTGTACAGTTCTGGAGTCCCCAGCACAAGGACACGGAAATGTTGGAGAGAGTCCACAGGAGGCCACAAAAGTGCTCAGGGGGCTGGAACACCTCTGCTATGAGGACAGTTCTTTGCAATGAGGGTGGTGAGACACTGGCACAGGCTGCCCAAGGAGGTTGTGGCTGCTCCCTCCCTGGAGGTGTTCAGGGCTAGGTTGGATGAGGCCTTGAGTGACCTGTTCTAGTGGGAGGTGTCCCTGCCTATGGCACAGGGGGGTTGGAACTGGATGATCTCTGAGGTGCCTTCCAACCTAAACCATTCTATAAGAGACAGCATTTCTGTCCCAGCCTTCTAAATGATTTCCAGTTTAGATTACATCTAAGCTACCGTTCTTATACAGCAGGTAAGAGAACAAGGTTGACATTCAGAATTAAGATGGAAAAAGAAGAATGCCAGAGCAGTAGACTCCACAATCATCGTGTTTCAGTCAAGCTTTAGATGTTACCACATACACTCTTTCAACAGGGATTTTGTCCTCGGGTAGACACTCTTGAGGTCCAACCTACTCCCTTAAGCTCTGCTGCTCCTGAGTTCATGATAAAACATTAGGCACAGCACTTTTGAAATCAAGCTATTCATGGTGCCCTTGCAACCTCAAAAATCAAAGATGGAAAGATTATTAGGAGTAAACTCCCAAGCCCCTACCACTCCTGTTACCTGAAGTGTTCTGTTCCACTGTTTTCCATTGATCACCTACCTTCATTTTTTCACCCTGCAACCACAAACCTAACATCAGCAAGAACCTCCACATTCCGTATTTATCTGCAATGCTGTTATGTTGTACCTTGCTTGTTTTGCTGCCTCCTTATACTCTGAAAATGCCTTCTAAGCTAATAGAGAAGGCCATCAAATTCATCATTTGCAGTCTTCCTCCTGAAATTCACTCCTCTTCAAAGATCCCAGTACATCTAATACCAACAAGGTTATCTTCAAGTAACTTACTGCTAATGCTTCACTTGATATTTTCCACAGACAATAGATCTATCATGCATAGGAGGTATGGACTTGAGGCATGGGCCACTGGCTGGCTGCTCACACTCAGTTGTGGTCAGTGGCTCAATGTCACAATGATAGAATGGTTTAGGTTAGAAATGACTTCAAAGATCATCCAGTTTCAGGCCCCCTTTGCCAGAGGCAGGGACACATCCCACTAGAACAGGTCGCTCGAGGCCTCATCCAACCTGGCCTTGAACTCTTCCAGGAAGAGAGCAACCTCCCTGGGCAACCTGTGCCAGGGTCTCATCACCCTCACTGTAAAGAATTTCTTCCTAATGTCCAGTTTCAATTTCCCCTCTGCCAGTTTAAACTCATTACTCCTTGTCCTGTCATTAGAGGACGATGTAAATAGTCCCTCCCCAGCTATCCTGGAAACGGAGACCAGTGACAAGTGGCATCCCTCAGAGGTGGCTACTGGGACCAATGCTGTTGAACATCTTTGTCAATGCCACAGGCAGTGGCATTGAGTGCAGCAGCACCAAGTATGCGGACGACGCCAAGCCGTGGGGCCCGACTGACAGGCTGGAGGGAAGGAACAGCAGCCAGAGGGATTTGCTCAGGCTTAAAGCTAAGCCCAAGCCAATCTCATGAACTGCAACAAAGCCAAGCATAAACCTTGGTCAGGGCAATCCCCAACACAAATATAGGCTGGGTGAGGAATGCCTCCAGAATAGTCTCGAGGAGAAGGACGAACAATTCAACATGAGAGAAGGGATTTTTTACAAGGGCTTGCAGAGATGGGATTGAAGCTTCAGGAGGGCAGATCCAGACTAGACACCAAGAAAAAAAAAAAATCTTTACAGTGAGAGTGGTGAGACGCTGGAACATGTTGTCCATGGAGGTTGTGGATGCCCCCACCCTGGAGGTGTTCAAGGCCAGGGTGAATGAGGCCTTGAGCAGCCTGACCAAGTGGAAGGTGTCCCTGCCCATGGATCCCACTAAATCCATTCCTGCTTGGGTGGAAAAAAGTACAGTTTTCAAAAAGAACAGGTTGTGTATCAAAATACTTAATCTTCTCCCGGTCTCTTCTCCCACGCAACCAGCAGCAGAATGAGGGGACACAGTCTCAAGTTGTGCTGGGGGAGGTATAGGCTAGATGTTAGGAGGAAGTTCTTGCCAGAGAGAGTGATTGGCATTTGAATGGGCTGTCCAGGGAGGTGGTGGAGTCACCATCCCTGGAGGTGTTGAAGAAAAGCCCGGATGGAGCACTTAATGCCACTGGATAGGGCTGGGTGCTAGGTTGGACTGGATGATCTTGGAGGTCTCTTCCAGCTTGGCCTATTCTATTCTATTTTATCAGATTCCTATGTAACTTTGTGAACACTGCTATGATACTGACAGCTTAAAGTGTAAATATCAAAAGCATTCAGAAGCCTTTTGGTGGTGTCACTGAAGACTGTGTGAAAACACCACAGTGAAAACTGTGACTGCATGGCAGCAGTCACCTTGTCCTTCTTGCCATCTTCCCATTCCTTGCAACACAAAGCTCCACCACACTTCCAATGCTGCCTATTTTCCATAAATAAAATTCACTTTGTTAAACTGCAATTTCATTCTCAGATCTTCTCTCCTGAAGGATGCAGACAGCATTTTGTTTCTCTCACCTTCTCCACTGACAGTACAACAGAAAGGCTTTTCTTGTACATAGGTGAATCCTAACAACATGATCCAATTCCACTGGATTCACGCACCGACTATTTTCTGCTGTTAAAGGAAGGACACGGAGGCTCCACCACTTCTTTGGGCAGCCTGTTCCAGTCCTGTCACCCTTACAGTCAAGAAGTTCTTCTTCACGGTGAGCTGGAACTTCCTGTGATGTAGTTTCCATCCATTGCCCTTTGTCCTGTGCCAGGGCACAAGTGAGCAATGGAGACATCCTCTCCTGCCCAGCCTCACATCTCTAAGAGCACACAAATTAATCTTCCTCAACCTCCTTTCTTCTGACTCTGCAAAAGTTGTACTAAGGAACCATGAAGGATTAGGCTGGGGAAGAGGAAAAAGCAACAGGGAAGGAGACAACATTTTTTTTCAGGGGAAGGAGACAACATTGACTCAAAGCCCTGTTGTGGGGGGAATGGAACTGGATGATCTTTGAGGTCACTTCCAACCTCTGATTCTATGATTCTATTCTAAGAGCACCTGCTGCTGTTTTTAGGAACATCAGAAAAAGACCACGATTTTGGTAATTCTAACTTCATAGCAAAGGCAGGAAAAACACTCTCTGTTCTGTTAATCTGTCACAGTAATCCACAAATCACAGGATCACAGGATGCTAGGGGTTGGAAGGGACCTCTGAAAATCTTCCAGTCCAATCCCCCTGTCAGAGCAGGACCAGAGAATCTAGTGCAGGTCACACAGGAAGGCATTCAGACAGGGTTGGAAAGACTCCAGGGAAGGAGACTCCACAACCATTCTGGTCAGCCTGTGTCAGTGCTCTGTAACCCTTTCAGTCAAGAAGTTCTTCCTCATGGTGAGCTGGAACTTCCTGTGATGTAGTTTCCATCCATTGCCCCTTATCCTGTCCCACAACACCAGTGAGCAGAGGCTGTCCCTGTCCTTCCTTCCTGACCCCCAGCACTCTTTATTGCTCAGATCCCCTTTCAGCCTTCTCCTCTCCAGCCTAAGCAGCCCCAGGGCTCTCAGCCTCTCCTCATCAGGCAGTGCTGCAGTCCCTACAGCATCCTTGTAGCCTTCCCTTGGATTCCCTACAATAGATCCCTGTCTCTCTTGAACTGTGTAGCCCAAAACTGAAGGTAACACTCCAGGTGAGGTCTCACCGGGGCAGAGTACAGGAGAACCTCCCTCCATTCACTGGCTACACTCCTCTTGATGCACCTCAGGATCCCATTGGCCTTACTGGCCACCAGGGCACATTGCTGTCCCATGCAGGACTTGCTGCCCACCAGGTCCTTCTCCACCTGGTGCAGGTAATTATTCCTTCCCAGCTGCAGGACTCTGCACTTCTCTTTCCTGACCCTTTAGGTTCCTCTCTGCCCAGCTCTCAGTCTGCCCAAGTCTCACTGAACGGCCTCACAACCTCCAGGTGTCTCAGCCAAGCCTTCCAGCTTGGTTATTGTCAGCAAACAATTTCAAAAGACTTGCATCCTCACCACTCCAATCCCCAAATGCACAAGACTAGAATAGTTACAAGCAAGAACTGATATATTTACAAATTCTGAGCACCTGTCAGCATAAGCCAGAATTTTTTTTTTTCACATAACTGCTCCCATGAAAGGAAATCTTTATCCTTGGAGGAAAAAAAAAAAAACAAAAAAACCCACAACAAAAAAAATTTACTTATTCTCTGACTCTGCAATCAAACACACTTGTAAAGAGAAACCTGCAAGCAGATACATTACTTAAACTTTGGTTTAACCCTTCAGAAAATTCCCTGGACGTGAATATCCTCTGAAGAGGACAACAATTCACTTTTTTCTTTCCCCAGTACTGCATTTCAGTACTACAAATGACTCTTCTGTACCCTGGTTAGACAAGTCCTGCACCTCTGTTGAGGCAATGCCAAGCACAAATCCAGGCTGGGCAGTGACTGGATGGAGAGGGACAGCCCTGGNCATCCAGTTTTGGAGTCCCTATTACAAGAGGGATGTGGACATGCTGGAGTGCGTCCAGAGAAGGGCCACGAGGATGCTCAGAGGGCTGCGGCACCTCTGCTGTGAGGGCAGACTGAAAGAGTTGGGGCTGTGCAGTTTGGAGAAGAGGAGGCTCCCAGGTGACCTTCTTGTGGCCTTCTGGTGTCTGAAGGGGGCACTACAGAAAAGCTGGGGAGGGACTTTTTAGGCTCTCAGGGAGTGACAGGACTAGGGGGGAATGGAGCAAAGCTGGAGGTGGGAAGATTCAGGCTGGACGTGAGGAGTAAGTTGTTGAGCATGAGAGTGGTGAGAGCCTGGAATGGGTTGCCCAGGGAGGTGGCTGGGGCGAGATCCTTAAAAGTGTTTGCAGCCAGGCTGGCTGAGGCTGTGGGCAGCCTGATGTAGGGTAGGGTGTCCCTGGGCATGGCAGGGAGGTTGGAACTAGATGATCCTTGTGGTCCCTTCCAACCCTGACAAATTCTATGATTCTAAATCCCTTACCAATTAAAATACACCCTAATAGGTCATCTGTGAAGATCCATTCCTTTTTCGCACTCTCATAAATTTAAACTTTCCACAAGGAAATTTTCTTTTCCTAATTTGAATTGATTCCACTTTTTGTTGCCCTGTTCAGAAAGGATGTACTCAACTGACAGCTGATTGCATGAACCAAACATTCTCAATGCATCTTTCTCAATATAGAATTCTTCTGGTATTATTTTTTCACTTTCTCTAGAATTTTTTTTTTCTTTTTTTATAGTCTACTACCACTTCCTTCAGTTACTGAGGATCTTTGTTTATTGCTGCTGCTGATATTTGTGCTTTCTCATTCGTCACTCATTCTTAGGTAAGTTATCTTATCCTTGTGACCAGGAGTGCCAGTGGGATCCTGGGGGGTATTCAGAAGAGTGTGTCCAGCAGATAGAGGGAGGTTCTCCTGCCCCTCTATACTCTGCCCTAGTGAGGCCCCACCTGGAATACTGCATCCACTTCTGGGCTCCCCAGTTCTAGTGGGACTTCAGTGGAAGACGGATTCCAGTGGAGGGCTACAAGGATGCTGAAAGGACTGGAGCACTGCCCAATGAGGAAGGCTGAGAGCCTGGGGCTGCGTAGTCTGAAGAGGAGAAGGCTGAGAGGGGATCTGAGCAATCCCAGATTAGTGAGGTTGGAAAGGACCACAAGGATCATCCAGTTCCAACCTCCCTGCCATGCCCAGGGACACCCTACCCTAGAGCAGGCTGCCCACAGCCTCTGCCAGCCTGGCTGCAAACACCTTCAGGGATCTGGCCACAGCCACCTCCCTGGGCAACCCATTCCAGGTTCTCACCACTCTCATGCTCAACAACTTCCTCCTCACATCCAATCTGAATCTCTCCACCTCTAGCTTTGCTCCATTCCCCCTAGTCCTGTCACTACCAGAAAGCTTTAAAAAATCCCTCCACAGCTTTTTTGTAGGCCCCCTTCAGATACTGGAATGTCTGTAAATAGCTGAGAGCTGGGGGTCAGGAAGGAAGGGACAGGGACAGCCTCTGCTCCCTTGTGCCCTGGCACAAGGAAGCTACACTACAGGAAGCTCCACCTCATCATGAGGAAGAGCTTCTTGACTGGATAGTTCCCAGAGCCTTGGAACAGGCTGTCCAGAAAGGCTGTGGAGTCTCCTTCTCTGCAGCCTTTCCAGCCCTGTCTGCATGTGTTCCTGTGCAACCTGCACTAGATTCTCTGGTCCCGCTGTGGCAGCGGGGTTGGACTGGAAGATTTTCAGAGGTCCCTTCCAACCCCTTACATCCTGTGATCTGCAAGACACAGAGCATTCCTGGAAAGTACTTGTAGAACCCTACTGAGATGCAGGGCTTAGTGCAGTCATTCCTGCTCATGAGCCAGGCCCTGGGCTGCTCGGCAGGCTGCACACAAAGCCTTCAGCTGGGGCACAGTGACATTTAGCTGACAGCTTTTCACTTGATTTGCATATTACCTGCGCTCTGAAGGCTACTGATTGAGACAATCAGTGGTCCGCCTCCAGGTAAGCATAGTCATGTCTATAATAAGGAGGTGCCCTAAAAACTGAAGCCATTTCTCAGCCTTCTCCAGATATTTACACTTCCAACGTTTGGAGCTAGTGAGAACAAGTCATGGTTGCTAAGCACAGGTTCAGAGTTGACTTTGAAAGTTACACACAGCTTCAAATGCAGCCAATATATATATATATACTTTTTTTTTTTTTTGGCTATGCAAGTAGGTTGATTTTTTTTCTGCACTGAAGGACTTATTTCAGCCATCTTAATGACTCTAATGCTTCAAAATGAGGATGGCTACAACACTCACCAAAAAAACTCATTTAGATACACACAGAAACATACTTTTTTGCACCTGATCCAAGTAAAATCAACTCTCTCCTTCCTGTAATGCAGCTCCTTCACTGAAATGAAGCAGATATACTGTGCTGCAACCACCACAAGACCTTTTTTTTTTTTTCCAAACCAGGAAAAAACAAGCACCATTATTCTACCGAAATCAGCAGAAGACTAAGATCCCACAGAATCCTAAGAATATGGTGACACTGAAATCATGAGAAAGGCCACGCCAGCATTATGCCACAAGCTTTGTTCAAACTCCCCTGAAACTCCACAGAACAAATTACGACTTCATTTCCTGCAGCGTTCTCAGCTTTTCTGGACAGCTCACTGACAATAGAGGGTTTGAGAGCTCTGGTAAGATCACAGCCTGGGACTGATGCATTGTTCTGTGGCTATGATAAATAGAACCAAGTCAGTTTCAGTAAAGTGGAGTAAACAGACTTAAAAGGGCAGTTTAGTCTGAATCAGTCAGGTAGTCAGAGGAAAAAGATGAAAGTTTAGGAAGGATATTCAAAAGACCTCAGTGACCAGAAAGATGCATTTGAAAAAAAACCCAAAAAAACCAGTGGTGCTCTAAATCTAGAATGGTGTGCTGGTTTGAACTAATTGGAGGATTTGAGTGAGAAAATGAGACTGTAGGCTGAGAAAGGAAAACAGATGATGCTACTGCACTCAGAGCTCTACTGAGAAAGAAAAAAAAATTGTTTTAAGAGTTGTAACCCAAATATAGGTAAGTCAGACTGATTCAGACCTCTCTGGGCTGTATCTGCTCTCTTGCATGGCTCCTTTGTCCCTGCCTTTTGTAGCTGATTCTCAATAATTCCACTAACTTCTTTTCCTACTGCTAACCTCCCTGGCCCATCTACCTTTGCCTATCTGCTGCATCAAGAGATTGTGGGATAAGATTGGGGAAGGAGGGGAAGGTGGTAGGGGTGGTTAGAAACCCCTCTTAGGGATACTGATCTCTGGGAGGGCTGTGGTGTTTCTGTATTACCTTTCCTCTGTACATATCTGTAAATATCTGTTATACATTGTAAATATCTGCTTGTGTATTGTGCAAAGCTGTAAATATAAAGCTTCATTCCTTACCTTCCAGCCAGCTGAGTCCTAGCCTGGGTTATATCAAAGGGTGTGGGGGCAGGTAACTGCTAAACCACCACAAATGGCATCAAGCAAGTAACGTTTGTTGCGGAGAAGTCCAGCTTTTGCCTATGTTCTGCTGACAGGTCAGCAAGGAGCCACTTGCCCTGCTGTGAAGAGCCACAGCATGCTGCCAGCAACAGGATAGCTCAGCCAAAAGGTGAAGGCCTGCTTTAAGTCATGTAACAGAAGCAATGGAGCCATCAGGACAAGCCTTCAAGATAATTTCTAATGGTATAGTAGTTAAAGTGGTATAGACTCAGTTTGAGATTCACTGGAGGATGCTCCCCAGGATTTAATATCACATAGTGGAAGAACAGAAATTTCTTAGAGCTGTGCTGGTTTGAACTAATCAGATGATTTGAATGAGAAATTAAACTATAGGCTGAGAAAGGAAAAAAAACTGATGGTGCTACTTCACCCATAGCTTTACTGAGAAACAACAAAAAAAATGTTTTAAGAGTTGTAACCTAAATATAGATAAGTCAGACAGTTCCAGACTGCTTTGGGCTGTGGCTGCTCTTGCATGGCTCCTTTCTCCCTGCCTTTTGGAGTTAATTCTGAGTAATTTCACTAACTTCTTTCCTACTGCTAATCCCCCCTGACCCATCTACCTTCTCCTATCTGCTGCATCAACAGATGATGAGATAAGATTGGGGAAGGAGGGAAAGGTGGTAGGGGTGGTTAGAAACCCCTCTTAGGGATTTTGATCTCTGGGAGGGCTGTGGTGTTTCTGTATTACCTTTTCACTGTATACGTCTGTAAATACTTGCTTTTATATTTTGCAAAGCTGTAAATATAAAGCTTCATTTATTAACCTCCAGACGACTGAGTCCTAGCCTGGGTTATTTCCAAGTGGGGAGGGCCGATAACTGCTGAACCACCACACAGAACCACTAATCCAGAAGACAAGAAACTGCTGTTCAGCACAAAACTTGTGGAACTCCTGTTTTGTTTCTTCAAGCAAACCAGTCTGTCCAGCTTGGGGGAATTATCTCAGGTGCAATTCCCACAATTAACAAGGACTTATCTAAACACATTAGCATAACTAATGGGTATATCTGGAAGAGCTCTACAACATTTTCAGAAGTTCCATCATCATCATCTCACAAACAGTTTTCTATCTGTCTAGTTTTCACTGACAGATGAACTATGGAGGTAGCCAAGACCACTTGTCGTAAACCACATCCTGGTTTCCAAGCTAGTGACACATGGGTTTGATGGGTGGAGCACCAGATGGATAAGGAACTGGCTTGGTGGCCACACCCAAAGAGTGGCTGTCAATAGATCCACATCCCAGTGGCAGCAGTGACAAGTGGAGTCCCTCAGGGATCAGTCCTGGGACCAGTCTTGTTCAACATCTTTGTCAGTGACATGGACAGAGGCATTGAGTGCAGCCTCAAGTTTGCTGAGCACCCCAAGCTGTGTGGTACAGCAGCCAGGCTGTAGGGCAGGGATGGCATCCAGAGGGAGCTGCACAGGCTGCAGAGGTGGGCACAAGCCAACCTCAGGAGGATGAATAAGGCCAAGCGCAATGTCCTGCATCTGGGTCGAGGCAATCCCAAGCACAAATGCAGGCTGGGCAGTGAGTGCAGCGCCGAAGAAAGGGACTTGAGTGTGCTGGTGAAGGAGAAGCTCAACATGAGGCAGCAGTGTGCACTTGCAGCCCAGAAAGCCAAGCAGAGCCTCAGCGGCAGCAGAACTATGACCAGCAGGGCCNCAGGATCTGAAGGGGGCCTACAAGAAAGCTGGAGAGGGACTTTTTAGGGTTTCAGGGAGTGACAGGAGTAGGGGGAATGGAGCAAAGCTGGAGGTGGGGAAATTCAGGCTGGAGGTGAGGAGGAAGTTTTTGAGCATGAGAGTGGTGAGAGCCTGGAATGGGTTGCCCAGGGGGGTGGTTGGGGCCAGATCCCTGCAGGTGTTTGCAGCCAGTCTGGCAGAGGCTGTGGGCAGCCTGATGTAGGGTAGGGTGTCCCTGGGCATGGCAGTGGGGTTGGAACTAGATGATCCTTGTGGTCCCTTCCAAACCTGACTGACTCTATGATTCTAAATGCAGCAGTTTAACATTTTCAGTTACACACTGCAGCACATCAGGCCCAAAGAGGCATGCTACTCTGGCTTTTATTTAAACAAAGGCTGCTTTCTGGTAGTGCTTTTGAGCAGGCTGCCACAGGCAATCAAAGTCCACTGCAGTGGCAGTGCTGCTGTGGCAGTGTGAAAAGCGCAGATCTGGCATACCTGAGACTTGACACGCCTGGTCCTCTTCAGCACAACATTCATTCGTGAAGCTTGCTTTGGGGAAACCTGGGCATCTGAGCTGAGCTCCTCAACCTCTACTTTTTCCTTAAGGTCCAAGTTTGGTTTCTGGATGCCCTAAAGGAGCAGAACACAGAACACCAGCTGGATTGATCAGGCAGCGTCAATCACTCTGTGCGCTGCAAATCACTCTGCTGAGAAACAGGAGGAGCGAAATCACACAGCATTCCACAAGCCATTTGGGCAAGAGACCAGTTCATCTTCACACTCCTTAAATAAAGAGGCAATCTCAAGATCATAAAAGGCATACATCCTTCCAAATAATCGCATCATCTTTTGCCCTGTTTTTACTTCCACTAAGGCTGGTCTCAGTCCTTAACAAAAGGGCTATCAGAAAACAGCCACACAATGCCAGGCTCCAGCTGCTAGCACTCATCTGTCACAGAGAAGCATGAGGGTGCCTGTAGAGTTGTTTACACAGCTAAAGCTTCCAAAAGATTCAGTCTGGAGACCAGGAAGGTCTCAGGTGACCTTCTTGTGGCATTCCAGGATCTGAAGGGGGCCTACAAGAAAGCTGGAGAGGGACTTTTTAGGGTTTCAGGGAGTGACAGGACAAGGGGGAATGGAGCAAAGCTGGAGGTGGGGAGATTCAGCCTGGACATGAGGAGGAAGTTCTTCAGCATGAGTGGTGACAGCCTGAAATGAGTTGCCCAGGGAGGTGGCTGGGGACCCATCCCTGGAGGTGTTTAAGGCCAGGCTGTGTGCAGCCTGATCTTGGGTAGGGTGTCCCTGGGCATGGCAGGGGGGTTGGAACTAGATGATCCTTGTGGTCCCTTCCAGACCTGACTGATTCTATGATTCTAAGTAATAATAGTAGGATATAAAGTTATCTGCAATGGCCACACTTGCTACTGCTTATGCAAGAAATGTATCAGTTCAGAAACATATTTTGCCAGTATGGACTGGGGAGTCAGAGTGTTCTAGTTTCACCTGCAGCAATAAAGAGCATGCTACATGCATTTTGGGTCCCCTTCTTTATATAATGAAAAAGCATCATCGTACCATAAGGCTGACCCCAGACTGGAAGAGCTCATAGGGGTACAAGATTCGTTCATAATGAGACTTAAGTAGTGACCCAGTGCCTTTTCCTGGCAGGTAGCCAAGTCGACTTGCCACTTTAGACCATTTCTTCTCCTTAGTAACTACTTCAAAGCCTCCTTTGCTGGCAACAATCTGAAACACAAATTGAAAAGTTAAGGGTTTTGAGCAAGCTCTCGCATATAACAAGAATCAACTAAACCAGTCAACTGTTTAAAAAGTGACAAACTCCTCAATTTAGTCTTTGTTCCCTGACAGACTACAGCTTTAACAATAAACACTTATCTCTGCCACTCTACATATTCAATATGACATTCTCCTAGCAGTAAATTGCATTCCTAGAATGGAGGATTTGGACAGTTAAGGTTTACCACGTGTTGGAAACAACACACATCCCAGCACCACAACATACTGAAAAGTTCATTCCCAACAGACTTGCACTTTGATGCAAAACACAAGTCTGGCTAGAACTGAAGTCCACTCTGACAAAGCCCAGACAGACAGGAGCGTAGGATCTCACAACTACAGAGTTACAGACACTCTCACAGGACTCTGAATGGAAAAGTCAGACTGCTACAAAAAAAGAGGAAACTGGATCATAGAATGGTTTAGGTTGGAAAGGACCTCAAAGATCATCCAGTTCCAACCCCCCTGTGCCATAGGCAGGGACATCTCCCACTAGATCAGGATGCCCAAGGCTTCATCCAGCCTGGCCTTGAACACCTCCAATGAAGGAGCAGCCACAACCTCCTTGGGCAACTCATTCCAGTGTCTCATCACTCTCACTGTAAACAACTTCCTCCTAACATCCTGTTTAAATCTCTTTTCTTCCAGTTTAAACCCACTACCCCTCATCCTGTCACTACAAACCTTGTAACTAGACCCTCCCCAGCCCTCCTGTAGGTCCCCTTCAGATACTGGAAGGCTACTATAAGGTCTCCTGGAAGCCTTCTCTTCTGCATGCTGCAGAACCCCAACTCTCTCAGCCTGTCCTCCGAGCAGAGCTGCTGCAGCCCTCTGAGCACCTTCATGGCCTCCTGTGGACTGGCTCAAACACTTCCATGTCCTTCTTGTGCTGGGGGCTCCAGAACTGCACACAGTACTTCAGGTGGGGTGTGAGGAGAGCAGAGTAAAGGGGCAGAATCCCCTCCTTTGCCCTGCTGCCCACAGCTGCTCTTGCTGCAGCCCAGCACACAGTTGCTGTCTGGGCTGCACTCACACTGCAGCCTCATCTTTAGCTTTTCATCACCCCAGACCTCCAGGTCCTTTTCCTCAGGGCTGCTCTCAGCCACTCCCCACCCAGCCTGGAGTTGTGCTTGGGATTGTGCCAACCCAGTGCAGCACCTTACGCTCAGCCTTGTTGAATTCACCTTCCAAATTAACTCAGCCCAGTTTTTATACCTGACTTCAACTGGTTTGAGTCTAGTAATTCACACCCCAAACTATTGCTGCTTCCATGTAACTAGGTATGTACACAGAACAAAACCCCAGAACATTTGCCTCCAAGCAATGATCATAATCACAGCACAAGCTGCCTCCTCAAAATCCCTGGCCATATTTCCATCCTGCCTAGTTTCACTGCCAAGTAGCTTAAAACCAAAATGGATTTTAATGTCAGTGATGTTACTGTAACACTAATAGCATCTCCACAACAGTGTAGTCTTGCCTTATGTTTCTTTACACATGCTTACTGTTTCACAGACCATTAGAAACTTCATTGTGAAAGCCTTTGGTTGCTGGAGTGAAATTTACAGCTGAGGTAAGTTTGCAAAAGTGGAACTGCTGACAGTGACAAATTAGTTAATTCTGGTTGATCAGGGACAGCTAGAGTTAGCTCAAACAGTAGCATTATTGATCATTTGTTTTAAACCCTATATGCAGCAAAGGACTAGAAAAACCATTTTACATCAACTATTCCTGAATTTTCACTGAAATTCAAAATCTCCAGGAAAATCCGAGTTCTGAAATTATATGTGTGATGAAAAAAGGGCCAGAGGAGCCACTAAGTAAATAAGCTATCTGCAGGCAACTAAAATCTTAACAGTAACCTGACAATTTCTCAGTAGTCCTAAGATAGATTTCATCATCAGTTGCAGACTGTCCAAAAGACTCTGAACTCTTTACTTAAAAAAAAAAAAAAAAAATTACAAATCAATTTGTATATTTACATTTTTAGTTTCCTAAGGAATGGAAACTGATGCTCTAACCTAGGAGCAACAGAATTACCTTAACTCCTTACCTTGCAAGAATATAATGTACCCACTTACATGAAAAACTCATCCTCAGCAGCAAGATTTATAACAGTGCAGGGATTTTGCCAGTACAAAAGCAAATTTATTTGTGTGCAAACTTTGTAAGGAACACAGCAAACATAACCACAGTAGTATAAAATTAAGTTAACAGTTAAGCCTAACCTGTTTTGGAATTTAAATAATTAAAAGAATTATTCCAGAAGCTGACATTATAAAGCCTCAAAGATGCATGTTTATGTGATGTGCAGATCATATATATGGAGAGAAAAGGGAGCAATTACAAGTTCGTGGCACAGCTGCTGGGTCAGGATCTGAACTGCATTTAATCATAAAATGGTTTAGGTTGGAAGAGACCTCAAAGATCATCCAGTTCCAACCCCCCTGTGCCATAGGCAGGGACATCTCCCACTAGAACAGGTCATTCAAGGCCTCATCCAACCTGGCCTTGAACACCTCCAATGAAGGAGAAGCCACAACCTCCCTGGGCAACTCATTCCAGTGTCTCATCACTCTCACTGTAAACAACTTCCTCCTAACATCCTGTTTAAATCTCCTCTCTGCCAGTTTAAACCCATTACTTCTCATCCTGTCATTACAAGACCTTGTGGATAGTCCCTCCACAGCCCTCCTGTAGGCTCCCTTCAGATACTGGAAGGCTGCCATAACGTCTCCTGGAAGCCTTCTCTTCTCCATGCTGCAGAGCCCCAACTCTCTCAGCTTGTCCTCATAGCAGAGCTGCTGCAACCTTCTCAGCACCTTCGTGGCCTCCTCTGGATTCTCTCCAGCAGTTCCATGTCCTTCTTGTGCTGGGGGCTCCAGAACTGCACACAGTACTCCAGGTGGGGTGTGAGGAGAGCAGAGCAAAGGGGCAGAATCCCCTCCCTTGCCCTGCTGCCCACAGCTGCTCTTGCTGCAGCCCAACACACAGTTGCTGTCTGGGCTGCACTCACACTGCAGCCTCATCTTGAGCTTTTCATCACCCCAGACCCCCAGGTCCTGTTGCTCAGGGCTGTTTTCAGCCATTCCCCACCCAGCCTGGAGTTGTGCTTGGGATTGCACTCACCCAGGTGCTAGACATTACACTTGGCCTTGTTGAATGTCATGAGGTTGGCCTGGGCACAGCTCTGCAGCCTGTCCAGGTCCCTCTGGATGGATCCCTGCCCTCTAGCAAGTTGACTGTGCCACACAGCTTGGTGTCATTTAAGTGAACTCTGCTTTCTCAAACCCACTTCAAACTGCTGTAGCTCAACCTTATGTAAAAAATGAGAACTAAAAAGCAAGGGGCCAGCTGATATCAGGATGTTCAAGCTGTATGCAAGATAAACACATGATGCATGGAAACCAAGCAAAGGCAACTGATTTAAGTGTGCTTGACATGTCTGACACAATCACTGAATAACAGAAATATTTTATTGTATTTTTCCACCCTCCTGTTTCATCTCTGTATTGAGGAGATCAATGCTGTAAAATAAGCCTTCCCTGCTGCTTGGTTTCTCAAGCTTGAATGCAAAACAATATCCCTGTCTGACCAACTGCTTACTCACCTTGCTGAGACCATAGAGATCCAGTATTTTTCTCTCCACCACAGGGATTTTTAAGTTGGATCCTTGGAGTTCCCAAAATTTTGCTAACTGATCCAAGAAGTCCAGCTTCACTCTTGTCATTGCCTGCAGGAGAAGGAAGACAGATGTGCATGTCCCAAAACATGCATAAAAACACTTGACAGTCCTGAGGAGACACATGACATGTTCTTATACTTTGTATGTCTCTGAAGCGCAATTCAGCAATTGAGTTTTCTTTGTCATGTCAAAAACTCTAGAAATAGAAACAGTGATATGAAGAAAGATCTTTTACAAACAGAAAATCTGATCCTGCAGAAGGACCTCCTCACTGGAGCATTTCTGGAGTACTTACATCCCTTCCCATTCCCAAGCCAAATGACACATAACATTCAGGTGTAAGAGCACAACAAGGCTTACAAAACACCAGGGCAGAATGGGACTCCTACTACTTCCAAGGAAGCTCCCATAGATTTTTGACCCATGAAATGAACCAGCTGCATGAAGACTACAAACAGGAAGCTCACTTTAAATTTTAAAAGGCATTATCCAGACAATGTAACATAACCAGGGCACAATGGGGCTCCTACTACTGCCAAGGAAGCTCCCATAGATTTTTTGACCCATGAAATGAACCAACTTCATGAAGACTACAACCAGGAAGCCCATTTTAAACTTTAAGACATTATCCAGACAATGTAACATAACCAGGGCAGAATGGGGCTCCTACTACTTCCAAGGAAGCTCCCATAGATTTTTGACCCATTAACTGCATGAAGACTACAAAGAGGAAGCTCATTTTGAACTTTCAAAAGCATTATCAAGACAACCTAACGTAACCAGGGGCTTCAGAACAGTAAATATTTTAACAAAGAAAAGAAAGATTCATTTGCCTGTGGAGCTCTGAAGGCTAGACACTGGCTCTTCTTACTAAACAATATGGTACTTGGCATTCATTTTAGATGTTTCCAGTTGAATGTGGAAAAAAAAAAATCTTGTGGTTATTTTGGGTAATAAAATACAAACCAGACTTTCCTCACCACCACGGAGAGTTATTTTACACAAATCTTGCCCGTGCCAAGTATAAATGCTGGTGTGGTCTACAGGTTTCTAACATCTCCCTCACCCAGAAACCTGCCAAAATGCAAATCTCCAGCAAGGAGACCCTACGGTTTTCACAGCAAACACAACATTGCATCAAGAGTAGGGCAAGCTCACCTCCAGTTCGTTCAGGCGCTGGATTCGCGGAGTGAAACGAAAGCTTTGTACTTCACAAGCAAATGGAGGCTGCCAGTCCTAAACAGAGACACAGAAAGGCATTTTATTGCTTCAAGAAACCTCTCCAAAAAAGCACAATGCAGAAAACCCTAACAATGTCTTGAGCAAACAAGCTTTCAAGTAAATGAGCTTTCTCAGCAGAACCAGTTACATCATTTTCCAATTTTATGCCTTCCCCGTGCTTTTTAAAATAATGCTCTTCCTACAACATTTCGGCTTGGAGAGAGCTTCACTGGATTACAAGCATCAAAGAACACAGCAGAAATGAAGGTCCAAAGAACTCCAGCACGCCCTGCCTCATGCTGGATTTAAATACAAGGGACTTGGTACAGTTTGTTGGTTATTCACTTTAATAACGCCGAGTTCCGCACACACGGCACATTGCAAAATTCTCACAGTGGGCAGTGACAAAGACTAAATAAAGCACTTTATTTGGCACCTGGTTTGTTTCACCTTTGCCTACAGTCATTTCAATACAGGTAAGATCACCAGTTGGGAGTCCTTCTCTTTGGCAGCCTTAAGTAATGACTTTCTCCATCCAGTCGGCAGGCATCGGTTCAAGCACGTGTGCCTTCTAGCCCCATCTCTCTAAACCGTGTTCAGACACCAAAACAAGGATAGTTCAGCTCTTTTTTTTTTTTTTTCCTGAAAGCTTAAGTCACAGCAGATTATCTGTCAATAAATGCAACAAAGTTAGGACAGCCCATTCCAAGCGGAGGAGTCACAGGAAATATTTACTATTTGCACAGCTACAGCATATAATAAAAGCCTGAGCACAGTCGTAAAATATTTACAGCTTCCAACAATGGGAAAGAATAATACAGCAGAAAAGGTTAGTGTCAAGTGTCTGATGTAGTCCTTCTTGCAGGCTGCAAATCAACCTGACACAGGCATCTCCCAAAATGCTGCAATGCAAAGAGCTAAGCAACCATGCAGAAAGGTGTTCCAACAGCCAGGAAAGTTGAGCTTAATTCTCAATGAACAGGATCTGGAACCATTTCTTCTGGCCTCTCAACCTAAGCCATTCGGCTCATTTCAGAAAGGACAGCCCCTTGGAGGTCAAGTTTTCACCCGATCACTAAACCAACTAAACAGATTCCAGCAACCCAGACAAGCTAGGAGAAGAGAAAGGATCATGAATCATTGGTTGGAAGAGACCTCAAAGATGAAACCCAACCGTCGATCCCCATATCCGAGTCGTTCTCAGTTACACGCCTCTTTTTTTTTTTTTCAACCCAGTTTTTCGTCATCTTCTCAGTACCTTCATCTTTCTTACTTTAAGGCTGTATTAAAAGTTTACCCACACTTTGAAGTGATCTAACCACCGTTCTTTGCTCGATTGCCTGATGTTCTGGTCTAAACAGCTTACCAGGTCACAGGACAAGGCATCATAAAACGATCAGGTCATCGGAGCGATTAAGCTTTGCCTCCTAAACTCCTATGCATAAACGTAATTCCCCTTGCCCAAACGGGTTGGCCACATTCCCATTAACAGTAAGGATTATGTCGATAAACAACGACCCACGAAAAAGAAGTAACTCTTCGTCGTCCTTCTCCCGCTCCCAGAGCGAACCTCTCATTTCGCCTACAAAGCGCCGGCAGCTTCCCGAACCACACTGCCGGGTTGGGTTTTTTTTAAACAAAGTAAAACCCAGGGTGAAAGTCCCCGGCATCGCCGCGCACCGCTACTTCTTACCTGCTCCAAAGCAACCTCACCACAACCTACCTCCGAGGTCAAAGACTACGGAGGTTCCTCGGTGCCCCTGGCACAGGCAGCGAGGCCTATAGAAAGCGACATACGTAACCCTGTGCAAGCAGTGGGAGTGGGGGAAGGGGCTTCCCAGCTTCCCACGGCCACAGTCCTGTCCCCGAGACCTCGGGCTCTCTCAGCCTACCCCCAAGAGTCCACGGCACACGGTAAGCCCCTGCTGCCCACCCCGGGCCCTCCGCCCTGCCCCCAGCCCAGCGTCCGGACGGGCGGTACCTTGGGGGGCCGGATCTTGCAGATGCCCGTTTTCTCGGCCAAGCCGCGGATGCGGCCGATGAAGCCGAGCGGGTCGCTGAACTCCTCCCAGCTGGGCTCGAAGACGGGGCACTCCGGCGGGGGGACGAACTCGGCCGCATACCGCGACCCACCGCCCCCCGACATGGCCTCGCGGAGAGAACACCGATGATGAGGGGTGCGGAGGGGCAGGGCCGGGAGGGGCAGCGGGAGCGGGCCCTTAAAGGAGGCCGGCGGAGCTGGACCGGTGCTCGAAGCGCATCCTCCGGTAGCTGCTGCCGAACAGGGCGGTCGCCGGGAGGGGGCGAAAGGAGACGACCGGGCGCGGTGGGGCGCTCAGTGGGGGGCGGCGGCTCCCCCCGAGTGTTGTTGTCCCGTCCCCCGGGGCTGTCTCCCCCCCCCCCTCCCCCCCGTACCGAGCCCCTCTCGCTCGCGTTCCAGCTCGCCGGAAGTTACGCGGAACACTCTGAGCCCTCCCCCGGAAGCAAATAGAAGCGTTGCCTTCCGACCCAAAAAGTAGTCCCTCTGCCACTCTTATGGTGAGCAAGTTCCTAACGCCGAGAAGCCGGCCACCTCCCGGGCCCGCCTTTCCCAAAGACGCTTCTCCAGCAGACCCGAGAACGAAAGTATTTCTTTTCGCCAGCCCTCAGGACACCCTACGTCGCGACGGACGGGAAGAAAAGTTCGCTGGGAGCACTGAGACGGGCGGGGCCACCCCCACTTCCGCCGCGGAGGAATGTGCGAGGAAACCGAGGCCATTCGCTTCCGGTGCTGAGGGATCCATTGTCTGCGCCGGACGTCAGGAAGGGGTCCGGGAGCTCCGCCCCCCGCCGCTGCCTCCTCCCCCCGCCGCTTCCTCCGCTCCTCGACGCTGCCTCCGCCCCCCCGCCGCTCGCTGCCGAAGGGGCTGCCGGCTGCGCTCTGGGCGCTGGTGAGGCTGCGGCGCTGAGCGGTCCCCAGCCCTCGGGCCGTGTCTCCCGGCAGCTGGCGCCCAGCATCCGGCACCGGTGGCCGTCCTCGGGGTTTCAACTGTTGCGGAAAAGGAGCCGCCAGAGCGCTCAGAGGTGTTGGCTGGGTGCCCCCTATGCGAGCCTCCACTTGCGGCCCTGCGAGGCAGCCGCTGTGGCCGTACTCGAGCCTCAGCTCCATTAACTGCTAGAGGCGCCAGCCAACACGCGTTTCTGTTGGCAGCCTGTAAAGGGTTAAGCCCACCTGGGACCCCCTGCCTCTTCCCAAGAGATGGTTTGACCCCTACCCAGGTGGGTCCCTTCTCACAAGGGATGGTTTGCCCCTTTTCTCCCAGGTATCATGGTTAGACCCTCCCATTTCTTGCTAGGATTTGGACTATAAAGGGGGGGCCCAGCCCCCCCCCTCACTCTCTCCCCTCTCCGCCGCGCTGCTGGAGGCTGTGCCTGCCGTTCCCTGCCACTCCTCCACATGCTCAACAAATCCCGCCGCGTGGAAACTGCCATCACCCTTTTCTCTCGTCTGGAACGGGGACTGTCTCTCCATTTAAGAACTGTTCTTGCAACCTGCTTTTCCTTCAGCACCACCAAGCCGCCGGATCTCGGTTTAGGACTAAAATCCCCACCGCGGTTGTATTTTTTCCCTTTTTCCCCCCCTTCTCCCAGGTTTTCTGTATCCCTTCCCTCGCTTCCACACCGTTGCATTCTCTTTTTCCCCTTCCTCCCGCCTCCTGTAAAGCAAAACCCCTTTTTTTCCTTTTATTTATTGTTTAAAAGTTTCTTCATACCCCTTTTCACTTCCAAACCACTTTGAGTTTTCATCTGGGCTTTTGGGCTCGGGGTAGCTTGGCTTTAAACTAATACACAGCCTCACCGCCCCTGGCCCAAAATGTCCTTTTCACTACTTGCCCATTAAGATCTTGGGAGTCTAGTTAGCAGTTCGCCGAATTAACACGAGGCTTTGCGATGGAAGCTCAGAAGCCATCTAGTCCAACTCCCTTGCGGCAAGCAGGGACATCTTCAACTAGATGGGTGTGGTGGTTTGGGAGCTACTTACCCCCCACACACTACGAAAGAACCCAGGCTAGACTCATCCGGCTGGAAGCTAAGGAAATGAACCTTTATATTTACAGCTTTGCACGATATACAAGCAGATATTTACAATGTAGAACAGATATTTACAGATATATATAGTGAAAAGGTAATGCAGATATTTACAATATAGAACAGATATTTTACAGATACATAATAATACAGAAACACCACAGCCCTCCTGGAGATCAGAGTCCCTAAGAGCAGTTTCTAACCACCCCTACCACCTTCCCCCACTTCCTAATCTTATCTCACTGTCTTATGTGCCAGATAAGTGAAGGCAGATCGGCCAGGAGGAGATAGTGGCAGGAAAGTAGTTAGTGAAGTTATTCAGATCCAGCTAAGAAAGGCAAGGAGAGAGACATGAATTAGCCAGCACAGCTCAAAGCGGTCTGAGTTATCTTTGTTTTGGTAATAACATTTATACCATTCCAGTAAACAAATGTGTGAAGTAGAATCAAATTTTGTTTTCCTTCCTCAGCCTATAATCTTCTTTCTCATTCACATCCTCCAATTCGTTCAAACCAGCACAATCAGGTTGCTCAGGGCCCAGTTTGCTCCATTTCCAAGGACAGAGCATCCTACCAACTCTGGGTAGCTTGTGCCAGTGTTTTGCCACTATGACTTAAAAAAAAAAAAAAATAATCTTCCTTATCTAATCTAAATCTAACCTCTTTTAGATTAAAGCAATTGCCTCTTGTTCTGTTACTACAAGCCCCAATAAAAAGCCATTCTCTGTCCCCTTACAAGCCTCTTACATATTCAAAGACCTTCCCCAAGTTGAACAACCCCAACTCTCTCATCCTTTCTTCAGAGGAGAGGTGATACAGACCTCTGAACATTTCTTTGGATCTACTCTCAACAGGTCCTTGTATTTCTTGTGCTGAGAGCTCCAGAATTAAACTCTATACTCCAGATGGGGGAGTATCCTGGGAAAGAACAACCCCAGGGATCAGAATAGGTTGGGGACTGATCTATTGAAAGCAACAAAGGGGAATGGTATTTGGGGGTCCTAATTGATGGGAGCTTGACCATGAGCCAGCAATGTGCACTCATGGCCAGGATGGGCAGTGCCATTCTGGGGTGGATTAGAGGGGCTGTGGTTAGTAGGTTGAGAGGAAAATCACAGAATCATACAATCAATCAGGGTCAGAAGAATCATCTAGTTCCAACCCCCCTGCCATGCCCAGGGACACCCTACCCTAGATCAGGCTGCCCACAGCCTCAGCCAGCCTGGCTGCAAACACCTCCAGGGATGTGGCCCCAACCACCTCCCTGGGCAACCCATTCTGGGTTCTCCTGCCCCCTATTCTGCCCTGGTGAGACCACATCTGGAGTACTGTCTCCAGTTCTGGGCCCCCCAGTTCAAGAGGGACACAGAACTGCTTGAGAGTGTCCAGCACAGAGCCACAAAGACAATGAAGGGAATGGAACATCTCTCTTATGAGAAGAGCCTGAGGGAGCTGGGGCTTGGAGCTTGGAGAACAGGAGCCTGAGAGGTGACCTCAGCAATGTTTATCAGTTAGTGGCCGGAGGCTGGAGTCAGGCCCTGCTGGGTGATGCCCAATGACAGGACAAGGGGCAGTGGGTGGAAGCTGAGGCACAGGAAGTTCCATGGAAACATGAGGAGGAATTTTTTTCCCTGTGAGGGTGCCAGAACACTGGAATAGGCTGCCCAAGATGTTGTGGAGTCTCTCCCTCTGGAGATATTCAAAACCTGCCTGGATGTGTCCCTGTGTGATCTGCTCTAGGTAACCCTGCTCTGGCATGGGGTTTGGACTGGATGAGCTTTCAAGGTCCCTTCCTTGGGGGGATTCTATGTTATCCCCAGTTTACACATGGGAAACAAATGGTTACAATTCAAATGGGTCATTTTGACAAAAGTTATACCTAAGTGTAAACTGATTTTATAAAATACACAATGCCTTTACCAATGGTTATTGTGTTCACATGATCAAAGCATGTTAGGGATTGCAAGAACCTCTGGAGATCCCAGAGTCCAGCCCCTGCCAGAGCAGGACCAGAGAATTTGGCCCAGGTGGCACAGGAACACATCCAGAGCTGGAAAGGCTGCAGAGAAGGAGACTGCACAACCTCTCTGGGCAGTCTGATCCAGGGCTCTGGGACCCTTACAGTCAAGAAGTCCTTCCTCATGTTTGAAGTGCTTACCTGGAGCTGGACCGCTAATTGTCTCAATCACAGAGTCAGAGTAGCCTTCAGAGAGCAGGTAATATGCAAATCAAGTGAAAAGCTGCCAGCTAAATGTCACTGTGCCCCAGCTGAAGCCTTTGTGTGCAGCCTGCCGAGCAGCCCAGGGCCTGGCTCATGAGCAGGAATGACTGCACTAAGCCCTGCATCTCAGTAGGGTTCTACAAGTACTTTCCAGGAATGCTCTGTGTCTTGCAGATCACAGGATGTAAGGGGTTGGAGATCCTAGAGTCCAACCCCGCTGCCACAGCAGGACCAGAGAATCTAGTGCAGGTTGCACAGGAACACATGCAGACAGGGCTGGAAAGGCTGCAGAGAAGGAGACTTCACAGCCTCTCTGGTCAGCCTGTTCCAGGGCTCTGGGACCCTTCCAGTCAAGAAGCTCTTCCTCATGATGAGGTGGAGCTTCCTGTACTGTAGTTTCCATCCCTAGCCCTTTTTCCTCGTTCAGCTTTGCTCCAGCTCGTTCAGGACAACTCGTTCAGCTTTGCTCCAGCTCTGTGGCACTCCTCCGGATTCAGGCTAACAGGTCCATGTCTTTCTTGTGCTGAGAAGCCCAAAGCTGAACGCAGTCCTTGTCCTGGTTTGAACTAATGAGTCAGACCACTTTGGGCCGTGACTGCTGCTTTTGCATGGCTCTTTCTCCCTGCCTTTCATAGCTGGATCTTCTTTCCTGCTACTAATCTCCCTGGCCCATCTACCTTCACCTATCTGCTGCATTAACAGATGGTGAGATAAGATTGGGGAACAGAGTGGGGAGGTGGTAGGGGTGGTTAGACACCCCTCTCAGGGACCCTGATCTCTGGGAGGGCTGTGATGTTTCTATATTACCTTTTCACTGAATACATCTGTAAATATCTGTTCTACATTGTAAATATCTGCNAAGGGGGGGGAAGGGGGAGAACTCCCAAACCTCCACATCTGGAGATACTCAAAATCTGTCTGGATGTGCTCCTGGGTGGTCTGCTCTGGGTGATCCTCCTCTGGCAGTGTGCTGCCCCCAATCCTGTTCCGTATATTTATTGATGCCCTGGACGAGAGGATTGAGTCCATCATCAGTAAGTTTGCAGATGACACCAAGCTAGGAGCAGGTGTGGATCTGTTGGAGGGTAGGAGGTCCTTGCAGAGAGACCTGGACAGGCTGCATGGGTCGGCAGTGGCCAATGGGATGAGATTTAACAAGGCTAAGTGCAGGGTTCTACACTTTGGCCACAACAACCCCAGGCAGTGCTACAGGCTGGGGACAGAGTGGCTGGAGAGCAGCCAGGCAGAGAGGGACCTGAGGGTGCTGGGAGACAGGATCTGAAGATGAGCCAGCAGTGTGCCCAGGTGGGCAGCAGAGCCAATGGCATCCTGGCCTGGATCAGGAACAGTGTGTCCAGCAGGACAAGGGAAGTTATCCTGCACTGTTCAGGCCACATCTTGAGTGCTGTGTCCAGTTCTGGGCCCCTCTAATTCAAGAGAGATGTTGAGGTGCTGGAATGTGTCCAGAGAAGGGCAACAAAGCTGGTGAGGGGCCTGGATCACAGCCCTGTGAGGAGAGGCTGAGGGAGCTGGGGGTGTGCAGCCTGGAGAAGAGGAGGCTCAGGGCAGACCTCATTGCTGTCTACAGCTACCTGAAGGGAGGATGTAGCCAGGTGGGGTTGGTCTCTTCTCCCAGGAAACCAGCAAGAGGAGACACAGTCTCAAGCTGTGCTGAGGGGAGGTTCAGGCTGGATATTAGAAAGTTGTTGCCAGAGAGAGTGATTGGCATTGGAATGGGCTGCCCAGGGACGTGGTGGAGTCACCATCCCTGGAGGTGTTGAAGAAAAGCCTGGATGGAGCACTTAGTGCCATTGGCTAGGGCTGGGTGCTAGGCTGGACTGGATGAGCTTGGAGGTCTCTTCCAACCTGGCTTACTCCTATCCTGTCCTGTCCTATCCTGTCCTATCCTATCCTGTCCTATTCTATTTTCCCTTCCAGCCCCTACCATTCTGTGATTCTGCGATAAATTGCAAGCAAAACACTAAGCCCTCCAGCTTAACGGAAGATACGCGAGGGCATGAAGAAGCAAAGCGTATCTCGACGACTGAAAAAAACCCTCCTGGCTGTTGAAGCAGCATTTGAATTCGTGAGCGCTTCACGACGCTCCTCCGCTAATTTTTAGGGAGCAACAGACCTCTGATTTTTTCGGGTCACTGCCGATGAAACGGGTGCCCCCCGCCGGTGGCGTGTAGGGTGCCCAGAGCGCTGAGCCCCGCCAGCACAAGCCCAGGGTGGCCAGGGCCATTGTGCCGCCGTAGGCCCCCAACAGCCGGCCCCGGCCGCAGGCTCCGCAGGCCGAGCCGCGGCGCAGCCAACAGCGCGACAGCCCCCGCGCACGCGCAGCGTCCCCACGCCGCCGCCGTGCGCCGCAGCCCGTGTCGCCAGCGCTGATTGGTAGAGGCGAGGTGGGGCCGTATGGAAGGCTGCCTGTGATTGGAGGGAGTGGCGGGCGGCAGGTCGCGTCGCCGTTTAAGTCGTGGGTCGCTCTAGAGCGGTTGTCTCGCTGTTGGGGGTTGCTTGTGGCGGCCGCGCCTGGTGCCGTTCATCTTCTGCGGTGCCTCGGGAGGCTCACCGGCGACTTTTCCGTGCCGCTATCGCCGTTCTTAGCGGCGTCGCCATCGTGCCCGAGGTAGTTTTTACGCCGGGCGCTCTCTCTTCCGCTGGTCTCCCGGGGCGGCGAGCTGCCCGCTTGAGCCCTCTCTCCAAGTTTCTGTCCCCTGCTTGAGGTGAGCCCGGCCCATGAGTGCGACGAACTGCTCCGTGAGGACCTCCCCTCGCTCCAGAAGGTAGTGTCGGGGGGCTACCTTCAGAGGCATTCCGCGCTGAAACTCTTATGCGGGTTTCGGCTGCGGAGCTCTTCCCCTCTGGTCGGTATCTAGGCTTAAAGAAAAGCGCTTCTCCCTGCCGAGCTTCCTGACCCTCGCTGAAAAGGGCTTCTCCCTGCCGTGCTTCCTTACCCTCGCTGAAAAGGGCTTCTACGTGCCGAGCTTCCTGACCCTCGCTGAAAAGGGCTTCTCCCTGCCGTGCTTCCTGACCCTCGCTGAAAAGGGCTTCTCCCTGCCGTGCTTCCTGACCCTCGCTGAAAAGGGCTTCTCCCTGCCGTGCTTCCTGACCCTCGCTGAAAAGGGCTTCTCCCTGCCGTGCTTCCTGACCCTCGCTGAAAAGGGCTTCTCCCTGCCGTGCTTCCTGACCCTCGCTGAAAAGGGCTTCTCCCTGCCGTGCTTCCTGACCCTCGCTGAAAAGGGCTTCTCCCTGCCGTGCTTCCTGACCCTCGCTGAAAAGGGCTTCTCCCTGCCGTGCTTCCTGACCCTCGCTGAAAAGGGCTTCTCCCTGCCGTGCTTCCTGACCCTCGCTGAAAAGGGCTTCTCCCTGCCGTGCTTCCTGACCCTCGCTGAAAAGGGCTTCTCCCTGCCGTGCTTCCTGACCCTCGCTGAAAAGGGCTTCTCCCTGCCGTGCTTCCTGACCCTCGCTGAAAAGGGCTTCTCCCTGCCGTGCTTCCTGACCCTCGCTGAAAAGGGCTTCTCCCTGCCGTGCTTCCTGACCCTCGCTGAAAAGGGCTTCTCCCTGCCGTGCTTCCTGACCCTCGCTGAAAAGGGCTTCTACGTGCCGAGCTTCCTGACCCTCGCTGAAAAGGGCTTCTCCCTGCCGTGCTTCCTGACCTTCGCTAGGAAGCGCTTCTCCCTGCCGTGCTTCCTTACTTTTGCACCTGTCTGTCCCTGCTGTTCTTTAGCACAGGGATAAAATATAACCCTGTGCTTATACGATATAATTTCTTCCATCGCTGGTAAGGTTAAAGAAATTGGAAGGTTCTGTTTGATTTTTCGAGGGTGGGTAAATTATGTGGCTAAGAGCATCAAGTAGAACCAAGGTTGCCCAGAGAGGCTGTGGCTGTTCCCTCCCTGGATGTGTTCAGGGCCAGGCTGGATGAGGTCTTGACCGTCCTGATCTAGTGGGAGGTGTCTCTGCCTATGGCATAGGGGGCTTGGGACTGGATGAGCTTTGAGGTCTTCCAACCTAAACCATTCTATGATTCTATTTTAAGTATGGCAGAAAGGAAAGCATGTGGACTCTTAGGTGTACCCCTGGTGCATCAGATAACCTGGATAACTGTTGGAAGAGAGTCCAGAGGAGGCCACAAAGATGCTCAGAGGGCTGCAGCAGCTCTGCTCTGAGGGCAGGCTGAGAGAGTTGGGGCTCTGCAGCCTGGAGAAGAGAAGGCTTCCAGGGGACCTTAGAGTAGATTTCCAGTATCTGAAGGGGGCCTAGAGGAAGGCTGGGCAGGAACTATTCACAAGGTCTTGTAATGACAGGATGAGGAGGAATGGGTCTAAAGTGGCAGAGGGTAGATTGAAAGGGGATGTTAGGAGGAAGCTCTTCACAGTGAGGGTGGTGAGACACTGGCACAGGTTGCCCAGGGAGGTTGTGGCTGCTCCCTCCCTGGAGGTGTCCAAGGCCAGGTTGGATGAGGACCTGGACGACCTGTTGTAGTGAGAGGTGTCCCTGCCTATGGCACAGGGGTGTTGGAACTGGATGATCTTTGAGGTCCCTTCCAACCAAAGTGATTCTGTGAATTTTTATATTATTGACTTCAACAGTTTGTAAGTGTTTTTTCTCTCTGGATGTCAGTGACTATCTCACATATTATATCCTCCTGTTTGTTTTACACAGGCAGCTGCTTCTAACAGCAAAACTGTTGTTTTTAATCCCCTTTTTTTTCTTTCCTTGTTTTCTTTCCTCTTCTTTCTTTCACACTCTCCCCAGACAACCTACTATGAGACTTTTCTTCCACAAAGTTTGTCTTTTTCTGTTTGCCAACAGTTGGTATCTTCTTCACAGAAATAGTAAACTTGCGACCTGTTCTATATCCAAGATTTTGGTTCTAAATGGCATGATCTCACACTAATACTTGGAGCAGAGAGAAGTTGATGCGTTTGAAATTGAACCTATGTTAAAAATGGGAATCTGTTTTTAACCATTTTAGAAAGTGGGTTAAGTTTTGCTCTCTGAAGGTGTGGCCTTCCAGTATCTGAAGGGGGCCTACAGAAAAGCTGGGGAGGGACTTTTGAGGCTCTCAGGTAGTAGCAAAGCTGGAGGTGAGGAGATTGAGAGTGGATGTGAGGAGGAAGTTGTTGAGCATGAGAGTGGTGAGAGCCTGGAGTAGGTTGCCCAGGGAGGTGTTTGGGGCCAGATCCCTGGAGGTGTTTGCAGCCAGGCTGGCAGAGGCTGTGGGCAGCCTGATGTAGGGTAGGGTGTCCCTGGGCATGGCAGGGGGGTTGGAACTAGATGATCCTCGTGGTCCCTTCCAGCCCTGACTGGTTCTATGATTCTAAGGTTTGCATATCTTTTGAAACTGTTTCTGTTCAGGCTGGCAACCCCCCACATCCCATCCAAATGTGCTACTTCTCAGTCTCCCAGTCAAGACTTCACTCCTCTGCCTTCAGTGGGTGAGCGCTTGGCCCTTCTCCATCCCTCCCGAGAGCTGCTGGAATACTACCGCAAGAAGATCGCTGACTTCGATGAGGAGCACGAGGATTTGATGAAAAGGCTAGAGCAATACAGACAAACATATGATGAGCAGGTCAGGAAGAGAGTTGTTTCTGAAATGGTGATGGACTACATATCTGTACGCAACCAATGTTTTTCTTCAGCTTTTGTGGCGTTAAGGTTTACTAGTGATGTGATAGAATTGAGCGAAGGAGTAGGAAGTGGATTTCAGGGTCTAATTGTGAAGTGGACTTCTCTGTCAGTGCAAGCAGAAACTGGCCTTAGGATGTTCTTGGCCTTCCAGTATTGGAAGGGGGCCTACAAAAAAGCTGGGGAGGGACTTTTGAGGCTATTAAGTAGAGACAGGACTAGGGGGAATAGAGCAAAGCTGAAGGTGAGGTGATTCAGACTGCACATGAGGAGGAAGCTCTTCACCATGAAGCTGGAGAGACCCTGGAATGGGTTGCCCAGGGAGGTAGTTGGGGCCACATAGAATGGTTTAGGTTGGAAGAGACCTCATCACTGGAGGTGTTTAAGACCAAGCTGGATGAGGCTGTGGGCCAGCGTGATCAGGATAGGGTGTCCCTGCCCATGGCAGCGGGGTTAGGACTGGATGATCCTTCTGGTCCTTTCCAACCTTGACTGATTCTATGATTCCATAATTAGCAACTTCCAAAGTGATTGAGGTGCTTCCTCAGGAAATATGTGGAGTGCAAGTGGCTTTCAATCAGCACTGAGGGCAAAAGATCAGTGGGTTCCAAAATAGTGCCTTCTCCCCCAAGGGGAAGTGCTTTTCTGAAGGGATTGTTAGTTTTACTCACCAGACAAAAATTTGTCAGGGAAACTTAGAATCATAGAATGCATCAGGGTTGAAAGGGACCACAAGGATCATTTAGTTCCACCCCTCTGCCATTCCCAGGAACACCCTACCCTAGATCAGCCTCAGCCAGCCTGGCTGCAAACACCTCCAGGGATGTAGCCCCAACCACCTCTCTGGGCAATCCATTCTTGGGCCTCACCACTCCCATGCTGAACAACTTCCTGCTCACCTCCAATCTCAATCTCCTCACCCATAGCTTTGCTCCTGTCACTCCCTGAGAGCCTCAAAAGTCCCTCCCCAGCTTTTCTGTAGGCCCCCTTCAGATACTTGAAGGCCACAAGAAGGTCACCTGGGAGCCTCCTCTTCTCCAGACTCAACAGCCCCAACTCTGTCCTCATAACAGAGGTGCTGCAGCCCTCTGAGCCTCCTTGTGGCCCTTCTCTGGCCACGCTCCAGCACGTCCACATCCCTCTTGTAATAGGGGCTCAGCTTAGCAACTGGTCAGAGTCCGTAGTGCTAAACCTCAGGAATATTTTAATGTTTGCGGGTTTTTTTTAACTTGAATAATTGCTTTCAGCAGTAAGTCATATTACAGAGGCTTTGTGGGGTTTTTGTTCACATCAGACTGTTCATACCTCTGCCACTCTGCCAGTGCAGAACAACAACCACTGGAGACTGGCTTGTTTTTGCCTTTGCACAGAGGCACTGGTTCTTAGGGCCCTGAACTCCCTTTTGAGATATTTTCTAATAGTTTTTCCAAGGCTGCCCTCATCTAGTCCACTTTTGTAAGAGACTGAAATAATTCTCTGGAACTGTCATGGCCCAGAGGGTCAGCCACAGCTTAACTGACTTCTGGCAGGAGGTTCCCAGTTCAGATGGCAACTGTTGGCAGGAGAGATATTACCCTAAGTTAGGTACTGTGAGCTGCATCTGAGGGTTCAGAGCTGCCTTAGGAATAGAGTTGACCCTTTGTGATGTACCAATGGCAGTTATGTTGTAAGCCCATGAGTGCCTGCTGCTTTGCCACAGGATTTCTGCTAGCTCTATGCTGTGATATGGCAAGGAAAAAAGGGACAGAAATATCTGCTCCTCAGCACTGCTCAGGTCCAGGTGGTTGCTATAGTCACTGTGTAATACAATCCAAGAGTGGTAGGGGTTGGAAAGGAGCTCTGGAGATGAAGTTTAATCCCTGTGCCAAAGCAGAATCACCCAGGGCAGGGTGCATAGGAATGCATCCAGATGGTTCTTGAAGATCTCTGGCAAGGGCACTTCAGGGCCTTGGTGGGCAGCCTGCTGTAGGGCTCCAGCACCCTCATAGGAAAGAAGTTTACAAGGGACTATTTACAAGGCCTTGTAATGATAGGCTGAGGGGTAATGGGTTTAAACTGGCAGAGAAGATATTTGAACTGGATGTTAGAAGTTCTTTACAGTAAGGTTGGTGGAACACTAGAATGGGTTGCCTGGGGAGGTTGTGGATGCTTCCTCCCTGAAAGTGTTCAAGGTGAGGTTAGGTAAGGCCTTGAGTGGCCTGTTCTAGTGGGAGGTGTCCCTGCCTATGGTGGGGGGTTTGAACTGGATGATCTTTGAGGTCCCTTCCAACCTAAATCATTCTATGGTTTTATAATTCTATGATTTTTATAACTGGCAGTTGCTCTGTACCAGTTACGGGCTCAGGGCACAAGCAGTTTGAAGTTTAAGTGTTGTCCAATACTCTGCATCATTTCAAGTACTTCCTTCTTTCTGCCTAGCACAAATTGCAATGGGAAGTCCATCAGCGAGAAGAGGAGGTTGCAGAGTTGCAAAAGGCTTTGAGTGATGTGCAAGTCTTCCTCTTCCAGGAGAGGGAACAGGTCCTTCGCCTTTGCTCAGAGAATGACCGGCTGAAAATCAGGTGGGATGGGTTCACTGGCAGCAGCAGTTGCCTTTTGTGATAGGCCTCATGTTCCTGTTCTCATGCAGATCAGGAGTCTTCAGGCAAACAATTACACTGCATTTCCCAGGGAGGGCTCCTGTGAAGTGGTACAATCAGAGGTGGAATGCAGTCTGATCGGCTGCTAAATACATTTCCACTTATTCCTCCTATTCTGGTGATAGAAGCAAGAGTGGAAGTTGAACATAGGTTGGGGTTTGACTTGTGAGTTACCAGTTGGAATGTGGAGATTTTTGATGCAAGCAGGGCTGTGGTGGGTTCACTTTGGCTGGTGTCCATCAGAGCTTCTGTAAGTATTTCCCTCTTTTCCTCCTCATTTGGACAGAGGGAAAAAAATGGCATGGAAGGTGTGTTGGTTTGAGCTAATTGGAGAATTTGAGTGAGAAATTAAACACTGTGTCACCTCACCCAGTTTTGACTGAGAGAGAAGCAGGTTGTTTTGAGAATGTTCCCAAAACATCCAGATAAGCCAGTGTGCTTGCGCAGTTCAGTCGGCTCTGGGTCGGGCAGGCTTCACCAGCTTCTTTCCTTTGTCTCTCTGCCTTTGAACTAATTCAGAGTAAAATTACTAAAACCATTCATTCCTTCCTGCCACTAATCTTTCTGACCATCTTCAGCTTATCTGCAGCATCATCAAGTGGTGAGATAAAGCTGGGGGAAGGAGGGAGAGGTGGTAGGTGGGGTTTGGTTTCCCTCTCTTGGGGATTTTGGTCTCCAGGAGGGGTGTGGTGTCTGTATTTCTATTTTACTGTATATTTCTGTAAATATCTGTTATATCTTGTAAATATTTGCTTGTATATTTGCATTGCTGTAAATATAAGCTTCATTTATTAACTTCCAGTGTGTTTTTCTGAGTTTTAGCCGGGGTTCTAAAAGGTGGGGGGGCAGGTCACTGCAAACCCACTACATTTTTTTTAATTGGCTTACCCAACGTGAGGCTTGAGGTTTAATTACATCTGTTTGACTGTTAATTGAATCCTGGAAGTTAAAAATGAAGCTCATCTGGCTACTGAGTTCTGTTTTACCTTCTTTGGTTTTCTGGTTTTTGAATAGATGGCTTGTGGCAAAAATTGGTACCTACATGTGGAATATGGCCTGGTGGAAGTTTAAAAAGATGATTTGGGATTATGGTGACTATTTTTTCGGTTATGTAGGCCTAAATTTAACTGAATTAGCATCCAATGTTGTTTTTGATGCTTTTAATAAATCAGGAAATAATAGCCAAATTAATTATTCCACGGCCCTTGTACGGGTATTTTTAAATCAAAATTCTCTTCCTGATCCGTGTGAAAATTTTTATTCCAGGGCAACAGTGGTATATTTAAGCTGTGTGATAGTTTTTTCATTAATTATGAATTTAATATTAATATCTCTACTGAGTATTAAAAAAACTGCGGTCACTTTAAGCAGACAGATTGATCGAGTCAAGCGAAAGAGATACAAAGAAGCTGGAGCACAAACAAAAGAGTCTGGCTGCACGCCCGGAGATGGTCTTCAAAACAATCCCAAGGTTGTTTACAAAAAGAAAGAACAGGGAGATAAGGACCCTTCTGAAATGAATTCAGCAGGTCAGACCTCAAATTCTGACAGTACTGTAAAAGACAATGTAGATGCCAATGTGGTACCAGCCCAGGTTCCCCAAAATTCTGACCAACCACAAGCTCCATCTTCTGTTAAATTAGCCCCTGCAAAAGCTAGAGCCAAAGGTGTATTAAAAGCTGGGTCAAAAGAAGAACTAAGTGACCCATCAGATATTCCACAGGAGGAAGAGGAAAAGGAAATAGTTAGCCTCAAAGATTTAACTGATTTGCTTCGATCTAAAAATGAGGGAAACACAGGATTACTTAAAGGAAAAGATGATGGTTCTCAAGAAATTAAAAATGCTGCTAGAAGAGTTTTGTTTGGTCAAGCACCAACAGACCAGGAAGGACAAGAGGAGGAGGAAGATGACATCCAAGGTTCTAATGATCCCCTTAGAGAGGTTAGAGAAGTTAGAAAGGAATACTCAAGGGCATCAGGAGAACCAATCCTAGGCTGGCTGGTGAGATGCCGTACTATTGGTGCAAATGCCCTACAGGTAGGAGACAGGTCTTCTGGGTTGAGATAAGGACAGGGAGAGATGACTGACTTGAGGAAACCAATTTATTCCCAATCAAATCAGAGTAGGATATTGAGAAATGGAGACAAATCTTAAAAACCTTTCCTCCCACACCTCTCTTCTTACAAGCCTCAATTTCACTCCTGTGTTTTTTTTTCCCCTACCTCTCTACTGTGCAGTGCAGGGGCATGGAAAATGCAAATTGTGGTCAGTTCATCACAGGTTTTCTCTGCTACTTCTTCCTCCTCAATCTTTTCCCCTACTCCAATGTGGCTTCCCTTCCACTGGAGACAGTCCTTCATGAAATTCTCCAATGTGAGTCCTTCTCATAGGCTGTAGGTTTTAGAAAAGTGCTCTGCTTGGATTTCTGGGCTGCAAGTGCACACTGCTGCCTCATCTTGAGCTTCTCCTCCATCAGCACCCCCAAGTCCCCTCTCCTCAAGGCTGCTCTCCAGCCCGTCTCTGCCCAGCCTGGATTTGTGCTTGGCATTGCCTCGACCCAGCTGCAGGACCTTGTACTTGGTCTTGTTGAACCTCCTGAGATTGGCTTGTGCCCACCTCTGCAGCCTGTTCAGCTCCTTCTGGCTGCCATCCCTGCCCTCCAGCCTGGCTGCTGCACCACACAGCTTGGGGTCATCAGCAAACTTGCTGAGGCTGCACTCAATGCCTCTGTCCATGGCACCCACAAAGATGTTGAACAAGACTGGTCTCAGGACTGACCCTTGAGTGATTCCACTTGTCCCAGTGGAGGCAGTGACATGGAGCCATTGACAGCCACTCTTTGGGTGTGGCCAGGTACTGTTGTCAGGTTTGAAAAGAGGAATGCTCCCCAGTGCCAGCAGAGTTGGTGTTCTTAGCATGTGAGCAACACCTATAATGTCTTTGGGAGGCTGTTAGGGGGTTTTAACCAATATTGCCCAGAGCAGCAGCGTTTTGAAAACCTGTGAATGCTGATGAGTAAACTAGAAGGGCAGTATGTCATAACATCTTGGGGTACTTAAGAAGACCAATGTGTTGACCACTTCCTTTGAATTTCAGGGAACTGGAAGACAGGAAAAAAATTCAGCGTCTCCTGGCTTTAGTGGGAACAGATGTAGGAGAAGTTACCTACTTTCACAAGGAGCCTCCACATAAGGTAAGCTCAAAGCCTTTTACACTGTCCCACACCACATCCTGGTCTCCAAGCTGGTGAAACATGGGTTTGATGAGTGGAGCACCAGATGGATAAAGAACTGGCTTGATGGCCACACCCAAAGAGTGTCTGTCAATGGCTCCTCGGAGACTAGAAACTTTTCAACAGGAACATTCCCTTGCGAATATTTGCCTTGTGGTAGGAGTGAGGTAATGCTGTTCTCTTAGATAACTGATTTTCACTCGAGATCTGCTCTTTACTGTTTCAGCTCTGGTGAAGCTGCATGTTCAGTGCAAATATCTGACCTTGTTTCTGTAGGTTACTGTCCTGCAAAGGCCAACTAAACCCAGGGAGTCACAGGAAAGGAATCAGACATCTGGAACAGGTACCACCCCAAGCTGAGAAGGGCAGCTCAGCTATTGCTCTGTGTCTCTATCCAGTATGCTAAAATAATTCCATACTATGAATACCTGAGTGTGCCACATGTACACACACAGCCAGGAAATACTCTTGGGTGCCTTTCAGAATCATTGGAAATCACCTGACCTGGCTCTCATATCCATGGCTGGAAGTGACCTCAAGGATCAAAGAATAGCATCATAGAATGGTTTAGGTTGGAAAGGACCTCAAAGCTCATCCAGTTCCAACCCCCCTGTGCCACAGGCAGGGACATCTCCCGCTAGAACAGGTCACCCAAAGCCTCATCCACCCTGGCCTTGAACACATCCAGGGAGGGAGCAGCCACAACCTCCCTGGGCAACCTGTGCCAGTGTCTCACCACCCTCACTGTCAAGAACTTCCTTATAACATCCAGTTTCAATCTCCCCTCTGCCAGTTTAAACCCATTCCTCCTCGTCCTGTCATAACAAGACCTTGTGACTAGTCCCTCCACAGCCCTTCTGTCACCCTCTTCAGATACTGGAAGGCTACTATAAGGTCTCCTGGAAGCCTTCTCTTCTCCAGGCTGCAGAGCCCCAATTCTCTCAGCCTGTCCTCATAGCAGAGCTGCTGCAGCCCTCTCAGCATCTTTGTGGCCCTCCTCTGGACTGGCTCCAACAGTTCCATGTCCTTCTTGTGCTGGGGGCTCCAGAACTGCACACAGTAGTCCAGGTGGGGTGTGAGGAGAGCAGAGCAAAGGGGCAGAATGCCCTCCCTTGCCCTGCTGCCCACAGCTGCTCTTGCTGCAGCCCAGCACACAGTTGCTGTCTGGGCTGTGTGTGCACACTGCAGCCTCATGCTGAGCTTTTCATCACCCCACACCACCAGGTCCTTTTCCTCAGGGCCTGGGGGTCTGGGTTGATGAAGACTTGTGTCCTGTCTATCAAAAAGCAAAACAAGCCAATAAGCTATTTGAATAGAAGAAGTATCTTCAAAAAAGGTCAGGCATTGGAATAGTTTGTCCAAGAAGGTGGTGGCGTCACTGACCTTGGAGATGTTCAAGAAACATGAATGTTAGGAACAAATTCTTTACCATGAGGGTAGTGAAACACTGGAACTGGTTGCCCAGGAAGGTAGCTGAGGCTCCATTCTTGGGGATATTCAGGGTGAGGCTTGACAGGGCTCTGGGCAACCTGATCTGGTTGAGCATGCCCTTACTGATTGCAGAGGAGGTTGGATTGGATGAGCTTTGGAGGTCCTTTGCAACCCAGACCATTCTATGGTATGTGGCACTTCAGGACATGGTTTGATGGCCGTGGTGATGCTGGGTTGACAGTTTTATGACCTCCAAGATCGAATCATTCTATGATCTGCCCAGCTAGAGACAAGAAGCTGGTATGATACTGGTTGTTGTGGAATTATGCAGCTAGTGAACAGGATTCAGCCACAGCCTCTCCAAGGTGTGGGCTTCTCCTGCCTTCAAAACAGACCGTGGTGTGGGTCTGTACACCTCACTTTTCCCTTTTGAAGGGGCTGCCTCTGCCAAACTGACTGAACTTAGCCAACAAGCTCAAAACACATTCAAGGCTTGATGCTTGCACAGCTTTATCATCTGCCTATTTGTGATTCATCTCAGGAGACTTCTGAAGTTTACTTTCTATATGTGCCGAGAAAATTAATAGATTGCCTAACCAGTGTGTGTGATGGTGGCAGGGTAAAGGTATGTGCTTACCATAAGGGCTGAAACTCTTCTTCCAGCTGCCTTTACTGGAAATTGTGCTGGTAGCAGTGGCAAGCTTCTCCTCTTCTTTTAGGCCTGCCAGAAGAGAATATTTCTTACTGGGAAAGATAATGCACATAAATTGGACAACCCTGTTCTGTTAAATTTCTGCAGCAGATGTCAAGAGGGGCTCTTCAAAACCACCTGCAGAAGAAGAGAAGCAAGGAAGTTCTGAGAGGTATCAGAGAGATAATCAGATGCTCCTGCTTCAGGTAAAGACATTTGCCAACCAGTGGATCTAATTCCTGGCTGTCCAAGCAGTTGAGACAAATATCTGCTTAGATAAGGTGGAGACATGCTAATTCAGAGCCACAGAAATGGAGTGTAACATCTTCCTTATGAGGAGAGCCTGAGGAACCTGGGGCTCTGCAGCTTGGAGGAGCCTGAGAGGTGACCTGATTCATGTTTATCAATATGTGAAAGATGAGTGCCCAGAGGATGGAACCCGGCTCTGCTGGGTGATGGTTAGGGACAATGGGAGGAAGGTGAGGCATAGAAAGTTCCATGGTGTGGTGGTTTAGCAGCTACCTGCACCACCCCACCACCGCCCCCCGCCCTTGAAATAACCCAGGCTAGGACTCAGTCAGCTGGAAGTTAAAGAATGAAGCTTTATATTTACAGCAATGCACAATATACAAGCAGATATTTACAGATCTATACAGTGAAAAAGGTAACACAAACACCACAGCCCTTCCAGAGATCAAAATCCCAAAGAGGGGTTTCTAACCACCCCTACCACCTTTCCCCCCTTCCCCAAACTTATCTCACCATCTGTTAATGCAGCAGATAGGTGAAGGTAGATGGGCCCAGGGGGTTAGAAGCAGGAAGTTAGTGGAATTAAGAATCGGCTACAAAAGGCAGGGAGAAAGGAGCCAGCTACAGCCCAAAGAGGTCTGAAGCAGTTTCACTTATCTATGTTTGGGTTACAACTCTTAAAACATTTTTTTTCTTCATCAGTAAAGCTATGAGTGAAGTAGCATCACCAGTGCTTTCCCTTCTCAGCCTATAACCAAATTTCTCATTCAGATCCTCCAATTAGTTCAAACCAGGACAAGGACTGTATTCAGCTTCGAGCTTCTCAGCACAAGAAGGACATGGACCTATTGGCCTGAATCCAGAGGAGTGCCACAGAGCTGGAGCAAAGCTGAACGAGCTGTCCTGTGTGCCCTGGCATAGGAGAAGGGGCTAGGGGTGGAAGCTGCAGTACAGGAAGTTCCACCTCATCATGAAGAACTTGACTCAGTAAAGCTGGGAGTGGAGTAGCATTGTCAGTGCTTTCCTCTCAGCTTATAGTCTAGTTTCTCACTCAAATCCTCCGATTAGTTCAAACCAGCACACATGGAAACATTAGGAGGATATTTTACCCTGTGAGGGTGACAGAACACTGGAGCAAGCTGCCCAGGGAGGTCATGGTTGCTCCTCTGGAGGTACTCAAAACCCACCTGGATGCATTCCTGTGTGACCTGCTTTAGGTGATCCTGCTCTGGCAGAGGGGTTGGACTGGATGAGCTTTCAAGCTCCCTTCCAGCCCCTGATGCTCTCTGATTCTGTAATTTGATGTCAACTCATCTTCCCGTGGATTCTTACTTAGCTTTTTTTATTTTTGTCATGAATGCAGATTAGATGTTGGGTCTGAGCCTGGAAGCTTTTCATAGGCAGATGTTACAGTAATGTCAACTGGAATGTGTTGCCCTTAAATACAGAGTGTGTGAGTGATTTTTCTCTCCTGTAATTTGGCTGTGGCTATGAGTTTATGTCAAACCTACAGATGATATTCAGGCTTGGGTGTTTTGTGGAAGCCTGACAAAAATGTCTGAGATGGAATTAGGTGGCCCTGGTAAGATGCACTAGAATCACAGAATGGTTTATGTTGGAAGAGACCTCAAAGATCATCCAGTTCCAACCCCCCTGTGCCATAGGCAGGGACACCTCCCACTAGATCAGGTCACCCAAAACCTCATCCAGCCTGGCCTTGAATACCTCCAGGGAGGGAGCAGCCACAACCTCCCTGGGCAACCTGTGCCAGTGTCTCACCACCC
>VWZI01012348.1:98578-120065 GCA_013396835.1 Psilopogon haemacephalus | reverse complement strand
GTTTGGCAGTGCTGGGGGTGGCCCTGGCCAGGGGGGATTTGGTGGTGCTGGGGGTGGCCCTGGCCGGGGTGAGGTTGGCAGTGCTGGGGCCGGCCCTGGACAGGGGTTTGGCAGTGCTGGTTGCAGCCCTGGCCAGAGGGTTCGCAGTGCTAACTTTAGATCTGTTTGTTGATTTTCATTTGCCTGTCATAGTGTCAATCTATCCCAGCTGCTTTTACAGAGCAGGGGCAGTGCTGTGCATAGTGGCTTCTAAGTTGATTCTTTCTGTTCCTCCTGTCCCTTAGTCACTGCTAGAGCAGCTGAAGCAGGAGCAGCACCTCTCAAACATGTACAGGGAGCAGTGCGTGGCTCTGGAAAGCGAGCTGGCTAGGATCCGTGAGGAGGGAGATGCTGGCAGAGAACTCTTTAAGGTAATCAGTCTGTCATCGCTTGCTGGCTACGTGATGATCTTACAGCCTCTATTTTGCCCACCCTCATTGAGTTCTCCTCTCTGTAGGAACGCTGGGAAAAGGTTGGGAAGCGCCTGAAGCTGGTGACGCGGCGCTACGAGGCCTTGGAGAAATGCCGCGACCTGGAAGTGGAAGGCTTCAAGAGTGACATTAAACAGCTCCGGCACAAGCTGAAAGATGTAGAGGAGAAGCTTTTTAAGGTAAGAGCTGAGCAGTTCTGAGGCAGGGTACTGTAGGCTTATCCTGTTGTGCTGGTTTGAACTAATTGGAGGATCTGAGTGAGAAAATGAGACTATAGGCTGAGAGAGGAAAACAGATGATGCTACTTCCCTCAGAGCTCTACTGAGAAAGAAAAAAAAAAAACAAAACTGTTTTAAGAGTTGTAACCCAAATATAGGTAAGTCAGACTGCTTCACATCTCTCTGGGCTGTGGCTGCTTTCTTGCATGGCTCCTTTGTCCCTGCCTTTTGTAGCTAATTCTCAATAATTCCACTAACTTCTTTTCTACTGCTAACCCCCCCGGCCCATCTACCTCTGCCTATCTTCAGCATCAACAGGTGGTGAGATAAGATTAGGGAAAGGGGGAAAGGTGGTAGGGGTGGTTAGAAACCCCTCTTAGGGATTTTGATCTCTGGCAGGGCTGTGGTGTTTCTGTATATACCTGTTCACTGTATATATCTATAAATATCTGTTCTACATTGTAAATATCTGCTTGTATATTGTGCAAAGCTGTAAATATAAAGCTTCATTTATCAAATTCTAGCCCGTCTGAGTCCTAGCCTGGGTTATATCAAAGGGTGGGGGGGGCAGCTAACTGCTAAACCACCACTTCTATAGAGGTGTGTTCTCACTATTGAAATGTAGTGTTTCCCTAGACTGAAGGCAGTAAGCTCCAATCACAGAATTAACCAGGTTGGAAAAGACCTCCAAGATCAGAGTCCAGCCTGACACCTTCTAATTAACTAAACCGTGGCACTAAGTGCCTCATCCAGCCTCTTCTTAAACATCTCCATTGTCTCTCTGGGCAGCCCATTCCACTCTTGCTGTGAAGAACTTCTTCCTAACATCCAGCCTAAACCTCCCCTGGCACAACTTGAGACTGTGTCCCCTCCTTCTGTTACTGGTTGTCTAGGAGAAGAGACCAACCCCACCTGGCCACAACCTCCTTTCAGGTAGCTGTAGACAGCAATGATGTCTGCCCTGAGCCTCCTCTTCTGCAGGCTGCACACCCCCAGCTTCCTCAGCCTCTCCTCACAGGGCTGTGCTCCAGGCATCTCACCAGCCTTGTTGCCCTTCTCTGGACACATTCAGCACCTCAACATCTCTCTTGAATTGAGGGGCTCAGAATTTGGCACAGGACTCAAGGTGTGCTGAGTAGAGGAGCAGGAGGACAGCCCTGGTCCTGCTGGCCACACTACTCCTGATCCAGGCCAGGATGCTGTTGGCCTTCTTGGCCACCTGGGCACACTGCTAGTTCATGTTTATATTTTTGTAAGGCAAAACCTACCCTTCAATTTTATGAAGCAAAACTAATGTCGCTGTTAATCAGTTGGGCATTAAGCTCTCCAGGACCTGTCTTGATTGTACATTTGCTATGTACTTCTGTTGCAACCCTGAAAGTTCTACCCTGATGCTCATGGCTCACTTAGCTGTCTCACAATGGCAAGCCAGTGATTACTTTCAGAAGCTTATCCTGCAAATGAAACGATTGGATTTGCTTTCTGGGGAGTTTTAGTTCCAGTAAGAGGGAGGTCCTTTACTGGAGTGTTGTGAGTATTGTTTATTCCTTTATTTCCCCGCACATGGCAGGGGGATTGGAACTAGATAATCCTGTGGTCCCTTCAACCCTGACTGATTCTATGATTCTAATAACTCATTTGATACTTGGTGGGAACAACGGCTGGAAGTTGAAGCTGTTTATTCTTCAGTAGTTTCCAGATGCATGGATTGAACATCAGAACAGCTTAGGCAGAAAGCCACAACCTTGATGTTGCTTGGAGTTTAGGATGAGAAGATACTTATCTCAGACTTGCTTGAGAGGATGATCTGAGCTGCCTTTGGTCCAACAGACCCTTTCAGGAGTATGGCAGTGCAATGATACCTGCCTGCCCTTGGGTGCTGCTGCCTCCTCCCTCGGCTGTGCCTGCCCTTGGGCACCGCCGGCTTCTCAGTGCATGGCTCAGTTTACTTATTGGGACAAATGCATTAGTCTAAAGGCTTTATTTCTTTTTTTTTATTATTTTTTAATTGCTCTGAGGGGTCCTGAACTTTAAGGACTAAACAGTGTAGGTGAATGGTGTAAAAATTGTCTGTAACACCTTTATTACAGATCTGTATGTCTAGTAGCCTTGGGTCTGCTCTTACAGTCTTAACTTCTAACCACAAGAGGGCGGAGGAACAAAAGTAGTTCCTGGAATTCCTCAGTGGTCTTGAAATCTCATCACTTGATGTCAAAATGGCTACAGATGACTAAATTTTCTAATTTGCATATTAAAATCTTTGACCCAAAACTACACTAGGGTAAAGGGTGGAGAGAAAAAAGGCTATGAGAGCAGCTTCTAAAGCTGTGCTGCTCTGCTGTTGGAAGTCATGGGTCTGGCATGCTATCCAGTTCCAGGTCGACAGGAAATTACAACCCTGATTGCCATCAGGAATTCTGATTATCCAACAGCCTTTGTTCAGCTCGGTATGGGCCATGTGGCATGCCCTGAGTGTAGGCACTGTGCTTGAACTGCTGCTGTGCAGTTCAGACGGCAGCAGGCTGGCCACAGTAGTTAAGCCACCTCTAGATCTAGTAGCAAAACATGACAGAATCTTATCAGATGAAGTACTTTGAACTACTTGAGGAATTTTTATAAATATTTTAACTTGTCTCTTTTTGTGGGTCTCTAAATAATACAGGAGTTAGAAAAGTCAACAGGTTAGAATCATAGAATCAGTCAAGGTTGGAAGGTACCACAAGGATCATCAAGTTCCAACCCCCCTGCCATGGGCAGGGATACCCTACCCTAGATTAGACTGGACAGAGCCTCATCCAGCTTGGCCTTAAATACCAGCAGGGATGTGACCCCAATCACCTACCTGCGCAACCCATTCCAGGCTCTCACCACTCTCATACTCAACAGCTTCCTCCTCACATCCAGGCTGAATCTCCCTATCTCCAGCTTTGCTCCATTTCCCCTAGTCCTCTCACTCTCTGACACCCTAAAAAGTCCCTCCCCAGCTTTTCTGTAGGCCCTCTTCAGATACTGGAAGGGCACAGGAAGGTCGCCTGGGAGCCTCCTCTTCTCCAGACTCAACGGCCCCAAATCTTTCAGTCTGTGCTCACAGCAGAGGTGCTGCAGCCCTCTGAGCATCCTCGTGGCCCTTCTCTGGACACACTCCAGCATATCCACATCCCTCTTGTCCCAGGGGCTCCAGAACTGGATGCAGTACTCCAGCAGAGTGGAGTAGAGGGGGAGGATCACCTCCCTGGCCCTGCTGGCCATGCTGCTCCTGCTGCAGCCCAGCCTCTGCTTGGCTTTTTGGGCTGCAAGTGCACACTGCTGCCTTATGTTGAGCTTCTCCACCAGCACTCCCAAGTCCCTCTCCTCAGGGCTGCTCTCCAGCCACTCACTGCCCAGCCTGGATTTGTGCTTGGCATTGCCTCGACCCTTGCTCTTGGCCTTGTTGAACCTCCTGAGGTTGGCTTGTGCCCACCTCTGCAGCCTGTCCAGGTCCCTCTGGATGCCATCCCTGCGCCCTACAAGTTATGAGTATGCTTGATAGAAATCTGGATAGAATATTATGTTAGGACAAAGTCTTTGCTCCTTGTTTGTTTCACCTTTCTTTTGGTGATAAACATTAGCTTAGTGATAGAAGCTTAAGCATTCTTTAAGCTGGTCACAAAGGGTCTAGATGATGATCTAGATTGTATGGCCCTGCTCTGGCAGGGGGGTTGGACTCTTTGGGCCCTTTCCAACCCCTAATATCCTGTGTTCCTGTCTGCTTTAGTGTTCTCTCCCTAACATTCTCATCATAATACTCTCTAATCTGTACTCTGTACAGATTGGGTGGGTTTTCTTCATCTGTTTGTCTCTTCTTCTTTAGGTGACTCTGAATATTGGACCAGACCAGGATCTTGCAATTCTTCATGAGATTCGCCAAGGAAACAGATTAACCCATAACATTCAAGGAGAACTAAAGAACTTAAAAGCAAGGATCTATGGCTTAGAGAAAGAATTACGGGTTGTCTGAAGCTGAGGTATTAACTGGTATCCTGTTTTCAGGAATGGGATATTGCCAGGCTGGAGTAGTTACATGTGAGAGCTGCTTCTGGCTGTTGTCTGATATCTCCTCTGAGAGATGGCACCTGATGAGATTGACGTAGAAAGTACATGATGGCTATGCTTAGGACTTTCTCTCCTGACATCTCTGGTCGGGGTCAGCCTTCACCTCTGTGGAGCATGGTAGAAACCACGTACATGGTTATAGTGACATGCGTGATCATGAGAAGATCTAGTTCAAGATCTGAATTGCTTGACTGACCTCTTTCCTACATGAGAAGCAGCTTTTCAAGTGGCTTAAATGGTTATGGGTTTGGTGCTCGAGTGTGTTAGGGATGGGCATATCCTTTGATAAAGACCATGCATGGGAAGTCTGTACAAAAGCGTCTATCTGGCTCTCCCTGTGACAGTGTCACTCTTTTTCAATGGCTTCCCTTTGCTTGGTTCTGACCTAATCAAGACAAACTTGACTGATACAGCATGGTGGAAAAAGAAAAGCTGTTCTGCAACTAGTCTGCAATGCATATACTTGTAGAAAATCTTGTGTTATGGACTGTCATCTTCTCAGCCCCTCGCTCTGGGGGTTTATTGTAGCACACAGTGGAAGCCCAGAAGACGACATTTGGGACCACCATTTTATTTGTGGTTTGGTTATGGACCAACAGATCATGGTCAGCTTCTGCTGTAGCGGTTGCTGCTGCTGAGCTCTTAATTGATGGAATGAATTGATAGAATGGAAGAAGGAAAATAAAAACTGAGGCATAGTTGAATGTAACAACTCCAAAGAGTTAATCTCCACCCACAAATCCTGAGGATTCCCATCTCCGATGGGTCTCTCACAGTGACCTCCGAGATGACTCACAGAGATGACTCAGAGCAGCCAAGTAACCATGACCTCTCCAGATCTGTAGGATTAGGTACTGTGCCAGGTGCCTGTTCTCAACAGAAACTTCACTGGGGATGGTAGATGAAAGGAGATGCAGAGGAAGACGTGGCATTGCCCTGAAACACTGGCAGCTGAAACAGGCACTGAAGTAAGCTTTCAAATGGCCTCAGGGCTGGCCTAACTTTATTCCTGTTGAAGTGGGTCAGAAGAGCAGTTGCCCCTGGCAGGTGTAACTCTGGTTAAACAGTCATTATCTTCATACCAGACCTCACAAGTCTGGCCAACAGGTGAAATACTGAAAAGAGTAGCTTCAGGATGGTTGGTGATTGCATGTATAGAATTTGCTTCAGCAGACTTTGTCCACCTTGTTGACTGAGAGCAGAGAAGTGCCTCTGTTTCCTGCTGGACCTTTCCTACCTTCTTCATTGTGGCAGAAGCAGATGAATAGCTTTCTGCACCTCTTGGCTGCCAGTTGAAATCAACTTGAATGCAGACAGGTCCTCTTGGATGTGGTGGCCACAGAGATGCTCATTCTGTGTTTGGGAGAGGTAAATATGCAAAAGGTGGTTTGGGGCTGGCAAGATGTGGAGAATTTTTTTTTTTTTTTTAATAAGCATTGGCTAAAGCAATGCAGGAGAGGGAAGGCCCACTATGGTTGTGTATCCTTTTGTGACAAGCTTGCTGTCCTTCATGGTCCTGGACTTGTGGCTTTTATCTTTTTATTTGTTCTTGAGGTGAAATTCATCACAGACTTCTGTGCAGGTGGCTTACAGCCTCTGCCTAGATGCTCAACAACTGCTGCAAGAGGCTGTAGTGTAAGTTTAGCTGAAAATGGTGAACTGCCCAGAAGCAGATTGATGAACAACTTGAGTGCTGATGCAGTAGGACAGCAGAAATTCAGCAGAAAATGTTGTCCATCACTGAGTCTCACTTTTTCTCAGCTCACTAGTAGTTTCTCAGAGAAATCTGGCTATTGGAAATGAGTTTGTGTACTCTTTGGAAGATCTCTGAGTTGTCACAGGACCTAAAGGCTGTCTCTGAAAATGGTTCAGGAATGAAGTATTAGCCACTTACTCAGTAGGAGCAGTCTACTTCAATTCAGCTGATGGGGAGCCAACAAAAAAGGTCTTCTAAAATTGGAGGTGAATGGATTTCTATCTGTTTCCAGCTCTTGGAAAGCCAAAGAATTGCCTGTGAAATTACTTTTGCCTCGTTTGAAAGCCACAGGCATTGATGTTCAGGTTTGTAAGACCTGGAGGAAGTATGGGGGAAGGACTTCACTATTTAACTTCTTCCTTACTCATACCCATCATGACTTGAAAGACTAAAGAGAATAAAATTACATTTCTAATATGGCCTCTGATGTGTCAAAATCAAAGTGTGGAGTGGACTTTGCTCTTCATTTGCCTCCAGACTCTGAACCCTTCCTGCTTGTGTGCATAGAGGGTGTAGGAAAATGGTGCTAATGGTGATCTGTAAATCCCCACATTGTTTGGAAACTCAAATATTTTTTGGGGGGCAGGAAGGGCAGGGTGCTGTAGGTGCTCTTTCTCTGACATGTGATCAAGGGAAATGTCACTTCAGGTGGCCACAACAAACATAGGCCTTCAAGCCAAGAACCTGCTTTACAAAACTAGGTGCTTTCTGCCACTGAAAGCTACTCTTTTAGATGTCAATAAAGAATTATTGGCAGTGCCAAAGGGTTTCCTGGGAAAGGTTCCAAGCCCTATGTTAGTTACACAATTTTGGGGCAGAAACAAAAAACAATATTTACTTCTAAGAGAGATGAGATTTTTTTTTTTTTTTTTTTTTTTTTGTTCTTGCTTTGAGTTAGCTGTGTATGGCTTTGTATTAGTTTAAGCCAGTCCCCCTGAGCTCCAAAGCTTAAGAGATACTTAATTCAATTTGGAAGTTAAAAAAATAAACTGTAGCAGTAAGTAGAAGTTAAGGGGAATTGGGGGGGAAAAAAGGGGACAAAATCCAAGATACAGGTAGAAGGTAAGGGGAACTACAGAGGATGGGGAAAAAGGAATAAAATACAAGTTACAGGTAGAAGGTAAGGGGAATTACAGAGGATGGGAGGAAAAAAATAGAAAGTACCAAATGAGGAAAAAGTAGAACCCACAGATGGGAGTGGATTGAAGTTGAATCCAAGCAGTGAAGTTGGAAATTAGTGGTAGATGCAGATGGATGCTGGTGGGCTGCAGTGGGTTAGAGTTCTGAATATGGCTGCTCTCCCCAGGTGTTTGTTGGAGAGCATCTGGTGAAATAGCAGCATCAGGGAAGCAAAGTTCTGGGCTTTGAGGAAAGCAGAGGCCAGGAGGAAGAAACAGCANCCCCCCTTTATAGGAGGTCTCATCAGAAAGTGGGAGGGGCTAAACATAACCACCCCTAGGGAGGAGTCGGGATCCAATTCCAGGAAAGCCCCTCCAGAAGAGCTGAACTCTACAGGCTTGGAGCTTTTTAATACAGCTAAAACCCAACCCACGGGTGTAGGTTAACAGAATTTGAAAGGTCTCCAAAATGCCTGGTTCCAAGAATATGGGCAACTATGGGTTGCCCAGGGAGGTAGTTGGGGCCACATCCCTGGAGGTGTTTGCAGCCAGGCTGGCAGAGGCTGTGGGCAGCCTGATCTAGGATAGAGTGTCCCTGCCCACATCAGGGGGGTTGGAACTAGATGATCCTTATGGTCTCTTCCAACCCTGACTGATTCTATCCTGCAGAAGTTTAAAAGTAGAACTGGACATGAGTCAGGTTTCTTGCACAAGTGAGATTAAAATGGGCAGTAGGGGAAAACTGGATTGTGTTGGTCTCATATTAAGTAAGGAAGGAGTGCTTACATCTCAGAAAGGATGTTGAAATAATGGGTAAGGCCCAGAACCACAGATGATTCAGCAGGAGAGGAAAAGGTTGTGTAAGAGCTCCTCCTGCATTAAGGAGGCTGATTAATATGTATGTATCTAGAAGATTAAAAACTTCCAAAAGCCTCTCTCTGCCAGCAGAAGAAAGGCTGAGTAAGAACCAGCAGCCTGAGCCTGAAGTTAATAACCCTCCCCCCTCATTTTTAACAGGGAGGTTGTGCTTTGTTTTTTTCCCCCTCATTGTAACCAGCTTCTCGTGGAGGTAACCAGTTCTACATTTCTGTATGCAAGAAATTATTGCAGTTATGGAGAAGGTATCTTCTTGTAATGAGCTACTGGATTTGACACACAAGAACTTAATGAAATGTCATGACATGAACTAACAGGAAATCATTTAATAGTTCCCTCTGGCTTTAAAGCCATGATTACTTCTCTGCAATATTTGTAGGGGTTTTTCAGCACTTAATGCAGTTGCCTTAATTATAGTCGTGTCTGCTGTGTCAGCAGTGTTGCACAAGGTAAGAAAAGCCAAAAGGAGCAAACAAGACACCCAAGGAAACTTAAAATGTCCCTGGGGATTTTCCTATACTACAAACTGTAGTCATTCCCAAAGTAATGGATTGTGACTGCTTGGAAATAACAGGTGCTTAGGGATGCAGCTGAACAGTAGCCTCAGTTAAATAGCTGTAAAAACAAATCTAAGTAATTACAGAGGTGTCAGGGTTGGAAGGGACCCTGAGGATCATCCAGTTTCAACCCCCCTGCCATGGGCAGGGACACTTCCCCCTAGATCAGGTTCCCCAGACCCACATCCAGCCTGGCCTTAGAATCTTCCAGGGAGTCTTCCATCACTTCACTGGGCAACCTGTTCCAGTGTCTCATCACCCTTGTGGTGAAGAACTTCTTAATGTCTAATCTAAATCTTTCCTCCTCTAGCTTGGATCCATTCCCCCTAGTCCTATCGCTACCTGACACCCTAAAAAGTCCCTCTCCAGCTTTCTTGTGGCCCCCTGGAAGACCACAATAAGTAATAATAGTATATAATAATATTTATTATGCAATTATATATATATTTTTTAATATACACATGTTTATATATGTAATATGGTGAGAGTCTAGAATGGGTTGCCGAGGGAGGTGGAGGAAGCCCCATAACTGGGGGCTTGTTTAAGGTCAGTTTGGATGAGGCTGTGGCCGACCTGATCTAGGGTAGGATGTTCCTGCCCGTGGCATGGGGATTGGAACTGGATGATCCTTGTGGTCCCTTCCAGCCCTGACTGATTCTATGATTCTAAATAATAGTAGTAGAATATAAAGTTATCTGCAATGGCCACATTTATTACTGCTTATGCAAGAAATGTATCAGTTCAGAAACACATTTTGCCAGTATGGATTGCGGAGTCAGAGTGCTAGAAGTTGGAAGAGACCTCCAGAGGCCCAGGCAGGATCACCCAGGTTGGTTTGCCCAGGAGCCTCTGAAGAAGGAGACTCCACAACCTCTCTGGGCAGCCTTCTCCAGGGCTCTGTTACTCTGGTTGTAAAGTTTTTCCTCACGTTGAGCTGAAACCTTCTCTGTTCCAGTTTGTACCCACTGCTCCTTGCCTTGCTGCTGCTGACCAGCGAAAAGAGACTGTCCCCATTCACTTAGCACCCACCCCTCAGATATTTACACATATTGATCAAATCTCCTCTCACTCTTCTCCAGACTAAACAGCCCCAGGCCTCTCAGTCTCTCTCCACAGGGGAGATGCACAAGTCCCACAATCATCCTCTCGGCTCTCTGCTGGACTCTCTCCAGCAGGTCCCTGTCTCTCTTGAACTGGGGAGCCCAAAGCTGGACACAGTATTCCAGGTGTGGACTCACCAGGGCAGAGTAGAGAGCAAGAAGAACCTCTATCAGCAGCAGCCCTGCGTACTTCCTTCTGGTGGATCTGTTTATATGTGTGCAAAGCTGTGCCTTCCATACTCTTAATTACAGCTCAAAAGCACAGAGTTCTGTTGCACTAAGATGCGCTTGTTCCTAGTAGAGATGTCTTGTTTGTCTGCGTTCAAAGCAGTTTCCTTCCTTGCTTGTATGCAAAGGGCCTTTTAATTTTTCTTAAATCTCCACAACAGTTTGGTTTTTGTCTTCCCAAGTTGCTTTGAATTGTAAGAAATGTCCTCTTTGCTCCCTAAAACACTTATTCTTAGACTTGCCAGTCTAGCTGTGGAAGTAAAAGGCATTTTAAAGTGTGTGGACTGGGATTATGTAGCAGATGAATACAGGCTGGAAGATATTTGAGAGGTGGAAGCTGTGATGATTGCTTTTGGCTATCATATTTGTAGAGTTAGGCAACGGAGAGCAAAGTTAGTTTGGTTCTTTTGGTGCATCAAAAGTTTAAGACTTGAGGACTTAGGTTATTTGAGGTGAGTGCAATTTAATCCACTTGCAGGAAAAACAAATCATAGAATAGTTTAGGTTGGAAGACACCTCAAAGCTCAGTTGGTTCCAACTCCCCTGTGCCACAGGGCAGGGACACCTCCCACTAGAACAGGTCGCTCAAGGCCTCTTCCAGCCTGGCCTTGAACACCTCCAGGCAGGGAGCAGCCACAACCTCCCTGGGCAACATCTGCCAGTGTCTCACCACCCTCACTGTGAAGAACTTCCTCCTAAGATCCAGTTTCAATTTCCCCTCTGCCAGTCTAAACCCATTCCTCCTCATCCTGTCATTACAAGACCTTGTGAATAGTCCCTCCCCAGCCCTCCTGTAGGCTCCCTTCAGATACTGGAAGGCTATTCTAAGGTCTCCTGGAAGCCTTCTCTTCTCTAGGCTGCAGAGCCCCAACTCTCTTAGCCTGTCCTCATAGCAGAGGTGCTGCAGCCCTCTGAGCATCTTTGTGGCCTCCTCTGGACTCTCTCCAACAGTTCCATGTCCTTCTTGTGCTGGGGGCTCCAGAACTCCACACAGTACTCCAGGTGGGGTGTGAGGAGAGCAGAGTAAAGGGGCAGAATCCCCTCCCTTGCCCTGCTGCCCACAGCTGCTCTTGCTGCAGCCCAGCACACAGTTGCTGTCTGGGCTGCACTCACACTGCAGCCTCATCTTGAGCTTTTCATCACTCCACACCCCCAGGTCCTTTTCCTCAGGGCTGCTCTCAGCCATTCCCCACCCAGCCTGCAGTTGTGCTTGGGATTGCACCCACCCAGGTGCAGGACCTTACACTTGGCCTTGTTGAATGTCGTGAGGTTGGCCTGGGCACAGCTCTGCAGCCTGTGCAGGTCCCTCTAGATGGATCCCTGCCCTGTCAAGCTGTGCCACACAGCTTGCTGCCATCTGCAAACTTGCTGAGGGTGCACTGATTCCTCTGTCCATGTCACTGACAAAGATGTTAACCAGCACTGGTGCCAGCACTGACCCCTGAGTGATGCCACTTGGCAGTGGTGTACAGTTGGACATTGTGACCTTGATCAGCACTCTCTGTGTGCCACCATCCACCCAATTCCTTATTCAGCAGTGCTGCACCCATCCAGTTTGTGTTTTTTGTGTTTGGTGAGCAGGATGTCCTGTGGGACAGAGTCAAAAGCCTTACTCAGGTCCAGGTAGATGCCATCAGTTGCCCTTCCCTTGTCCACTGCTGCTGTGGCTTCATCATAGAAAGCCACCAAATTAGTCAGGCATGATTTTCCTTTGGTGCAGCCATTGCTGGTTACCATCAGACACCTCTGCTTTGTTTGCCACCTGCTGCAGCAGAGCCTTCAGGAGGATCTGCTCCATGATCTTGCCAGGCTCAGAGATGGGTCTTACTGCTCTGTAGTTCCCAGGGTCATCCTTTTTTCCCTTCTTGCAGATGGGTGTTATGTTTGCCCTTTGCCAGTCAGCAGGAACTTCACCAGTCTGCCATCACCTTTCATGGCAGTAAAGGTATTTTAAAGTGTGTGGACTGGGATGATGTAGCAGACTCTAATTGAATACAGGCTGGAAGGTATTTGAGAGGTGGAAGCTGTGATGATTCCTTTTGGCTATCATATTCATAGAGTTAGACATGGAGAACATAGTTTGGTTCTTTTGGTGCATCAAAAGTTTAAGACTTGAGGACTTAGGTTATTGGAGGTGAGTGTAATTTAATCCACTTGCAGGAAAACAAATGCTTCAGCTGTAGCAGAATGAGAGGAGTGGGATAGGTTTCTGGTATTTCCTTTTTAGCACCAAATGAACTATTGGAGAAAGGGCATCTTTGGGAAGCAGTGAGTGCTCACTCTTCAAGTGAGCTCCAAAAATATAGCTGCTTTAAAGAGCCCCTAATGGGGTTGGCTATTATAGTCATGCTGACTACCTTGCATGGTGTAAGGTTCAGGAGTCCGTTGGATTGTGGCCAGACAACAAACATGTAAATAGGGATTGTTTGCAAGGCTTTCAACACAGAAGGTCCAATGTTAAAGCAAGACAGTGATTAGCCATGCAGTCATGAATCACAGAATCAGTCAGGGTTGGAAGGGACCACAAGGATCATCCAGTTCCATCCCCCTGCCATGCCCAGGGACACCCTACCCTAGATCACGCTGGACACAGTCTCTGCCAGCCTGGCTGCAAACACCTCCAGGGATGTGGCCCCAAACACCCCCCTGGGCAACCCATTCCAGGCTCTCACCACTCTCATGCTCAACAACTTCCTCATCACATCCAGTCTGAATCTCCCTACCTCCAGCTTTCTCTATTCCCCCAGTCCTGTCACTACCTGAGAGCCTAAAAGTCTATGTTAAAGCAAGACAGTGATTAGCCATGCAGGCAGTATGTCTTTCATTATTGAAATGGGTTTGATTTTAATAAGAAGCTCTGGATTTACCATGGCTAGAGCAAGTCTAGGATGTGCTGGATTCTTTTTTGTTAATTCAGAGATCAACTTAACATTATTTTGCTGGAAAAAATCCCTGGTATCAACACAGACTGGGCAAGGAGGTGATAAAAAGCAGCCCTGACAAAAAGGACTTGGAGGTGCTGATGGATGAGAAGCTGGACAGGAGCAGGCAGTGTGAGCTTGCAGCACAGAAGGCAAATGGCAGCCTGGGCTGCCCCAAAAACAGCATGGCCAGAGAGGGAGAGAGGAGATTCTGCCCCTCTCTTCCGGTGATAGTTTACCTCGAGTATTGTGTCTAGCTCAGGAGCCCTCAACACCGGAGGGACATGGACCTGATGGAGAGTGTCCAGAGGAGGGCCACAAAAAATATTGGGGGTTGGAGAAGCTTTGCTGGGAGGACAGGCTGAGGGAGCTGGGGGTGTTCAGCCTGGAGAACAGAAGGCTGCAGGTAGACCTAATAATAATCTGCCAGTACCTGAAGGCACCTTCAAGAAGGCTGCAGAGAGAGTGTTTGCAAAGGCCTGAAGTGACAGGATAAGGGCAATGGCTAGACTGGATGTAAGGAACAAGTTCTGAATGAGGGTGCTGGAACACTGGAACAGGTTGCCCAGGGAGGTGGTTGAGGCCCCATACCTGGAGATACTCAAGGTGAGTCTGGACTGGATTCTGGACAACCTGCTCTAATAGAGGATGTCCCTGCTGAGTGCAGAGGGGGTTGGACTGGATGAGCTTTGGGAAATCCCTTTCAACCCAGCCCATTCTATAATCTCAGTGTAGAGTGACTTCTAAGCTATCCAATAAAACAGAAACTTTTCCTCTTCAGCGCTGCTTTGGGTAGGTAGAAGTCTGTTCAGCACCATGGGCGGAAGTCCTCAGTTTTTTTGTTGTGTGCCGTCATAAAAATGACTGGCACATCTTTGGAACATCTGGAAAAATAAAGGATGGCAAGAACAATCTAGCAATTTTAAGATGGGGAAGGGGGAAATCTAGGCAGGACTTCAGTCAGATGTGAAAACAGATTTCCAAAAAAATGTCTCTCTCATTACAAGAAACGTCTAAGCCTTGAAATGTCTTTTGAAGGTGCTCAGCTTAAAGCATAGAAAATATTTTTTTCTGGAAGTGCAAACATGTTCTCTGGATACTGAGAAGATGGTTCTGATGCACAGAAAATAAGTCAGGCTAATGCACTGAACCAGGCCTGCAACAAAGAGGTGCTCCTACAGGTGCTGAGTAAAGGTCATGTGAAAATGCATCCTCTGCACAGCTGAAAGGGATGGGCTTCTGTGGTGCTTCAGCAGTTTCCGGCACACCCCATACCCCCCCTTAGAAATAACTCAGGCTAGGACTCAGTCAGCTGGAAGTTAATAGATGAAGCTTTATATTTACAGCTTTGCACAATATACAAGCAGATATTTACAGTGTATAACAGATATTTGCAGATATTTACAGTGTAAAACAGATATTTATAGATATAGACAGTAAATAAGGTAATACAGAAACACCACAGCCCTGCCAGAGATCAAAATCCCTAAGAGGGGTTTCTAACCACCCCTACCACCTTTCCCCCCTTCCCCAACCTTATCTCACCATCTGTCTTATGCAGCAGATAAGTGAAGGTAGATGGGCCAAGGGGGTTAGCAGTAGAAAATAAATTAGTGGAATTATTAAGAATCAGCTACAAAAAGCCAGGATAGATGAGGCCTTGGGCGACCTGTTCTAGTGGGAGGTGTCCCTGCTAATGCACAGGGGGGTTGGAACTGGCTAACCTTTGAGGTCTCTTCCAACCTAAACCATTCTATGATTCTATATTTACAATGTAGAACAGATATTTACAGATATAGACAGTGAAAAGGTAATACAGAAACACCACAGCCCTCCCAGAGATCAAAATCCCTAAGAAGGGGTTTCTAACCACCTCTTCCACCTTCTACCCTTCCCCAATCTTATCTCACCATCTGTCTTATGCAGCAGATAGGTGAAGGTAGATGGGCCAGGGGGATTAGCAGCAGGAAAGAAGATCCAGCTATGAAAGGCAGGGAGAAAGCCATGCAAAAGCAGCAGCCATGGCCCAAAGCAGTCTGACTTATGTATGTTTGGATTACAACTCTTAAAGTACTTTTTTTTTTTTTTTCTTCAGTAAAGCTATGAGTGAAATAGTACCATCAGTACTTTCCCTCTCTCAACCCATAGTCTAATTTCTCATTCAAATTCTCCAATTAGTTCAAACCAGCACAGCTTCCCTTGGGACAGTTAGTTTAGAGATCTATGAAAAGTGTTAGACAGTGATGACAGAATCCCACAATGGAAGCTCTGCATTGGGGTAGGTTAGGAGAGTAGTGGTGTGATCATGGTTCTGCTGAAGTCAGAAAGGAGGGAGTGAGCATAGCTGTGGGAATAGTGCCAGTTTCGAGCCCTGTCTCAGGCCACTTGGTACACCCTTTGGCACTGCACTGGGTAGCAATCACTGTTGCTTACCATAACTGTCAGCAAACTTCACTGGGCTGGGGGATTCCTTTGCCAACAGTCTGTACATTGCACGACCAAGCCTGTTCCCTTACTGTGATACTTAAGTGCGGCATTGGCAGAGACTCTATGGGCCAGACAGCTTAACCAGTGCCACCTTTTAGAGCCCAGTCTGTTTCTGAGGACCCAAAAAGGTAAACAATGGGGAACTGCCTCTGCAAAGACTGCCTTTTCCTCTTAGAACTACTTTTGCCTTTGAGCTGTTTCAATTACAAGTGCTGAGATGAAGTCATTGTTTGTGCTGCAGAGCATGGCTGTGCTGGTTTGAACTAACTGGAGGATTTGAGGGAGAAAATGAGACTATAGGCTGAGAGGAAAGCACTGATAATGCTACTCCACTCACAGCTTTACTGAGAAAGACAAAAAAATTGTTTTAAGAGTTGTAACCCAAATATAGGTAAGTCAGACTGCTTCAGACCTCTCTGGGCTGTGGCTGGTCCTTGCATGACTCCTTTCTCCCTGCCTTTTGTAGCTGATTCTCAATAATTCCACTAACTCCTTTCCTACTGCTAACCCCTGTGGCCCATCTACCTTTGCCTATCTGCTGCATCAACAGATGGTGAGAGAAGATTGGGGAAGGAGGGAAAGGTGGTAGGGGTGGTTAGAAACCCCTCTTAGGGATTTTGATTTCTGAGAGGGCTGTGGTGTTTTTGTATTGCCTTTTCACTGTATATATCTGTAAATATCTGTTCTACATTGTAAATATCTGCTTGTATATTGTGCACTGCTGTAAATATAAAGCTTCATTTATTAACTTCCAGCTGACTGAGTCCTAGCCTGGGTTATTTCAAAAAAGTGGGGGGGCAGGCAATTGCCAAACCACCACAGTGGCTGAGGTCAGGAAGAGGGCTGTGGAGCCACTGGGGTGGTGAAAGCTAGGGACAGTTGCGTGTCTTTGATATGAAGCTGGCAATTAGTGCTGAAATGAAAATTACCCAAAAAGAAAGAAGGGAAGGAGCAAGTGGCAGATAATTGAACCTTTGGGGAGGCTACGGAGAGAGGATATGGGTAGGGAGCTAGAACTCATTTGCAGAACAAACAGTTATTAGATAACTACAAGCAAAAGCAGAGCAAGAAGAGGCAGGGATGGGCAGAGACAGAGCTGGAGAGGGGAGCCAGGAGGAACAGGAGACACACATTAAATAGCTGCACTGCTATCAAAGGTTGCTTTTATCCAGAGGAAACAGCCACGATAGAAAACAAAAGCCAGAAAAGGCAAATACTCAAGTTGCCTCATCTGGCAAACAGGCAGTTTCTTTGAAGCTGGTATTCAAGGTGGGCCAGGAGAGGTGTATCCCAAAGGGAGCAGCAATCTGGTGTTCAAGGATGGTACATCAGGGCAGTCAGCAGTATCAGCTTCCCTGCATCATCAAAATGTGGTTTGGACTCTCTTGCTGCATCTGTGTGCAGCTCCTTTGCTGCTCCCTTCCCTAGTGGGGCTGGGATTGTTGTAAGCTGTAGTTCCCAACACTACCCTGGTGCACTGAGCCACGTGGAGCTTTGGGCATGTGTTTGGGTGACATGGAAGGTGGAGAACACAAGACTTGTGGTAGGCTTGGGGTAAAGCATTTCTGTGAATTGGTTTATCAGCAGTGATAGTCTTACTTTGGGGCACCAGTGAAGTCCAAAAGAAGCTGCTTTAAGCACAGTATAGGCCAGTTCAGATTCCCCCTCTCACTGTTTATTACATATCCAGATTACCTTTTCTTTACTATCAGAATCGGTCAAGGTTGGAAGAGACAAGGATCATCTAGTTCCAACCCCCTGCCATGCCCAGGGACACTCTACCCTGGATCAGACTGCCCACAGCCTCTGCCAGCCTGGTTGCAAACACCTCCAAGGATGTGGCCCCAAACACCTCCCTGGGCAACCCATTCCAGCCTCTCACCACTCTCATGCTCAACAACTTCCTCGTCACATCCAATCTGAATCTCTCCACCTCCATCTTTGCTCCATTCCCTCTACTCCTAGCACTACCTGACACCCTAAAAAGTCCCTCCCCAGCTTTTCTGTAGGCCCTCTTCAGATACACAGTAAGACCACAAGAAGGTCAGCTGGGAGCCTCCTCTTCTCCAAACTGCACAGCCACAACTCTTTCAGTCTGTGCTCACAACAGAGGTGCTGCAGCCCTCTGAGCATCCTCGTGANGCACCACACAGCTTGGGGTGTTCAGCAAACTTGCTGAGGCTGCACTCAAAGCCTCACAATCACTCACAAAGATGTTGAACAAGACTGGTCCCAGGACTGATCCCTGAGGGACTCCACTTGTCACTGCCTCCACTGGGACATGGAGCCATTGACAGCCACTCTTTGGGTGTGGCCATCAAGCCACTTCTGTATCCATCTGGTGCTCCACCCATCAAACCCCTGTGTCACCAGCTTGGAGACCAGGATGTGGTGTGGGACAGTGTCAAAGGCTTTGCTCAGCTCCAGGTATTGTTTTGCTGTGATACTTGTAACAGGCAAACATCAGCATACCATCCTTATTTCCTGAAGCTTGTTCTCCAGAGACAAGAGCTCTTCAGTGTTTTCATTATAGCAGAGTTCTGTCAGGAAAAAAAAAAAAAAATTTGATTGCTTTACAGGTCACCAGTATTCCTGTTGGTCTATAACTTCTCTGTCCCCTCCACCTTAGTGCCATTTTCACAAGAGAAATGGATGCTTGTTTACTTCAATCTCTGCCAGAGGTTTGACAAAGTGCCATTGTCCTTTTCCAGAGTGAAGTTTGCCCTTTTAAGAAGAGCAGGCAGCTTCCTGCTAAGAATATGTTGCTTGGCTAGCAAGGATCTGGCACCCTCAGTGAGTTTGCAGACAACACCAAGTTGGGTGGGAGTGGTGATCTGCTTGAGTGCAAGGAGGATCTGCAGAAGGATCTGGCCAAGCTGGATCAATGGGCTGAGGCCAATTGTATTCAACCAGGCCAAGTGCCAGGTCCTGCACTTGGGTCACAACAACCCCATGCAACACTACAGGCTTGGGGCAGAGTGGCTATAAAGCTGCCTGGCAGGGAAGGACCTGAGGGTGTTGTTGGACACCTGGCTCCATATGAGCCAGCACCGTCCTGAAGTGGCCAAAAAGGCCAAGAGCATCTTGGCCTGTGTGGGCTGCAGGAGCAGGGAAGTGATTGTCTCTCTGTTCTTGACACTGGTGAGGCTCTAGTTCAAATGCTGAGTTCAGTTTTGGGCCACTCCCTACAAGAAACACAGTGAGGGGCTGTGGCAATGAAGCTGGTGAGGAGTCTGGAGCACAACTCTCAGGAGGAGCAACTGAGGGAATTAGGGTTGCTCAGGCTGGAAAAGAGGCTTAGGTGAGACCTTATCCCCTTCTGTAGCTGCCTGCAAGGGGATCGCTTGAGGTGGGCATCAATCTCCTCTCCTGTGCAACAAGCAATAGGACAAGAAATGGTTTCAACTTGCACCGGGCGAGGTTTAAATGGGGCTTTGGGAAAGAAAATCTCCACCGAAAGGGTTGTGAGGCACTGAAACAGGCTGCCTAGGGAAGGGGCTGAGTCACCATCCCTGGAAGTGTTTGTAAGATGTTCTTAGTGACAGGGTTTAGTGGCAGACTTAGCAGAGCTGGGTTAACAGTTGGACTTGATCTTAAAGGTTTCTTCCCACCTAAATGATTCTAGGATTCAATTATTATTAACTTTTAAAGTATAATGTATATTTATTATACATTATATATCATACATTATACATTATTATACATTATATATAATGTATATTTATTATACATTTTCTCTAATATTTCCTCTCTTTTTCCTTTTTTTTGTTCAACAAATATGAAAAAAAAAAAAAAGTTTTTTTTTCTGTCTTGCTTGAAAAAACTCCAGCCACCACACCACCAAAATCTGTCAACAGTGCCTGCCATAGCTTCAGGCTGAGATTCCTGCTTTGCAATGATTACGCTGGCACCTAGGGTCAGGTTCTGAGTTGCAGGGGGCCAGTGGTGGCTGGGCAGTGCCAACCCTTTCTGTCTGTACCAGAGGAAGAAGTACCACAATTCATGCCTGGATCAGTGCCACATGCATCTGCGGCCTCCAGCAAGGCAGGAAGTAGGAATGCAACTGTTAACTCCCTGCAAGCTGCAGAATGGACCTGGTCCTGAGCCCCAAGGCCAGAGCTGTTCCCCAGCTGCCCTCACCTCAGGATTTGCTTCCATTTTTTCCAACTTGACAAACACCACATCTCCAGCTCCACAGCTGAGGTATAAGTGGGTGCACTTGCCCCAGAGAAAAGAAGTCAGAGCTGAAGAGCCATGGCTCTGGACTGCCTGCAAGACATTCACAGAAAGGAGAACTTTGGTCTGTCTGCCTCTCCCAGTGTATGACAGGCAAAAGCAGGGCCTCTGTGTGCTGCCTGGATCCTGGCAACACAACACCCAATGCCAAGGACTGGCAGCGCTTGGAGTGCTGTCACTTGGGCTGATGCCAGCCAGTCCCTGCTGGGGCACTGTTGCTCTTTCTCAGCCTTCTGGACCATTTAAAGGCCTTTAGCACACTTAGAATCATAGAATCAGTCAGGGTTGGAAGGGACCACAAGGATCATCCAGTTCCAAGCCCCCTGCCATGGGCAGGGACACCATCAGGCTGCCCACAGCCTCTGCCAGCCTGGCTGCAAACACCTTCAGGGATGTGGCCCCAACCACCTCCCTGGGCAACCCATTCCAGGCTCTCACCACTCTCATGCTCAACAACTTCCTCCTCACATCCAATCTGACTCCAGCTTTGCTCAATTCCCCCTAGTCCTGTCACTACCTGACACCCTAAAAAGTCCCTCCCCAGCTTTTCTGTAGGCCCCCTTCAGATACACAATAAGGCCACAAGAAGGTCACCTCAGAGCCTCTTCTTCTCCAACTCTTTCAGTCTGTCCTCACAGCAGAGGTGCTGCAGCCCTCTGAGCATCCTCATGGCCCTTCTCTAGACATGCTCCATCATGTCCACATCCCTCTCGTAATAGAGGCTTCAAAACGGGACGCAGTACTGCAGGTGGGGTCTCCCTAGGGCAGAGCAGAGGGGGAGAATCACTTCCTGAGGCTAAATATGCAGTGTCTTTTTGTGCAGCCTCTCGCTTCAGAATGCTGCTACGAAAGGCAGCTGGACCCTTAAAGAAAGCTCTGCCGTTGTTGCATGTATTTTTTTAAAGTCTCAGTGAGCTTGAGGCTTTCTCTTCCCGGTTGCACACAGCACAGGGTCTGCTGCACCTGTTCAGCTGCAGGAACGTTTTGGTGCCAATGACCAAATGCTCGCAACCATACGTGTTTGGGAAGAGGTTACCCTGGGTTCTCTGGGATGGGTTACATCTAATCAGAGAGTTTCGTTTCACCCAGGAGGGATACATGTCGCATTCTCTGGGACCTCGTGTCATCAGCATGGGGGGAGGGGGAATGGGGAAGCTGAGAAGGTCGCTACAAAGACGTGCTTGAGATACGCGATGAAACACAGCAGCGGGTGCAGGGCCGGTCCTGCTCCGCCAGTGAGCTTCCGACGTCCTCCCTCTGGTGGACCTGGACAGCCTAACATTGGAGTCAGCTGCTTCACAAAGAGACTTGGAGACTCACTGTGCCTCCCCACTTCGAAGTAAACACACTTTTTGCGCACGGTGAGACACCTCGAAACGGACCCAGCCCTGCTTCCCGCGGCGCGGAGGAGTCAGCTCTCGCTGGACG